>CM032896.1:9010000-9305000 GCA_019176425.1 Megalops atlanticus
AAAATGAAACAAGAAAAACCAGATTGATATAGCAATAGAATAAAAAAAGCAGTGCAAAACAACATTTTGCCTGGTTTGTAAAGTCCAAGCGTTGGGGTGTGTTCAGTGTCTTGTGAATGAATGAGTGTGTTAGGATGTATCTGTGAGAGAGTGTGAGTACATGAGTGTATGTGTGTGAGTGTAATTGGGTGTGTTAATGTGTGGTTGTGTATGTGTGTGAGTGGTTATGTGGTTAACTGGGGGCATGTGTGGGTATATGTGTGTTTTGAGCATGAGTGTGTGTGTGTGTGTGTGTGTGTGTGTGTGTGTGTGTGTGTGTGTGTGTGTGGGAGGGGGTGATCACTGATCTGCCGAGCAGAAGCTGCGTGGCTGCAGGGTGGGTTAGAGCTATGAGTCACCGCTCTGCACTGACCTGGGGTCAGCCAGCCATGTGGCCTCGCTGTTTTAAACACGCCCACTTCCTCTCCACCTGGAGCACCTTCGTGTCCTCGTAAGGCTTTTGCACTGAACATACAGCAGAACTTATCCAAACTTTATTTACTTGTGCATTGTATCAGTTTCATATGCTTTGCTTGTATGCAAACTGCAGAGGTCATCTCCTTAAATATGTCATGGGGATTTTTGCGGTTCCACGTCATCATACAAGGAATTCCAAATGTTGAACAACTATTTGATGGCCGTGTGCCAGTTAGACTGTTATATTTAAAGAACAATTTGAATATTGTAGTTCCTGTATGAAAGGATGTTCTCCCATGAAAGCAGAACATACGTGATGTAATCAACTGTCAGAGTTCATGGTCCTTTGAAAGATAAAGAAGGTGTCCTTGTGTGTGCCTTTAAAACTCCCAGAATTCACCCACCAGCGCTGGCTTTTTCTCCATGACACAGGGCTGTATTCTTCTTCTTTGCACAAAGCTCATTTTCAGGGCTGATTCATCCCCAGGTGTAACGGGCCAGCCTGGTTCCAGCTTTTCAGTGGAAAAGGGGTATAATGAGCGAGCCTAATTCCAGCTCTACAGCACGGAAAGGGGTATAATTAGCTGCCCTGGTTCCAGATATACAATGGAAAAGTGATACAATGAGCCAGTCTGGTGCCATCTCTACAGTAGAAAAGGAGTATAATTCGGGCTGGTCCCAGCTGTACAGTGGAAAAGGGGTGTGAGAGAGAGGTGAAATGTTGCTTGTGGTGTTGCAGCAGGGTGAGAGAGAACAGGCTGTGTCTCCAGCAGTCTGGACTCTGGACCGTTTCGCGTCACTCAGCAGGTGAACTGCGTGCGTCTGTGTGTGTCCTGACGATCAGCACAGCAGGGTAGCAAAGTTCATTTCAGACACGCTTCTCCTTCGTGGCTATTTTTGGGAGCCAGTCAGTGATCCTCCCTTCAGTTTTGGGAATGTTTTGAAATGGAAATTTGTTCTTCTAACCTTGTGAAATTGAGCCTAAAAATATTTACATTTCGGGTACACTACTTTTTTTACTTTTATACTTAGCAGAGAAGAGCCAACAGGAATTATACTGGTGCACATTTGCTAGTGGTTGCAGCCCTGCATTCTCCGAGTAAGACCCCCAACTCTTCCTCCCCCAGGAGCCAAAGCAAGCTGCTCTGCTTTGGGTACAGCCAGGCCAAAGGGTATCAGCAGATGGCTGACACAGCAACCCGTAACAGATTTGGACATTCAGAAGTTACAGATATAGGCTATAAGTTAATTGAATTTCCTAATGTGGTGCACAGCTGTGCTTTGGTCTGCGAGTTTCTCAGCAAGTCATGAGAAGATAAATAATGGTTAATAATGATGGCAGACATCACTCTGTGCATTAGATCACTCTGTACAATACCTTTAATCATACAGAGGTCAGTTGGGTCAAAAAAAGTTGATGGCATGGTTGGTGATGCACTTAAAAAATAGAAGTTTGCCCTAGATGTGATTCCATAAAAAATGGTAAGCATGTAGTAATAATGTGAGTGTCTGTGTCTCCGAAGGTATGGTTTCACAGCTGAACTGAACCTCCGCTTTCTGAGAGAGGGGGTTGGTTTCTCCTTCTCCACAGAAACTGACTCTGGGTCTTCTTCTGAATGAATGAGAGACTGAATGTTTCCGGTGTTGTGAAATGACTGCTCCTTCCTCCTGCTGTCTGTATGCAGAAAATCACCATACCACGATCGGAAAGCCCCAATGAGGTGCAGACGTTCGCCTTTGACCTGTCCAATGTGGGGAGGGACAACCCACAGGGCAGCTTCGACTGCATCCAGCAGTACACAGCCAGGTGAGGGAGCCAGCTGGGGAACAGCATGCAGATGGACACGCGTACACACACACACACACACACACACACACACACACACACACACACACACACACACACACACACACACACACACTTACATATACATAGACACAGACACAAGCACACAAATACACTTACACATTTGGACACACACAAGTAGTCTGTACACATGCTGCATGCACAGACAGGTACACAAGGGCAAGTAGGGGGGAGTGCAGACAAACACAGTTGAACTGGAAATGTACACGCGCACGCACACACACTATGTAAACATGGTGTGTGAGTCAGTCCTGATGCCTGTGCTCTGACACAGCATTTTACTGTTCTCCTATGCAGTTTATTGACCTGACCAGTCCATCAGTTGGACCGAGGGGGTCCAGATCCCTAGCGGGTCACAGTTTTCCCTATTTCTGCATACTTGGCTTAGAGTGGAAATAAAGTGGCGCTGGTTCAATATCATTGATCAAAGGTGGGCCCCCGAGTGCCCGAGCTGTGTTTCTGTGGTGTGCTGTCGGCCGGGGGGAAGTGTGCTGTCGGCCAGGGGGGGTTCGCTGTCAGCCGGAGTGTTCTGAGTGCCTCTCCTCTGCCCCCGTCCCCCTCGCAGCGACGGCAGCGCTCGGCTGGACTGCCTGGCCGGGATCCAGGACAAGATCACGGTGTGCGCCACCGACGACTCGTACCAGAAGGCCCGGCAGAGCATGGCCCAGGCGGAGGAGGAGAACCGCGGGCGCGGCGCCATCGTCATCAAGCCCAGCGGGAGGTTTGTGGGTAAGGGCGCCTGCTGTCTCTCGCTCTGTCTGTGGGACGTGTGCAGGGCCGCTCCTGGAGCCGGGACTCCTCTGGATCAGGCCCCTGGGGCGTTTGGCATACCTCCGGCCCATCACCTGTTTAATTCGGGGTTCGAGGATGAAGAGGAAACCTTGTGGGGAGGGGTGTGTGTCACATTTTCACTTGTGAAAAGGAGACATAGCAGTGTGGTGTTTTTGTCATGTGACTACCTGTGACTCCACAGGCCCACAGTTTTAATATAATGGGGGGGGGTGTGGGGTGGTGTAGGGGGTGGGCAGGCACAGCATGAGACTGCAGTCACGTTCTCATGGTGGCAGGGGACTGCATTTAGCTCTGCGTGACACGGACAGCCCAGAGAGATGCATCACCGCGGAAACGGCCTCATTTCCACCTGTACGGAACCGCTGTGTGAAGGCGCAAGTCACTCTGTCAGGGGCCCTCTTACGAGCTGACACACATCGGGTCAGCATGTGTTGGTCTGGCTGTCACTCCCAAATGTGAAATGGAAAAGGCATTAGCAGGGTGGTAAACCTCCCGTGGAGCTGAGGACTGCTAGCCAGTGTGCTACAGATGGCATGGTGTGAGTTCAGAGTGCAATTCCTCTCTTTCTGTATATGCATATATGCATTTCTATGTCTGTATAGAGTGAGATACGTATTTATATAGTTTGTGCAGTCTTTCCTCCTGTGTTTTTGAGCCACAGAGTAGTGATTCCAGTTTTACGTGGGCCACTGAAGAACCTGGTTGGGCTGGGGGGGACAAAAGACATTTATTTTGTCTAGTTTATTGAAACTGTCAGCCCATACAAAGCTTAAATCCGCAGGCCGTCTCCAGCCCCGTGGGAGACGTGCAGCCGGCGGAGCTTGAATTAGTGTTGAAGCGAGCGGAACAGGTGTTGCTCTGTTCTGGCTTGTGTTCGCTTTGTCTTTAAACAGCTACTGTCTCATCCTGCAAGTAGTCACCACGTGTCATGCCATGAAGCAAAAATGATCAGACTGCCTTAGCAACCACTGATGGCCCCCATATGTGCATAGATGCTGGTTAACATATTTCTGTTCTCTTGGGTTCCCGTTCCACTGAATTAAGTCAGTGTGCAGGACTTGGCAGCAAGTTTGCACCCACTTCAAATGCACTTATTGATCCCCTGAAGCAAACGCCTGCCCACCAGTGGCATGTAATCAGGAGCGATCATTAAAGTTTGATGAAAGTGCTAATTATCGGCGGTGTTTCTCGGCTCTCATCAGTCCCTGTGATGCGAGCAGCTTCAGGAGGCTGAGAGTGAGCGTGACGGTAACCAGCATCGTTCCCTCTCTTCCCTGCGTCTGTCTGTCCGTGTGTCTGTGTCTGCTTGTATGTCTGTGTGCGCGTCCGCGCTCGCTCAGGTAAGCGGGTGCAGATCCGGAAGCCGGCGCCAGGCCTGTTGGACGTGGCCCCCTCGCGGCGGACACCCCGGCCCGTGCTCATCGCCCGCACGGTGAAGAAGAGCGGGGGCGGGGCCCAGCAGCGGCCGCTGCGAGAGCGCCTGGCCCACCTGCTGGCGCTGAAGCCCTACAGCAAACCCGAGCTCATCCTGCGGCTGCAGAAGGACGGCCTCTCCGCCCAGGACAAGGAGGCGCTGGACAGCCTGCTGCAGGAGGTCAGCGCCGCCGGCCCTCGCTGCTGCGTCACTACTGCGACACTGCGGCATCACTGCACTAACACTGCTGCAACACTGCGGCATCACTGCACTAAAGCTAAATACATGCGTTACTGCCCTAAAGAGAAACACGTGTTATTGCCCTAACGCTGGATACATGCGTTACTGCCCTAAAACTGGATAAATGCCTCACTGCCTTAAAGCTGAATACATGCATAAGTGCAGATACCATCGGCTGTAAGAGCAAACAGTATGCCAAGTGGTGAGCTTTACCCCAAATAAGGGATTGTAAATATGTAATTTGACATAAAATGGCGACAGTTTAGGTACAGTGGACAGGATAAACCATTGGCAGTGCACTAAGACACAAAGGGCACCACAGAGCATACTGAAGCTGATCAGTTTTTAATACTCTGAAATTATACTTGCAGAATGGAATGTCTGCACACACCATTATGCTCTTGAATATGTTTTCCTGTATTGGATATTTTAAATGAGGAACATTCAAGTACTACTTGAACTCTGGGTTCTGCAGAAAGCGTCCTGTTAATAAAAAAAGTCCATTGTGTTGTTGCATCTGTCTGAAGGTAGCAAACCTGAACACGAGAGAGAACACGTTCACACTGAAGGACTGCCTATTCAAGGAGATACAGAGGGACTGGCCAGGGTACACCGAGGGTGACCAGCAGCTGCTCAAGCGGATCCTCGTTCGGTGAGTGTAAAAAAACAGCGTCACTTCACTGCCTGTTCGCTCATGGTTCACCACAAACAAGTAAATGCAAGTGACAATTGGAGGTGTACAGCATGATTGCACTGCCACTGCTTTTTCAGTTTCACACTGGGTCCCCGAGTTCAAAGATAGAGAGAGGAAGGCCCTGGTGGACGTTGGGCAGCTCTTGCTGAATGTTCTCTGAACAGGCCCATGAGGACTGGGTAGGCGAGGGGGGCCATTTTCTCACGCGCTGAGGGAACGAGGATGAGCTGGTGGATAAATTTAGAGCAGCCAGACATAAGGGTGATGTTCTCAGATGCCGCAGCGTTGTGGTGTTTGTATCAAGATGTTTATCCCCGCCAATGTCCCCAGACTGCACCGCATTAGAAATCCCTGCAAACCCAGAAGTGCCTGCACCTGCTTGGGTGGTGGCGTATCTGTGCTTCTCTTTAAACTCCCCTCTCTTAACGCAGCAACTGCTTAGCCTACCCCCTTCTGGAGCTGAGGATCAGTGGGTCACATGGGGTGTAATGCAGTGCAATGATTGGACGGATCCCAAAATGACACTTCTCCCAGCATGTACGGAGAGTACGCAATCAATGCTGACCTGAGGCTCATCCATGCCTTACCTGGTGTACTCATACCTGACACCCTGGCGCCCAGGGCCCAGTCCTGAGCCAGTCCACAGCGCTCAGCCACAGCTTGTGCTTTAAAGCTGGTTTTATCTGCCGTCCCACTGGGCGGGCCGCTGATTCACTTTCAGGAGTGAAGACGGCTGGCTGAGTGAGTGAGTGGGAGCCTGATGCTCTTAGCATCATGACTACGCTGTGTGTCATCTCCCGCCCCGTGCAGCACGGCGCCCCGGGCCTAAACACTCACTTCATGGACACGAGCCACCACCCATTCACCCATTCAGCCATTCAGCCATTCCCCCATTCAGCCATTCATCTATTCATCTCCCCCCTCGGCAGCCACTCTGTTTCAACTGGAACTGTCTGCTGCTGGTGGTGGGGAAAGCACTGATTCCAATTCAAAGTATTTTTACATACTCTACATATCAGTACACTGAGATTTGTGTGGATATAGCTGATGCAATATTCTGCCTACATTTCTAGGAAGGAACACGCATATCCACATGTATGCACACATAGACGCACAAGTATCTAATAAAGGAAATTCGTTGGAAAAGAATGAGATGGCAAAATCTGTTTGTCAGGTTAGTTGAAAACAGCGTGGGCTCTTTCTTGCCATGCTAAAAATACCCCCTTCTCGGAGGGAGTGTGGTTTTGAGGCAGACAGGATCTCTGGTTAGGGCATGTAAACAGAACTAATGTGCTGTGTTTGTTTGGCTCTTGTGTTTGTGCAGGAAACTGTGTCAGTCCCAGAACAGCACCGCTGTCCCCGGAGAGAATCCGGTCAGCCCCCCAAAAGAGGCAGCGAACTCATCCCCATCCCAGGTGAGCTCTGCCCCCCATGCCCAAGTCCTTGATGGGGAGATAGAGAACCAGCTCTGTACGTGGATCACATGCAAACACGGAATTGCCCCGGAAAAGGACATCTGACTGGACAATAAATAATGAAAAGGAAGACATTGACAGGTTGAGCCTCACCTCCCTGTAGACACAGGATCGGTCTCTGTCACCCACAAGGCTGTGTGCCCTCTTGGCTCACAGTGTCCAGGCGCTCTGGGGGAAGGTCACCCGATCGAAGGGCAGCTTTAAACGGGACCTTCTTAAAGGCTCCCCGTAAGCCAGCAAATCCAGGCAGTGGTAGACATGCAGGGGGAAGCTCAAGTCATTCTGCCAAACCAAACAGGTCTGAGAGCCGGACGGAGCTGGAGCAGACGGGGGGCAGGTGGAGCAGGGAGGGGAGGGTGTGTCAGTCAGGGCTGTGTATAGCGTGCTGCGGCAGGTGTAGCCTCGGGTTGGTATAACTGGGTGTCCTGAGGAAGAGCTGGTTTAAAAACCCCAGCTCAGCGGCTGTCAAAACGCGCTGTGAGGAATCGCAGTCATTAGTGTGTGCCCGGTCATTACCGGTAGTAAGTAATGTGATCTGCTGAGTGGAAATAGCTTGGTCGTGCCAGTAATAAGGAGAAAGTAGTAGCGCTCTTTGACCTTACTCAGTGTTCCCGCACCGTTGCGCAGTTAGAGCTGTGGGGTAACCCGACACCGAGGGCCTCTCTGAGCGTGTGTGTGCTGCTGTCCCCCCCTCTCCCTCCCCCAGAAACGGCCGGCCGCGGAGTTCATCGACCCCCTGGCCAACAAGAAGCAGAGGATTTCGCACCTGGCCAGCAAAGCGTCTGGGCCCGTTAACGGAAAGCTGAGCTCGTCCAATGGGAAGGAGGCGGGCGGGGCGCAGGTGCAGGTGCAGGTGCAGGCACAGGCGGTGGCGCAGAGCGCGGACGGCGTGAGCAGCTCCCAGCTCCCCCTGCTGGATATCCCGCGCCCCTGCGACCTGCTGTCGGACGTCAGCAACGACTCCACCCACAACGGCCGGGACGGCGACGGCCAGGAGGGGGCGCTGGCGGAGAGGCTGAGCCAGCCCCCCTCACTCCCCGGGTTGGCGGCCCCGCCCCCGCCCGGTCCCGCCCCTGCCTCGCCCGCTCCCGGCCAGGCGGAGGAGACCGCCTCCGTCTCGCTCCACGGCAGGTCCAAAAAGAAGTCAAAGAAGCACAAAGACAAGGAGAAGTCCAAGGAGAGGGAGAGGAGGAGAGGGGAGGAGAGCAAGGCCAAGCTGTCGGCCAGCCCTGACAGCCTGAGCAGCAGTGTTCCATGCACCAGCACAGGTAGAGCACTCCACCCCGTCACCCAGCCTCTTATCATAGTTGAAAAGGTTTAATGTGACGCTAATGACTCCACATTAGGTGTGGCTACGTAAAAGGAATGGGCTGTTGATGCCTGACCCTCAGTTAAATGCTCATGGGTAACAAGCAGAAACAGATTTAGGACGCTTCAGCCTCCCCTGTTTCAAGCGCACCAACCCCCCACTTCCAGGGACTGGGGCGATGTAGTTTATTCAACAAATAGATGCTTTAAACCATCTCTGCAGCTGCCTGATCACCTCTGACTGATTGTTCTCATGACGTGTGTCATTATATCTTGACAAAAACATTCAAAGGTTTGCAGTTTTCTAAAAACGCTCTAAAGAGGCACCTGTTCTCTGTGTTTGTTGAATGAAACGGAGTGCCGTATTGATCAATAGTACCCTCTAGTGGTCATTGCTATGCAAGAGCACCATTCTGAAACTGCCTGGCAGAAACTGCCACCGGACCCTGTGTTTGTATTGTAGGTTGAGTGGTTAAAGTGCAAATGTAAAGGTGTTGCTTTATTGAATCAATTTTGTGAGTGTAAACTGAAAAGCAAATACTTGATTTTTGCTCATTGTGTAACATTGTGTTTTCTTCCAGATCTGAATGGCACCTGCAGCGTTCCCACGTCAACAGAGACGGCAGACTATTTATTGTAAGGATGTTCAAGTTGATGTGTGCATGTAATAAATGTCTGAATGATCATCCCTATAAAATATATACAGTCCAGCCTGTAACTCTGCAGAATTGTTTATCTGAAAATCAAACATTCCTGTCAACTGTTTTAATGGTGCATTGTAAATTGGTACTTCAAATACAAGCTGATTCAGTTGAATAGAAGAGCAGTCACTGCACAAAGAGAGAGAATCTGCTAATGCTGAAACACCATCAAAGGACAGTAATCTAATGAAAGATGGCAAATGAAAGAGCTGTTTGATATCTCTGATTGTGTGATCCCGTGGGAGTCCAGATAATCCATGGAGGCTCCCCACTCTGTAAGGAATGTCTGTTTCTCTGTGAGCCTGAATGTGTCTCCGCTGTTGCTCTCTCCCTCCCTCTCTCTGTGCCTCTCTCACTGCGACTCTCCCTCCCTCTCTGCCCGCGCAGGAAGTACACAGTGATCGACTCCCAGGAGCAGCGGCAGAGCTACAAGAACGACTTTAACGTGGAGTACAGCGAGTACCGAGACCTGCACGCGCGCATCGAGAGCATCACACGCCACTTCACCCTGCTGGACTCTGAGCTCAAACAGCTCCAGCATGGAACGGACAGTTACAAAGTACACTGCCTCCCCCTGTTCTGAATACACACACACTGAGACTCAGTCTCGCACATGCGCGCACACACACACACACACACACACACAACAAACTCAGTCTCGCACATGCGCGCGCACACACAAACACACACACACACACACACACACACACACACACACACACACACACACACACTCACAGACTCACAGTCGCGCACACACACACACACACACACACACACACACACACACACACACACACACACACACACACACACACAACTCAGTCTCGCACATGCGCGCGCATACACACACACACACAGACTCACACACACTCAGACTCAGTCTCGCACATGCGCGTGCACACACGCACACACACTCACACACACACACACACACACACTCACTCAGACTCACAGTCTTGCACATGCGCGCACACACACACACACACACACACACACGCACACAGACTTGCACATACACACAGAGACTCACAGACATACGGACTCGCACATATATAAAGAGATTCGTACATACACACAGAGATTCACCTACAAACACACACATGCAGAGACTCACACATACACGCAAACACTCATACATGTGTGCACATACGGATTCACAGACAGACATACAGAATCTTGTGCACACACACAGACACACAGACTCTCACATACACAGAGTGACTCACACACACAGACATTAAGGTTTGTATTCATCTGATAAATACTTCTATGAACTGGTTAATTTATCTCCAGCACAGTGGTTCTTTTTAACCAAAGCGGCCATGTCACGAGTCTTAATGATCCTTAGTGGGCCATTTATTTTTCTTGAATTAATAAGACCCTTGTTTTTGTTTCTTCCTTTCTTTACAGACAATCCATAATCAGATTCTACAAGAGTATCGTAAAATTAAAAAGGTGAGCTTTCCTAACAGGGATTTTCACTTGGCTTTTAGGCCCAAGGACTGTTTCTGGCTTCAGCACACCCTCATGCATCTTTCTTTCTTCTCCCTTTGCAGACAAATCCCAACTATAGCCAAGAGAGGAACCGCTGTGAATACCTACACAACAAACTGGCACACATAAAGAAACTCATATCAGAGTATGATCAACAGCAACTTCAGAACTGGCACTAGTACTGTGGGGGGTGATTTTTTTGTTTCCTTTTTCGTCCTCTCTGGAAACCAGCTGGGGAGGGGGGCGCAGTCTGAACTGTGTGCCCCTAAATATTCGTATCAAAGGTGCCATGACAGTGGACACTTGTTCTGTTTCCCTCTCGTTAAGCCCAGAAGCACTAACGAGGACAACCAGACCTTACTGTCAGCGGCATCATCATTTTTGTTGATTTTGTTTGAAGATGTGACTGCACATTTATCCAGTCCTGCACTGCACCAGGATGAAACCCCACTGGTGCTCATGTTTGGCTCCTGCCCTTGTTACCATGGAGCGGTGGGTAAGGAAAGTCGGTGTTCTCTGAGGGTCCCTGGTTTTGAGAAACGGAGAGGTGACTGCACCAATGAGGATTCTGCAGAGTCTGTGCCAGAGGCTAGTGCTGTTCTTCAGCTGAATACAGGATCGTGGCTCAATGGATGAAATGAGAAATGATCAAATATCTCACCTCCATTTATTGAAATGGAGGCTTCTCATGTGAACGATTGTATTATATTGTAATGTATTACATTTTATTATTTTTTTTTAATTTATTCCTTTATTTTCGGACTGCCATAGGGATAATATGTTCTGTTCTAATTCTACACTCCTCAGTATGGGTACAAACAGTGTCTCTTGTATTTTGTCTTCTTGCCCTCAACATCAGCCAGTATTATATACAGCCTGCCTTGGGAGGCAATTAATTGCTTATGTTATAATTTGTGATACTTTTTTTTAAAAAGAGATCCGATTATTTTCTCCTGTTCTCCTTTCATTAAAACAGCACTGTAAAATCAGAACCCTGTTTGGCTGGGTTTTCCTCGCTGTCTCACTACCTCTACTACTCTGGACATGTAATGAAAATGAGGGCATTGGCTCTTAACACATGCAACAGCAATGCAGATGCAGCATTAGCTACAGGAGACTTTGGCCCTGGAGTAGGGCTCTCTGGAACAGATCCCTGGAACGGTCCCTGGTTATATTCACAGTCGTCCCTGCAAGGTGAGGTGAGGGTTGTAGGTGTAGGGGCCTTGCTTCATGTGAACACTGTGAATGAGCCCCTGGTGGAGCTCATCATACCCAAAGAGAGACAACTGCCATTTCACAACAAGAAACAAGCTGAAGTGTCTCCATTTTATCTGGTCTGGGGAAATCACATGATCGCAGGAGTGCAGAAATATTCAAGCGCACAGCAGGGGAGAGGTTTAAACGAGGCAGTGTACTGAATCCCTGTGAATTTCTGCACAATGGAATGTTGCACAGTAAAGGTGTGTCTCCAACTTCCATATCATGCTGCCTGTCCACATGCAGGTAAGGTAAAGCCAGTAGGAACGTGAAGTATTTTCAGGGTAGTCTGAAAAGGGTAACCCCAAGCCTTCAGTGTGTGGCAAACAGCATTATATAATGAGGAGTCTTTGCTCTTGGACAAGGTTAGCATAGGCCTCTCTGACATTGTGTTGCAATATCTCTGTCTTTAAGCTAGGAGTGCCAAGTTTGCTGCTGTTCTCACATCTGCATTGAGTAGATTGTGCAGCTGGCCAGCGCATTTCCCTCCCTGGGTTGCTGAATTTCAAAGTCATTTCTGGGTTAAATGACATCACACCACTAACCTGACCTAAAAAGATGGTGAAATGGAACGGTCTCGATGTCGAATTCTGGCTGGCCATGCTGGTCTGTTTACCTCTCCAGTGTAATCCACCTCCATTATGTAACGCATTGTTTTGTAATGAGAATATTAAAAATTCAGCCCTTTCCATAGGTCTGTTTCCATCCAGTACTGCCTGGAGTCCTGGTCAAAGGAGACCTTTGTCACATAGTGTGCTTATTCACCTTGAAATGTGGGGTCTGCATTAGCTGTGCCATTCACTGTTATGACTTGGCAGTGACATCTGTCACAAGTCAATGTCTGTAAGGTCAGTACCTTAGGTCACTACAGGACATTCTATTGCAGTGTAATTGGACTCCGGGAATAGGAGAGTAATATGTTTGTCAAAAAACAAGGGAGTTGAAATTGGTTTTGATATTACAATAAAAGTTCTACTCGTGTAGAACCGATTGTATCTTATGTTTTGGATTTTGTCCCATGTGTTCATCATGCATAAAAAGAAAATGCTCTGAATGTTAACATGTCAACTCAAAGATTTACACACTTGTTTATGAATCTGCACCAGCAGTCCCAAGATGAGATGGAACGGCATGGTGGATTTGCAGATAACTAATGTCAGATGTTATTTACATCAAGAACCATCATTAGAGCTGACACACCCACACAATGACAGTTCTCACAGTGTTTTCCACATTGCCTGCAATGTGTGAGTTTCAGAGTTCAGAATAATGACAATGTGAAATTCATTTCAGCCTGGTGACCAGTGTGTTATTCACTATGTGGCAGATGCACTGATTCAGGGTTTGCCTGACAGCATTCCCTGTTCTTGATGAAAAACCCTGAAAGTGTGTAGCTGGGAGGTCCTATGAACAGTTAGTGTTTCTTGTTAACAGAACTCAGGAGCGTTATTCAAGTTCAGAGACTCACAAAAGAGCCACTGAGATGGAGTGAGGAGGCCAGATGCTGAAGGGTGCAGGGCACAGCAACGAGACTGCACGCTCGCCCACTGCATGAGGGATCTCAGAACTATGTGTCGTGCTCCAGCTGGCTCCACTAAGCTGGGTTAAGCTCCGTCTTCCAGTCAGCCTGGGCGTGAAGGAGCCTGAGGGGTGTCAGAGTTCACCACATCATCTGTAGAAAATCATACCTGCTTCAGAGATGGTTTCTCTTTGTTTGTCATGGCCTCTCTCTTTCTCCGTGTTGTATTATCAGTGTGTGATGTCATTTATCAGAGCAGATCATCTCATTCTTACAAAAAGTAATTAATGTCTATATGGAAAGCTATTAAAATCCTGAAGTGAATCTTGTCAAATGCTGTTAACTGCAGATATGTGAAATTAAATCAAGAATTTCATATTCACAGTTATATATCTTGTGTAATAGAATTTACGATATTACAAATACATTATAATACAAAATATCGATATGTTTTGCCTTAAAAAGTCGCTGGATCGCAGGACGCTTTCTGTTTCGCCCTGAGTTACTACTACTAGTTACTGCATCACTCTGAGTCATATTTTATATGCGTCGAGCTACAGCAGTTCTCTGGCTAACTACACACTTTGCACTGTTATTCTCTAAGTCAGAATGTTTTATTAAGTTGACTTACTTTTTCACGACACGGCATGAAACATTTGCATTTACTGTGCTTGTTAGCGTCACCAGCTGTATATATTTTGGTTCCGGGGCATAGGACAGCGTCCTTAGCAACCCGCTTTCAAATCGCTTGACAGTTGTCAGCTTTCATAAATCAGTTCCTTCCGTGGTATACATTTGACCTCCATCCGCACATTTACTTACATAAATTTCTATGGCGAAAGTAGAACTGCCTAAATGCATCCAGTTATCAACGGCATCTCTGGTCCATAAATACGAATCACTTCCGTTGTTGACCAAAACAGCCATGGCGGAGAAGAGGAGGTCAGGTGTAGCGGCGATCCTGTCCGACTCCAAACCTGCGAAACCAGATACAGACGAAGAGTTTCTTTCTCAGCTCGGAGTCGGAGTGCTGCTTCGAGGGGCTCTCCTGAAGCTGGTGGAGGCCAGGTCGGAAGACCCGATAGGGTTTTTGGCAGACCATTTTAGTAATTTAGCATCGGAATCCGAAAACGGGGCAGCAGGGTGCGGCGATGGAGAGAAAGATAAAGCCACACAGGAGCAACGACTGGCGAGAGCTCTGTGGCACCTCAAATTGGCGCATCATTCGCAGAGGTAACACAGACATCGTCACATCACAGATTAAAACCTCAGTTTTCACTCCTTACACCCTGCATTGAATATACAGTGTTACCACTGTGACGTGATAGACGATACACTTTAACCGAGTTTAATCAATTTGTAAATCATTTAAAATTAACTGAAACTGTGAATTCTGTCTTTCTGTTGCTTTGTTGGTAAAAATAATTTATAGCTTATGTAATTATGTAATAATTTATAGCTTATTATATAACACTGATGAACGTCTGCAAAGAGTGATGTCATTCCAGTGCTGTCTTCACCATGTCCAATAGTAACAGTGGTCCAGACAAGTCCAGCTTGATTAAGTATTGTGTTATCGATTAAACTTGATTACTTGATTCATTAGCATTGATCCATTAAATATTCTTAGATGACTGATAACAAACTATGACACCTGAATTCAAAGATAATTCAACATTAGGTTGGTATCAGGGAAGACAACACTTAAGAGCCTTTTGTAACCTTACATTGTCAGTCAGAGAGGGTGACTGTCGTTTCTGTGCCTTTCTTATTAGGTCTGCCTTCAACAACAACGTGCGCATTGCCTACGAGCTGCTGATGCAGGGAGGTCCGCGCCGGGGCGGGGGCGGGGGGGTGCGGGGCCGGATCTATACAGAGACGCTGCGCAGCCTGTGCCGCGAAGGGGAGGTGTCCGAGTCGACCGCCGCCCCACTCATGCGCCGGATCCAGTGCCACGACCACGAGGCCGTGCCGTTCGAGCTCTTCCGACAGGGGGTGCTGACGTGCGCAGTGTTTTCCGATTATGTGAGGACGTCCCGGTCGCTGTACACGGCGGTGCGCCCCAGCCCCGAGGCCCTGGCGCAGAGAGCCCTGTGTCAGGCTGTGCTGGGGGCCCTGCGGGACGCCCTGGACACCTCACAGTGCGCCGACTCCGCCCGCTACCTGGAGGCCAGCGCCAAGATCGCCCCCTGCAGGCTCGCCAAGGCGATGGCGTCGGCTTACAGACCCCGCGGAGGCCTGGGCGGCTCCGTCATGGACCCCAAGGAGTTTGAGGGTGCAGCGGCCGCGCTTTTCATCGCGCGAGTCCGAGTTCTATCCTGAGGCATCGCTCAGGAAGCACAGAGCTATGCGAAAACATGATGTCAACATACAACATGCCATAACCTGAAGACAGAACAGAGCAAGGATGCTGATACATGAATGTTGTATAGCCTGGACCTTTCTGTCAAGGGACCAATGCAGACAATGAAGCAAAACAAAACTGTGCAATATTTCTGACAAATTTTTATTTTGGTGTAGCAGCACTATGTATAGTAAAAAGGGAAGACTATATTGTTTTTTCAGCTGTTGTTATTGTTTTACTTCTTTATTTCTCCTAAAACTTAAGGCTTTATTGCTACAATATGTGGCTTTCCTACAATCCAGTGCCCAGTTAAGCAACACTATTATATAAGAAGTTAAAAATGGTTGTTAGCTGTATGAAACTGTAAGTCTGAGAAAAGTACAAATTTTCTCCTTTGAAAATAAAACTTAACACCTGAAAACAATAACTTGGACGCAAAAGCTTTAATTAGCCAATGACATTTAGCACCCATGGTACTGCAGTATCTCCAGGTTCTGTCTCAGGACTGTATTGGTGTGTCTGGTCATTCATCAATCATGACTTTTCTGGACTTGATGTCTATGTATTGAAACAACCATATGTCACACACTTGAGTCTTTTTTCATGGGGTGGCCATCTTGACAAAGTTTATGGGCTAGTTGTAACACTTTCCTGGATTTAGTACAATGAGTTTTGATAAAGATGTCAATTTTTCAGGTTTTGAACAGGCATTCCTGTCCCTTCCCTCTTCATCAAGAAAATTAGGAATGCACTATGAAAGATTTGCAGCTGTATACATTTGAGCAAGAGATGCAAGGCGACCCAACCTGAATCTGCATAATTTGACCCATGCCCACCACATGTGAGACCCCGCTTACAATGTCACCCAAACCCAAGATGGCACTGATATTACCAAAGGCAAATTTGTAGATTTTAAAAGCCAGTTTACAAGTATTGGGATTGCCTTGACAGATGTCAGTACTCTGTCTTAAAATTCATAGATATTGCACAGCTGATGGGTCCTTTCAAGGATCTCTCTGTCCGTTCCCGCCTCTGTTGCTTGATCTGTGGTTGTAGCCACTCTTGCTTCCGTGACATGCCACCTCCACAGCATACGGTTTTCCCTCTCTCTGGGAAGAAATGCACAGACGATTTCGCTCCACTCACGCCTGGAAAGAGCCTGTCCCACATTACACTCTAAGGAGAAATTTGCAGTGCGCTGCAGTACATGTTTTGTTATGTCACAATAGGAATAAGGCAGGAATGGTTAGCTTCATTGTTTTGCCATTTGGATTTTGGGCTCATCACAATGGGCAGTTTATCGAAGCTATGTTGTGAAGTGAAGCAACAAGTTTGGTTTACCACTTTGCAGATGTTGTTGGCCTTATCCTTGTGCAACCTTGAGTTCAAAACATATTTTTAAATGTGATGAGTCAGAGGTAATGCTTAGTGCTTGCTGCCCCCGGTGACTCCTGGGATGCTGGAGGGCAGCCCACATTCAGGCTCCTCTGGCTTGATAGCCCCGCAGCTGGGGAACCACGCCCTGTCTTTTCCCTGCTGATCAAGGCTGGGTGATTCGAAGGTATTTTCTTGGCAGGCTGGATTGAAACAGGCCTGACAGGGGCGCCATGAAGCAGGAGGAGAAGTGATAGACAGAGATGCAGGGAGGCGGAGAAGATGGAGGAGACAGTGGAGCTGGAGTACACTGAACGTGCAGCCACTTCCCTTCTGACCTCTCGAGTTCGGTGGTAGCTACGGCTTTGTCTCTCTCTCTCTCATACACACACACATATACACAGTATAAAGCATACATCCATGGGCGTAGAAACAGTATACAGCACAAACTAACACAAACATATAAAGCGTACATACACGTATCTTTCTCTACCGCACACAAACAGTTTGAAAAGCAAAGGAAAAAAAGAAAATATAAAGATAAATAATATAAAGATATATCCTCAGTATTAGTAATGAAAAAGTAATCCTAAATTCACAATGAAATGTTTTCTATGAACCTTATGTTAAGCTAATGCCTTTGAGCACGAGCTGGTCATGCACAGGCCTACACATTCACCAAGTGTGAGCAATGTGTGGGCTCCCTCTGCTGAGTCCAGTGGCTTGGAGCAAACTCAACTCCACACATTTGCAGCATTTCAAAGACCCCATGTAGGCAGCTCCCATGGGAGTAATGTGTGAATGTTTGCTGACGACACACACACACACACACACACACACACACACACACAACGTATATATAGACAAGTGTAAACAGTGGCATTTTTCAAATATTTTTCATTCAAACACGTCAAAGGCCATAAATTTCCCGGAACTAGATATTGTTTTTAGACAGCGGTTAGCATTCTTCAAACTGTCGTCTGAAAAGGTGTGCGTTATCTTTGTAGCAATCGACAGCAGTAGGAGAACAGAGGGGAGCTCCCTTTCACTGCTCCGCACAGCAGAAGCTTGTACGTTTTGTTTTGTTTGTGCCTCCGCGTGGAGGCGGGAACCACCCACCACCTACACATGGTACAGTCCGCCCATTAACCGTTCGTCGCGTTTTCAAACTAGATTCAAAATCACAGGGCGGTGACACAATTTCCTCAATCCACACAATAGTCACGATAGGCTGGTCCCATTCAAAGGCAACAGGGCTGCACCGGTCCTTATTTTGAGAACAAAGTCGTATCTGTTGAACCGAAAGCAGAATTTATCTCCCCGTCCTGTTGCATTGGTAGGCGCCAGTTCGGCTCTGTTTTCACGCCGGTCCAAAATGGAGGCGGAGTCACTGAAGAGCATCGGCGGGTGGGAATGAGTTGCCGCTCAGTAAATACACATAAGGTAGTACAAGGCTGAAGAGAGGCGAATTATTAGTATTTTTTCCCCGTTATTTCAATTTTATATTCTAATGTTTTAATCCAACGTTGTGTGAGAAGTAGAAGACTACCGGTAGTTAAACAAGAGGATGGGAGAGAAGCTGGAACTCAAGCTCAAATCGCCGGTTGGAGCTGAAGCGGCGGGCTACCCGTGGCCGTTACCAGTATACGTGAGTAAAGCCAGGCGAAATCTTGGTATAAACTATTTTTTATATAGCTAGGTATCGTGCTTTATTTTTCTGTAGTTTAATCTCCCTGAGTGAGTGACTAGTTTACTACGTTGCTATTTAGAGTGTGTCTAGTCACTTAGCTAACGTTAACTAACGGTTAGCTCGCCAGGTTGTCAATATTCTATTAGGTAGCTAGCTAACGTTAGCAAAGCTAGGTCACTGACGGTTACTAGATAGTCGAGCTAGCGAGCAACTCCCCCGATTGGCCGTGTATTAGTCTGTAAGAACGTCGATATTTGTAAGAAATTTATAAGGTACCATGCTGAGGTTAGCTCGTGATTTTACTTTCGATTCAGACTCAAACAAAGAGATTAGCCAGTTGGCCATCTGGCTGTCTGTAATGAAAGCAAATATGTTAGCTTGCATAGCTAGTTAGCTAGTGACAGATACTACATGCATATCCAGCGACTACACTTACGTTAGTACTTGGAGTCAGTGCTCGGTATGGGTAGTGATTTTAGCCAACTTGCCGAGATGACTAATAATATTTGCCTAGCTAGTTAGCCAGTTTAACTAACTTAGCTAAGGATGGTCTACACGTTTTTTTTCCAGCTGGATTGGTTAGCTAATATTAGGTTAATGTTCTGTCTGGCTATGCAGCTAAATGTGTGTGCATCCCGCTCGCTTCGTAAATTAGCTGGCAGTAGTTGACGTTGGGTAGCTAGCTATCTGTATTCTGAAAGGCAAAAGTTTCTTGCTCATTAACGATAGTTAAACTAGCTATTGTTTTGAAAGTAATTAAACTTATGTCGTGACTGTCAGAGCTAGCTAGCTAGCCAGTTAGCTACGTGGCTGGTTTGTTTATGTGGCTGTCCGCCACTGTAGCTATGTGATTGGGCTGGATTTCTTTCTTGTCAGTGGCGCGATTGTAGCAAGGCAACGCTCATGACATGTTAGGGATATGGGACCCGAAAGATTTTGGTGACAAAGTTAATAAATTAAAGAACGAGCATCTGATTGCATCTGATTTTTATATATATATCTGTATAAAAGACATAAATAAAATGCATCTTCGACAGCTTGGAATTTAGGTTTAGCAAATGAACAACACGTGCATGGGTCAGTTATACGGAGACTAGATATGTGTAGCTAACAAAACTATATAATGTTGTTTTGCTCTGGTTTACATTGCTAACGTTAGCTAGCTAGTTAGTTTGTTAAACGTTTATATACAGCGTGGGTCATTTGAGGACGTAAGGAGGACGTATCTAGAGCAGAGGCATTCTCTATCTTGGTTTCTTTTGTTCTGATCGCTCCATATTGTTTTACTATAGCAAGCTAATATCGATTTTTTTATGTCCATAATTTCAAAAATAGTGCCGCTGTCATAGCTTTCTTTTGACTGAAAACCAACTCAGATACCTTGATACATGAGCACATTGTACGGAGTGGGTGCATATTTATGAATTTGGGAATACACATAAATGTTTCATTTATATGTCTGTTTGGCAGAAGCTCTTTAGAGCGATTTAAGGAGTTAAGTCCACATGTGTTTTATTTTACGGGCGTGTATGATATTCCCGTCATATCTCTTGTATTCGAACTGTTACAAAGGCAGCACATTTAGCTGTTATTGCTTTGGCTTTGCCCTTCTGTCCTGTTTAAAGCTGTTTGCTTTCAGTTTTGTGAAAGCGGGTGGTTTTATTTATAGTTTCAGAAAAAGAAGCTGCCCTCTAGTGTAATTTTAGTTTAATAGTCATAATAATAGCAGAGGACTTACACATTTTATTTGTAAATGCCCTCTTCTCAAACAGTAAAAATAAGGCATCCATGTAACAGAAATACCAATGGAAACATGCGACATGTTTCATGGTGAGCAGTTCTGGTTTAACCGTATCTCATGCAAGATGGGGATTTTACCGATGGTTCATTTGCCACACGTCGCAGATTGGTAATGGATAATCAGTGGGCTGCCACAGGGTGCTAATTTTATACCTTTATTCACAGAACGCTGCATGGTAGGAGTAGGTAGTGTAAAAGAAAAGCTGAATGTGAACCAGGAAAAATTACATTCCGTCAGCTAAACATTAAAAACAGAACTGTAGGTGTATTTGTGTAGAGAGCCGGATGATTACCCCTGGTTTCGGAATGAAGTGAGTGCAGTATAGAGAACAAGAGAGGGTGCTCTTCCAAATTTGTGGGGAATTTGATGGAATCGTCATTTGAACTGAAAGCTTGACTCGGGACACAGTCTGTTCAACCTGTTTCCTCTTAGGTTTGTTCTGTTTCATGCATTGTATACTGAGGGTACCTGTGGCAGCTATATATCAACAACACAAAAGTAATGTTATTATTAATGACATTGACAAACACTTAAGGAAATCCACTTCAGATGATATCGAGCGGTCTTAATGTTTTTTACAGTTCCTATTTGCAGCAATGTTTCTGTAGCATAGACTGCCATCAGGCAATGAAAAATAAGCATTGAGTAAGAACATAAGCTCCCAACACCCCCCAGAAAAGACAGCCAAGTAAAAAACACAGAGAGAGCTGTGGAACAATGACATGCACAGGCTGTGGCACCAGCCTGAAAATGCACACCAAGAATGAGGAGTGTATGAAAGCAGCACTAGTTCTGTTTTTATGAGTTCAGACTAAATGTAAAATGTGTCTACATAATGCTAGGCACTTCGTGGGTTATCTCACTCACAATTTCTCTCTATCACTGTTCCTATTACTGCTCCTTTGAATGCAGTAATACCTTTACTGAGGGGACTATCCTTTCTAAATGAATAAAACCATGACATCATTATTAAAATGTGCCTTACCTCAATATTTGGTGGGTCTCCACAAGAATTGTGTTAAAATAGACAGTGCCTCCAATCCCCAGCATGTACCGACAGGGTTTTCACGTACTGTAAAATGAATGCTATGTTGTGTCAGCTCCTGCTTCCCCACTTCTGGAGTAGGTCATCTCTAATGTATTTCAGGTTAACTCCAGTGCACTCAATAACAATTTTCAGCAGTGTTAATATTGCTAACATTGCAATATTGATAATTATTCTAATATGTATTATCTCTGAGAGGAGGATTTTTTTACAGTGGCAGATGCAGAAATCCAGATGACTGCTGTTGAGATTTTTTTTACGTCCATTATTATTAGGTATTTAAGATATTTACATTGTTTAGCACGTGACTCCATTCAACAACAAGTGCTGTGTGTTCTTTGTGACCTCTGTAGTACTTGAAATAAATTTTATTGACCATAATATACGAACACTAGGCTGTTGTGATTTTAACACATGTACACTATGTGGTATGATAGCACATCTACTGTGTGTGAATGGTGAGCTTTTGTTTTGCATGAGCACGGTGAGGGGAGAAAGCGCAAAGGGGAACTTGTCCAGACTTGTTTGTTTCGCACTCGTGCACGTTTTGGATGAGTGGGCCCGGGTGCCAGCCGGCTGTGGTCGTCTGCGTGTTGGTACGCTCTCTCTGATGTCTGGGTGCGTAGGGGGTGAATGAGTGAGTGCAGTACCGAGCGCGCAGCGTAAAAGCACGGTCACACATCAAACGGCTGTGGCTTTCAGCAGCCGGCGCTGGATTTCCGCTTTCGTTTTTCAGCCCTCATTTTCAAGAAATGTGGTTGGAAAAAAGTTACTCAATGAAGAGAAAGGAAAAAGAAAGCTTTCGTGTCGAATACTCTGCAAATGCGTCTTTTCAGAGAAAGTGGTTTCTCCATTGCAGCCTTAGTCTTAGTCTATGACTGCATGCAAAACAGCCTCCTCTCTCCATGAAGGTTCCGATTTACAGTCATCGTGATACAGATACTCTCCAGTCATTTGATTAACAACCTTTATTCCCACGATACAGTGGTAGTGTTCAGCGAATGTCCTGTGCTGCTGATGCAGCTTTCCTCCATCTCATCTGGTCTGACCTGATCCCAGCTCAGTTCTTTCCATTGCTGACACAGTTAGACGCACAGCTGCAGTGTACCCAGCACAGTGGGCATTTCACATGCATAGGCGCTCTGCTTCACCTGGTTGGAACAAAGTCTCATGCTGAGTGGTGCCTTACTGATGCAGAGACCTGCACCTGGCAGGAAAAGGGGCGCTGCGAATTCCCGGCCTAAGCCTGGCTCACAGTACCTCATTGCCTGAACACGGTCACATTGGTGGAAAAAAGGCCTTGCACTTGTGTAAAGTCACTGCTCAAAGTCCCGTTTCTCAAAGCCCTGTCCCTCCTTCTCTTTGTTCTGTTTATGGGTTGTTAGGTATGTTGCAGTTTTATGTGTAGTCTGAGCCACAAAGAAATTCTGTAAACTTTTACTTTGTGTCTTGAGGTCAATCCTCTGAGCATTGTTGATTGTCTGTAAGCGGTTCCAGCACTGGATGCTGAGGAGATACACATCCGCTCTAATCAACAGTACACACTGGAACAAAGGCACAGGAGTGACACATTGCTCTGTCCCACTTTAAGCCGTGGACCACGCTATATAATAGTTTCCACATGACGGTCACACTGAATCAGTACAGAGAAGCTAGCTGTGTCACAGTCATCTGTAGGCTTGAGTTTGTGTGTGAAAAACACAGTGAGTCTCCAGAGATTGCGGACATCAGCAAGCGTGGAATGAAAGTGTGAGAGTGAAGCTGAAGTGAAAAAACAGACATGTGGAATGATTTCTGGTCCTATCTCAGCTCTTTAAAAAGGTGGGGTGGTGTGAGGGAGGGCGTTGTGTTTGTACTCACTGTGCTATTGTGTGTTTGTTTTGTTATTGCTCTGGTTGGTGGGGACCTGCAGGAATGTGTAGTGAGTGGCTGAGGTGCTGAGGTTTGGAGTGAGAGTGAGGGAGAGGGGGAGGAGCGAGAGACGGGCGCTTCCTCTGCGCATGGCGGGAGGAGAGTGGGCCGAGAGATGGGGCCTCTCGCTCAGAGTTATTTTTAGAGGAGGAACTGTGGTGCTTCTGCATGCCATTAGCAGGAGCTGCAGGCTCTCTCGCCCGTGGAAGAGCCAGCGCCCACCCCTCCCTCCACGCACACACACACACACACACACACACACACACACACACATGCTCTGTGTGTACGCTGGTACCTCGCTGTGAAGAGGCATTGTGTGTCCCCACCCCGGCTCTGTCACATATGCTGCGCTCACGCTAGCACTTCATTGTGAAGAGGCTGGGTGTCACATACACCCCTCCCCGCACAAGCATCTCACTGTGCAGAGGCTGTGTGTCAACCCCCCACCCCCTCTCTGTCATATATGCTACGCTTATGCAAGTACTTCACTGTGGCTGCCGTTTCTGGGCCCAGGCAGAACCTCTCCCTCTCCGCTCACACTCTGATGAGTGTGAACTGCACATGGCTTAAAGCGGGCTGAATGGAAGGAGGCCACTTCCGGCTTTATGTATGATGGAGTGAGGAACATGATAAAAACTGAACAGCCCTGAATTGTGTTACTGTGACAAAACATTTGTAAAGGTGTGTGTGGGCGTGAATGAGTGTGTGCGTTAGTGAGCGAGCATGTTTGTGTGAGTGCGTGTGTGTCAGTGAGCGTGAGTGCGTGTGTCGGTGAGTGTGTGTGTGTCAGTGAGTGAGTGTGTGCGTGAGTGCGTGTGTGTGTCAGTGAGTGAGTACGTATGCGTGAGTGCGTGTGCGTGTAGCAGTGAGTGTGTGCGTGAGTGTGTGTGTGTGTCAGTGAGTGAGTACGTGCGTGAGTGCGTGTGCGTGTATCAGTGAGTGTGTGCGTGAATGCGTGTGTATGTCAGCGAGTACGTATGCGTGAGTGCGTTTGTGTTTTAGTGAGCGGGCGCGCGTGCCTTTGGGCAGCAGTGTGCCAGGCTGGCTCTGGCTGTGAGAGCTCCGGCTGGCTCTGGCTGTGAGAGCTCCAGCTGGCTGGGCTCGCTGCCCCTCGGCTACCCGGCACGGCGCAGCAGGCTGAAAGTAGGTCACTGGGTCAGGCAGCGGCGCGCCTGGAATTCTGCGGGATATCAGTCACCCCGGTCGAACAAGAGACGGGGGAAACGCTGTGCTCACACTCCACAGTGCCGCTAACGTCTGCCAGTGGACAGCGAGAGGCAGGGCCTGCAAACACTCAGCACGGCAGGATGAGTCAGACTGACAGAGCTGTGAGAAGCACAGGGCTCTGTGTGAAGAAGCAGGGCCTCGGCCCCCTGTGACACGACTCTCTGTCTGCTCTGGTGACTTTCACAGACAGTTTACCTCAGGTTTGGTCTCTTTGTATATGAACTCCTTTTCTGGGAAGAGGGTTTTATGTTGCCCAGTCATCTCAGATGTGGCTTAAATATCTCCCTTGGGGTAGGTTTGGCATGCTGAAATGGTTACTGTGGATGCAAAATAAATGCCACCACCATGTGTAGCACCTCCTCAGACTCTTAATGAGTAGGGCTTTTCTTTAGCGGCCCCTTCTGTAATTCACTTGGCAAGGTGCCCTCACACAGGTCATTAACCCTTCTATTTAGGATGCTTTTGGCTCATTTTACCCTGGTAAAATCCATGTAAACTGGCTCTGAGAAACATTCCCTGTGGATTTGAGTCTGACAACCCCTTCTCTCCTTCCTCCCCTGTGTCAGGACAAACACCACGATGCTGCTCAGGAAATCATTGAAACGATTCGGTGAGAAGCCTTCACCCTCCGTCTCTCCCTCAGTCCAGTCTTACAGGAGCCAGGTGTCAAAGGGGCTGAGGTCTGGATTGACCTGTTTGTGTCCCTGCTTTGGTTTTTTCAGGTGGGTGTGTGAGGAGATCCCAGACCTTAAGCTGGCCATGGAGAACTATGTCTTGATCGACTATGACACCAAAAGGTGAGAAACTGGGAGGAATGTGTCTCCTCTCTCTGACACGAGAAGCTGATTGTCAATAGGCGCTGCTTTGCCTCATTCATACCAGTGATCCCACTCTGGCACCAAAAGATTCCATTAAAGCTCACTAAAAAGTAGTAAAACTGTGGCCCATCTTGGCTGGAAGCATGTTCAGCTTGGCTTATTTTAAGAGGTTGAATATGTGGTATTCATTGGGGCCAACGCAAGGCTTATTTGAGCTTCCCATAGCTATCAGAACAATGGAGTAACTGGCTGTCTTCCATCACCAACCAAAGACCCAGCGCTTTAGACTGCATCTTGGCTCCACTACCTAATCAGTTCCCAGATCTTACTTTTTTCTTGAGAATTCTGTATGTTACAGTTGGGTATGTGATGTTATACGGGGTGAAACGTATTATAGTGTTTGCATACCCAGAAAGGCACTAGTTATCACAGCACAGCGCTGTTCACATGTGGTCTGTTGTGTTCTGTATGTACCGTTGTTCCTGTGTTTTCATTAGATGCACATTTGTGCCCTCATTGTGTGGAAGTTGCTCTGGATAAGAGCATCTGCCAAGTGACAAAATTTAGATTATTACTTGTCACAGCTGGCGTGAGGTCACTCCTCTGTTCTGCAGACATGCCGGTGTGATGCTTCTAGGGCTGAGACAAAGGCTTTGATCCAACAGTTCCAATTAAAAATCATTAAACAGAATAATAATTTTAGTCAGCAAAAATAGATTTCATTTAGTTAAAAAGTGTTGATTATACAATATGATATCAATGATATGCAATATACAACCTATTCGGTTTGGTTGCCAGTTAGTAAGCTGTTGGTCATTTTTGTAAGTACAAAAAACAACACGTACCATCATTATCAAAATATGGTGTTTGAAAGCACGAACTGGCAGCATCCCTCTGTTAAAAATGTTTGGTAGAGAATGTGGCAGCACTTTGTGTCAGCGTCGTTTTGGTATGGCCGTTGGTGCAGCCTGGCGAGTGGTTCTGACGTGGGCGTGGCTTTGTTAATCCCACAGCTTCGAGAGCATGCAGAGGCTGTGTGACAAGTACAACAGAGCCATCGACAGCATCCACCAGCTGGTGAGTCCGGCAGCAGCCGGCGGAAAGGGACAGTAGGCCGCAATGCATTTTATTTCTGCAGCTAAAGTGGAAGAATGATACCTCTCACTGTTGGTGCTGTATGGCTCTCTCCTGCGCGGTAACATTGTGTAACTCCCCCCTGCAGTGGAAAGGCACCACCCAGCCCATGAAGCTGAACAAACGTCCCTCCAACGGCCTGCTCAGGCACATCCTGCAGCAGGTGTACAACCACGCCATCACCGACCCGGACAGGCTCAACAACTACGAGCCCTTCTCGCCCGAGGTGTACGGGGAGACCTCCTTCGACCTGGTGGCGCAGATCATTGAGGAGGTTGAGATGATGGAGGACGACACCTTTGTGGACTTGGGCAGCGGTGAGGCGCCCCCCCCCCCCTTTCCCTCACTTGCACTGTGGGCCCCGGCTTCTGTACTTAAACAGGCTCCCATGGGCCTTGAAAATTCCTGAAAATCTTCCAAAAGTTTTTGTAATCCTGGAAAGTCATGTTGCCAAGTATCCCACTATACTTGAAAATTCATGGAAAATTTCCCAAATCTTATGTTTATAATTAATCTATTTTGTTTGCTTTTACATCAGACAGAACATATTCACCATGTTTGACAACTCAGCATCTTTATGCCATTTACTATGCGGTTTAGTTTAGCAGTTTCATTGTGCTGATACTGGTAACAAATCGATAAGCTTGATGGCTTGTTCGTCATGCCCTGTATTAAAAGTCATTGGTGACAGGCATTCACTGCCCAGAAAGTTTGTTTGCAATTTGATTCAAGGCCAGTGAAAGTTGTGATGTGACTACAGTACAGATTCTCTACCTACCATGTTTAAGCATCATTTTCTGTCATTTTATTTGGATGCTGTATTATATACATGGAATGTCTTTTTAAATTATTTTTATTTATTTATGGATGCCTTTTTGACCTTTGATTTTAGGAGTCGGACAGGTCGTGCTTCAGGTTGCTGCGGCAACAAGCTGTAAACACTACTTTGGGATTGAGAAGGCTGACATCCCTGCCAGCTATGCGGAGGTAACATATTCATTAGTGTATCACTTCAGTCATAAGCCTGTCTGGGTTTATACTGAAGGAGAAACTGGGCTATTTCATAAATTTAAATGAGGTTAACTTTATGTGGTTAGCTTTTAGGGTTCTGGTGATGTAAATTTAGCTTCAGTAATGCAGAAATAGAGCTTTTAGTGCCATAGCCAGGCATCTGATGCAGCAGTTACAGACAAAATTTAACAAAAAATTAATGAAACAAATGCCCCACCAGTGCCCCTTTGACCACCATATCCACTGACCCTTCCACCCCCTTCCCCCCTTGTGGAAAGGCAGGGGTGGGCTGAAAGGCTTAGAATATGTTTGACTTGCTGTTTGATTGTGCTTACTGCTTGCAGGGGATGGACAGAGAGTTTAAGAGGTGGATGAAGTGGTATGGAAAGAAGCATGGAGAGTACACGGTGAGTGTGCTGTCTGCCTTCAGGGGAGATGGGACTCCCTGTGCACCGGAGTACCAAGCTTACACCTCACCCTCTCCTCTGTGTGTGTGTGTGTGTGTGTGTGTGTGTGTGTGTGTGTGTGTGTGTGTGTGTGTGTGTGGTACGTGCGTGTGTGTGTGTGTGGTGCGTGCGTGTGTGTGCGTGCGTGCGTGTGTGTGTGGTTCTATTTCACAGCTGGAGAAGGGAGACTTCCTGTCAGAGGAATGGAAAGAAAGGATAGCAAACACAAGGTAGCGTGCAGTGCTGTCCCAGCATTCTCACTGTGAAGGAGAGAGAGAGAGGAAGAACACATAAGCCTACATTCATACTTCAGGCCTAGCCCACACAAACGAGGAGCACTGACTCTTTCCTGCTTCACTCTGCACAAACCCACACAAAATGTACCCTGGAGTGTCACCCAGTTCCCACACAGTGAAGAACATGTGTCTGCAGAGAGAACCACAAACTGAGAGTAGCTGCAGACACAGTGCATTTATGCCAGTTCCCAAATGTGCCCTGTTACCATCTCTGTAGGCCTCTTTCTCTCTGTTTATCTCATTTTGTTTGCTGTTGATGTCTCCACATGCTGTGCATTACCCCTTGTGTTGTCTTGCAGTGTGATTTTTGTGAATAACTTTGCCTTTGGTCCCGAGGTGGATCACCAGCTGAAGGAACGTTTTGCTAACATGAAGGAAGGTGGGTCATCAACTGCCTCGAATAATGCTCATCCCATCATATGTGAAAATAGGAAATCCCTATATTAAATTACATTTCATTTCATATACTTACTTACACATTCATGTTCATTAGCTTAATCAAGAGAAGTGCTTCATGGTGGCATTGACCTCTACTGCACACTGTCCCCTCTTGGTACATAAAAAAAGGTATAGCCATTTTTGAGCCATGGCACAAATAATTGGTTTGAATGTGTGGTGAGCACCAGCCCTTACCATTAACACGAGGAGAGGGTGAAAAAACGGAATTTTTATTCAATTAGTGTACGCTGCGCATGGTCAAGTTTTTGACTACCGACAGGGTTAATCCACAAACTGGTAAATCCTCAGCCAAATAGTGAATGTGTGTTATACTGGTTACGTAACATGAGCACATGGTGGAGTAATTTCACAGCTGTTGTCTAAATATTTGTGGGTGAATTTGACTCTGCTGTTCGATAAATACCGAAAGCCAGGCACTGACCCATCTCCTTGTTTTCTGGGCTTGTCTTTCAGGTGGCAAAATTGTGTCCTCAGCACCTTTTGCACCTTTAAACTTCAGGATTAACAGTCGGAATTTAAGTGGTGAGTGTGAATCGGTTGTTGACTTGGGTCCGTTTTTGATTAATTCCAGGTGAAATGGTCATAAACATGTTATCACACTGACGGTGAAGTAGGAGCAGGTGCTGATAAAGTGATTTCTCCCCATGTTTGTCCACAGACATAGGAACCATAATGAGGGTGGTGGAGTTGTCTCCACTGCGCGGATCAGTGTCTTGGACGGGGAAGCCCGTGTCATACTACCTGCACACCATAGACCGCACCCTGGTGAGCAGTGTTCCTGCACCGGCTCCACTCATCCCCTCATGATCGTAATACCACTCCAAACTGATTGGCTATTCCACAGCAGGAGGTTGGAAATGTACTAATATATATAGTACTAATACTGAATGTACTAATTCTAAAACAGGCTACTTTTTTAACAGAGACTATAATGCTATAGGTCTCTTTCTCAAAAAAAAAAAAAAAATGGTTGGATCACTGAGAGATTAAAACCAAGGTCTCTGTCTGTCTCTTTCTTTTGCAGCTTGAAAATTATTTCTCTTGTCTCAAAAATCCAAAACTCAGGGTAAGCTTAAACCTTTAAACTGTTGTAGTTTTCAGTGTTTGCTGTTTGGCTGTGTCTCTGTTGTGGTGTGATTTAGAGAAATTTGGAGAAATTTGGGCAGCACAGTGCTGTCCGAAACATTATTTTGTATTTGAAGCGCAAAATACCAAAGAACTTTATTAATGCAGCACTGTTTGTACAGGGCACTCATGTAAAATGTAGTTTTATGTCTGCAAGTTAGTCATGTTACTGGTATGTTAGATGATATTAGAAGGATATGGTCGTATTATGGAAAGCACAATAAGGTGTTTCTGATTTCAGGAGGAACGAGAGGCAGCAAGGCGGCAGCAGCAGAAGGAGAACAGAGACAGTAAAAATACCATGTCCAAGGTACTTCCTGTGTGAACGCTTTCCTCTTGGGGAAGCTTCCTGTGAGCTCTTTCCTCTCGGGGGAAGCTTCCTGTGTGAGCTCTTTCCTCTCGGGGGAAGCTTCCTGTGTGAGCTCTTTCCTCTTGGGAAACTTCCTGTGAGCTCTTTCCTCTCTGGAGGTGCTTCTGATGTGCGCTTGTTCTTCTCAGGGTTTGAGTAATGGTGCTGTCTGTTCAAATTCAGAAAATACTTTTTATGCAAGCATGGAAAAATACCACCTTGTACAAAAACAGAGTCGGTGTGAAACTAATTTATTCTCCCCATCCCACAGGCACATAATGGTTTGCTCATTATTTACATTACCTCGCTTATGCTGTGGGAGGAATGGACAAATTGAGCTGCCATCCCCACAGTTTCAGCATCTTGGCCTTAGAGCATTTTTATCCTCTGAATGTAAGGCAGAACTGGTGGATGAGCTAGCATATTCGGCTCCTACATGCACCTTTGTCTGTCTGCTTGCTGTCTTCCTGTCTCTTCCTCTCTCTCAAATTCAGAAATGCTTTTTTGACCACATAGGTGTCCAGTTTTGCCAGAACAATATTCACAGAAATATGACAGAACAACTCCTAAACTCCTATTAAACTCCTGAAAACAATCAATACTAAAACAGGAAAAAATAGAAATAAACAGTAAAGATGTTTAAATGCATCTCTCTCCCTGTCTCAGGACTTATGTCGGACGGGTGAGCGTTTGGGCCTTCTGTCCCCTAAGCCGCGGCGCGGCCGGCTCATGGGGAAGCCATGCAAGCTGGGCGGCGGGAAACGCGGGCGGCCCAAGAAGGCGGCGGTGTCCGCGGCGCAGGAGCGCAAGAGCAGGAGGACCCAGAGCGCCCTGGAGCTGCTGCACGCCAGGACCATCTCAGCAGCGCCCCCTCAGGGTGAGAGCGCGGTGCTGCAACACACCCGTTCACAATGCCGCTCCCCTTTCCTTCAGCCACACACTGCCCTGCTGCTGCCGCGGTCTCACAGCTGTTAACGTGCTTCTCCCTGCAGATCTATACAAGTCACCTCAGAGGTCCGATTACCAGCACCGTTCCAAAGTTCCGCACTACTCACCCGGGCAGCGGTATCGGAGCTCCGCCCCCTATGCCCTGGAGCAGCTGCTGGGTGAGTCACCGTGGCCCTCCGCCTGCCTGACCCTCCCAGAGACAGCGTGCAGTGCAGATATGTGATGGAGAGATCTGTCTTTGTGCCATCTGCAGAGAGCATAAAGGTGCAGTACCTGCAGTTCATGTCTTACATGAGGACGTCTCAGTACCGCAATAACCTGCAACAGGTGCTGCAACAGGAGAAGGTAAGCTCAATCCTCTGCTCCTTTCCTCTGTTCAGCTCTCCTCTTCCTCTTTTTATCTCCCCTCCACTTCCCTGCCATTCGCATTCCTCTCCTTCCTGTGACCTCTGACCTCTTGCTTCCCCTTCCAGACACCATCGGAGGGGGCTTCAATTAATCTGATTATTTCTCGCACTTCATCCTCTATTCATTTGTCATTGGTCCGGTCTCCTTTGTCTCTTTGACCTCCTTGGCTGTCTGTCAGTCTCCCGGAGTGAGGCTGCTCTCTCCTCCTCTCTGTCGCTCCCTCTTCCCGTCACAGTGATGGTAGTGAGTTATGTAACAGGCCCTCACTCCCCTGCTCACACTCTGTCCTCAGCTGCCAGGAGTCATTACTCTCAGTGCTGTGATTCATCTCTGATTTCTCGTTAATCACACACGGTTTCTACACCCACTTACACCCCCAGTTCACCTTCTGTCTCTCCCTCCCCCTCTCTCATAGCCTTCCTCTCTCTCTGTAATTAATAAACCAAATAGCAAAGGAAGAATTGTAACAAAAGTGTGAATTGAATAAGGCAACCTCTGATTTTAATGGAGAAGGGTGCTTGCGGATTGGATTGTGTTAAAACACACAACACAACTTTTGGGATTGTCTTCGCCCTCTTTTTTTCTCCTACTTGAAGATAATTTTTTGAGATGCCGTAGTAATCAGAGTGTTATAAAGCTGAGCTCTTTCTCTCACTCCCTCTGCTCCTCCCACGCCCCCCCCCCCTCCCCCCAGCACAAGCACAGCGAGCTGTCCGGCCGAGTGAGGCAGCTGCACAGTAGCTGTCAGAGCCACAAGAACAGGATCAAAAGGCTGTTCCAGACCAAGCTGGAGGAGGTGAGGACGGCCGCACGCATGAGGGCACTCCCCCGCGGCGTTGCCCTGGCGATGGCCTCCGCGCTGCTCATCTCTGGTAGCCATGTCACTGTGTAGGTGGTGGCGTGCCGAGGTATTTATGGATGCCGCGGTTTTCAGCATTCGGCTCAGATTCTGAATGGCCTGTGTTTCATTCGGAAGAGAATTGGCATGGAATGCAACGCAAGTTAAAGCAACACCTAGTTCACAGTATGCTGTGAAACGTGTTGTGTGAATCGCACCATGTCGTGCATATTGTAGCGTTTTCAGTGATTTCAGGGCCAGAATGGAGGCATTTGCTCCAGTGATGAGTATGGGAGAGGCTGTTGTTTACTGAATGGAACTGTTATGTAAGTTTTAGTCATATTTTGTGACTGCTGATTAGATCTCATCAGCTTGACTCTGTTGTGGTCCTGGTGTGGTTGGTATCATATCAGTTGTATGAATGTGAAATCTTGAATGTACATTTCAAGATTTTTATTTCCAATGGTTTATATCCTTAGGGCAAGAAAAAATACTGTCGATCAACATCATTGCAGGTTCTGCAACTGTTTTTGATCAGAGAGAATCACAGAGTGTTTTGTTGTCATTTAGAATAGTACAGTTTCAAATTAAGCAGCTTTGACTCATTTGGATCTGCTGTCCTCATTACTGCTGTCTCTCCTTTTCTTTCTCTCTGTTTCTTCCTCATTCTCTCTCTCTCCCCATCTCTTCCTCTCCCTGTCTTCCCTCTCTCTCCCTCCCTCTCCCTCTCTGCTCTCAGCTGGGAGTGAAGGCCTACACGCTGGAGGACCTGGTGCAGGCGAAGCGGGAGATCTCCACGCACAACCAGCAGCTGAAGGAGCAGAGCAGCCAGCTGGAGAGAGACATGGCAGAGCTGCACCATCACAGCCTGCTGCTGGTGAGAGCCGTGCGAACGCCGCCCGCACGCGAGGCGCAGGGATCCAGAGATCCAGCCAGGCGATAACGCCACACCTCGACCTGGCGCCGTCCTCGTCACGCTCTCGTCTGCGGGCCTCTGCGGCTCTGTGCCTGCCCTCTGTACTCTCACTGCCCCGAACCTGGCCAGCGCAGATGGCCGGCGCATTCACAGCCACACCTGTTACACTGTGATGCCAGCCGCCTCCCACGGCTGTAAATGACTGTCTCTCCTTCTCTGTTTGCGTGTGTGTCCGTGTGTGTTTGTGTTTGTGTGTGTGTATGCCTGTGTGTACGTTCGTGTGTAGCTGAAGTATCGCTGTGAGGAGCTGCAGCTGGACTGGAGCTCGCTGTGCGTGGAGAAGCTGATGAAGGAGAAGCAGGCCCTGCGCAGCCAGATTTCTGAGAAGCAGCGGCACTGCCTGGAGCTGCAGGTACCACCACGAGGAGGCCCGCACACAGCCTGTATATTTAAAACAAGCCACATCTATTGGAAGAACACATCTTTTGATCTTCCTAAAACAAAATAAGCAGTATATGCCAGTGTTTCTCAACCCTGCTCCTCACGGCACCCTGTCCTGCATATCTTCTGTCTATCCTTGCTCTACCTACCTGACTGAACTCACCAGTGGCACATTTTATTTGCTGAGCACACCTGATTTAATCAAGCAGCAAGGATAGATAGAAGCTATGCAGGACAGGGTGCTGCGAGGAGCAGTGTTGAGAAACACTGGTATATGCTATTATATATGCTGTGTAGTAATGCGTTAGATTGATGTGTGAGTAACTGGGCATACTCTTCTGAGCATTGCACAGCCTGTCCCTCCCCTTCGCGTAAAAGCGCCCTCTGGTGGTTATTTTCAGATCAGCATCGTGGAGCTGGAGAAGAGCCAGAGACAGCAGGAGCTGCTGCAGCTGAAGTCCTACAGGCCCTGTGAGGAGCTGTCCTACCGCAAGAGCCCCCCCAGCCTGGACCCCAAGCCTCTGCCGGAGCCCCTAATGCCAAAGCTGGGCCCTGCCGATACCAGAACCAATGGTCTGCCCCCAGAGCTGTCGGTCAACGGCATGGCCTCCCCGATCCCCGAAAGCAGGGGTGACAAGGCGGAGTTCCTGTCCCAGTACCTGCCCCCCTCCCCTGAGCAGGATGCCCGCCACCGCCACCAAGCTCACGCGCTGCCCGATTACACCCGCTTCTCGCCCGCCAAGATCGCCCTGCGCAGACACCTTAACCAAGAGCCCAGCCCCACGCTTCCACAAGGGCCCGAGACCCCAGATCACAGGTCAGGCTGTGTGTGTGTGTGTGTGTGTGTGTGTGTGTGTGTGTGTGTGTGTGTGTGTGTGTGTAGAGTTTAGTGTGAGTGAGTGTATTGTGTGTAGGCTGTATGTATGTGTGTATTGTGTCTGCATGCAGTGTGTATGTATGTAGTGCAGTGCAGTGGCTGTGAGGATGTGTGGTGTTTATAGTGGGCTCATTGTGTGCTTCATCTTCCAGAGTGGACAGCAGAAAGGAGGGAGTCCTCTCACCGCCGCCCATCGGAGCCAAACAGTGCAGCCCCTCACCCAGCACTCTGGATACCAAACACAGCGCCACACCCAGCAGTGTGGACAGGGTGTGTTTCCCCTGCCTGCTCACATACCCCTCCTGCACATGCATGTTCATGTGGTGTGTGTGTGTATGTGCGTGCGTGCGTGCGTGTGTGTGTGTTTGCCTGCTCAGTGGCTCCCGGTGTAAGTTCAGGTTGTTTCATGGCATGTGTATTGCGGTGTGGTCCTCAGGTGTGTAAGGAGAAGAGCCCGGCTGTCCCTGGGGGCGGAGACATTACCAGCCTGCCAATCAGCATCCCCCTCAGCACCGTGCACCCCTGCAAGCTCCCGGTGCGCATCCCTCTGGCCAGTGTGGTGCTGCCCAGCCGCGCTGAGAGACTGGTGGGTACACACACACACACACACACACACACACTCTCTCACACACACACACACTCACACGCATGCACGCACGCGCGCACACACACACACACACACACACACACACACACACACACACACACACACACGCACGCACGTGCACACACACACACACACACACACACACACACACACACACACACTCACACGCACGCACGCAGGCACACACACACAAACACACACACACACACACTCACTTGCATGCATGTCACATGGACACACAAAATTGCATAAAGATAGCATTATTTCCACACAAACATATACATGTAGTACATGCACATACCACATGACAAACTGAAAAATGATTGGTTGTGCAATAGTATTTCTCCTTTGACTAATGCTGGTCTTTCCTGGTGCTGGTCTCATCTGTCTGGATTTGCAGAGGAGCACCCCGAGTCCCGTCTCATATGAGAAATTGAAGCAGCCCCACACACCCACCTCAGGTAATGAGACCACTGCATTAATCTTAATCTTCTGATCACTTTACATTTTGTATTTAATAGTATGGTTGGAAAATGTTCACATTCTGTGAAGGATGGCGTCATCTTGCGATGAGTGCAGGTGATCATTGTCACCAGGTGATTCTCAGTGTCTTCCTCCATTTGGGCCTCCAGGGATGGTGATGGCGAATGGCTCCTCTCACGGTGGATCTGTCACCCTGGAGCAGAGCCCCGCCCGCTCCTCCTCCCCCACCCCACCACACAGCGCCGCCCTGCTGGGGGTGCAGGGTACCGCCGGAGCTGGGGGGGTCCTGCAGTACGCTGACGGCCCTCCCAGGATCCTCCCCGAGCCGGGCCTCGAGCCCCTCGAGGGCGAGACCAGGCAGAGCCTCGTTTTCTCCTCTTCGTCTTCCTCATCTTCCTCTCCCGCGAGGGGCGCGGGCTCCCGGCAGCACCCCGGCGCCGCCGAGCAAGGCCAGAATCACCACGGTAACCCCCACCGGTCCGCCGGCCACCCGCACCCCCACGGCTCGCAGGAGGGCTCCAAGCACCGCAGGAGGAAGCGCGGCTCCACGGGGGCCCCCACGGGGCCCGGGTCCCCCAAAAGGAAGCCCCTCGCTGTGCTGGGAGCTCACCCCTCCGCCTCCCCCCTCAGCATCAGCTCCATGGTGAGGCGCAAAGCCACGCTACGCTGAAAGGGCCGTGTGCTGGGGTTGTGTGTTGGGGAGCAGTCTGGAGTAGGGATTGGGGAATTGACCCGAGAGATCACAGGTTACAGTGCAGTGTGGCTCAGTGTATTCCTTAACCTGAATTGCGTCAGTAAATCTCCAGCAGGTGTGAAATGGGTGCTGTGTAAGCGTGTACTCAGAGTGGCTGTGATTACGGTGGATATGACGCATTACCGTCGGTCTGGCAGGTGAACAACATTAACCAGCCCCTGGAGATTGCAGCCATCTCGTCCCCGGAGCAGTGCTCGCTCAGCCCCTGCGGGCGAGACATGGACCAGCCGCCCGTGCTGACGAGGGAGCGGCCGCTGGAGCTCAACGGCTGCAGGCGCGACTCCTCCGACGCCGAGGATCATGGGAACAGCCCCGGCGCAAGGTACAGAGGCCACTGCACAGCCACAAATGCACACTCAGTTACTCACCCTGTACAGAACTGGAGCAACATGACACTAATGTATTTATCACAGGCGGGAGTGTCAAGATCAGATATCAACAGAAGCTGCTTGTCTGCATGTGTAGGACAGAGAGGGGGCCTCCTTTTGCTTAACTTGACACTAATATGCTTATTTTGTAATACACACCACACAGTCCCGGTGCACATGTTTTTTTCCTGCTGTGGAAACCGTTGACAGACACAAATGTGTTGTGCCCTGGGTAATGTGTAACTGTAGTGATCGCATAAGTGGTCGGTGTTTGGAACGCACATGCAGTGATTCTCACAAAAGATGCTTTGTGTTTCAGAATGGAGAGGCAGATGTCTCCCTTACCCCTGGACAGCAGAGATGGCCTGGCCAAAGCAGGGGAAAATGAGACTGGTGAGATCTGTTGCCATGGCGGTACTCCTTTTAAGCGATGTTATTCAGTTACCTCTGTAAATAGGTAAAGGGTTCTTTGTGTGTTAATCCCTATGTGTTTTCAGTGACATGCTCTGTAGCGCTGTCATATATTAAAACGTTGTACATTTACATACAGGTTAAGTGTCTTGCATAGTGGATTATTTCAATAGGCAGTTTGTGTGGCTTTGTGAGAAAATATATCTAAGGACAGTTTTTTTTGTTTGATGTACAAATCGCATACAAAGAGTATGTTTGATATGTCAGACTAAACAATTTCCCTGGGGTTAGTTTTCAAATACTTCAGAGATCTAACTTGATGTGAAATAAAGCAGTAATTTTAGGGTAGTATTCAGACAATGATGCAGAGACCTGCTGTGCAGTAGCTGCCCTTAAGATCACTGTCAGTGCCATAGATCTGTGATGGCTCAGATTGCACTTCATTTTAATAAAAGCATCTGTGTCCTTCTCACAGGTGGGGGCTCACTGCGCAGGAAGTCAAGTGGCATTATGGGAAATGAAGTCTCTACTTCGTCGTCTTCCACATCTTCCTCTAGCAAATGGAAGTCCACCTTTTCACCAATCCTAGACCCAAAGCAACCCCTGCCAGACCTGAGACAAGGGATGTCTCCCCTCAGAGGAGGGGGCGGAGCCCGTGGTGGCAGAGGGGGCGGAGACTCAGACTATGATAACAGACAGCACCAGAAGAGAGGGGAGGGAGGGGGGCCGGAGTCTCTGATTGTCCCCACGTGCCCAGTGGGGACCCCCCAACCACACCAGGGGGGCGCTGAAGCACAGACCTCCAGAGAGAAAGTGGTGGATGCGAGCCTCAGGCTAGACGGCCAGAACCTCCTCACCCCGGCCTCCATGAACGGGGCCGTCCTGAAAAAGGGGAAGGTGTGCGGCCCTGTCACTGTGTCCTCGCCCCCAGGAGCCTCCGGGGGGCCCCCTCCCGCGGACGCCTCTCTCCTTCAGTCACACCCTGGGTTCCAGAAGGCCGCGCCCCCCGCCCTGGGAGGCCCGCAGCTGATGAACGGACACGCTGCACGCGGGACCGTCCCCGGCACCGGGCTGGCAGGCAGCGCTGCAGGAGGTGAGTGCCTCTGACTCAGGGTCACTGTCTGTACCTGCTCACCGCGAGCTGAGACTCCACTGAGGGTGGGGTGGGAGGGACAGACAGGCGGACGGACGGAGGTGAGAGCTGATGCTGGCCTGCTGACCCTCCTGCCCTCACCACGTCCTGGGTGCACACGCCCTCACCAGCACACCGGGAGGAAAGGGCTCAGAGCGCATGGCTTTCACTGCTGAAAGGAACCAGAGTTAACGCACTGGTCACTGACCAGGAGTCTGTAGAAAGAGAACAGATCACTCCTGTGCAGCCCAGATCTTATATTGCAGATAAAATATTGACATGTTTTCTACTTTATCTCCATACACGACTGCACATGTCATGTTTGATAAGGGCCGCCATGATATTTTCTGTCTGTTTTATTCCTGGTTCATGTACCTCATGAAGGTTGGTCTGTAGCAGTACGTTTCCCCAGATGGTCTCTTTTCTGGTTGCCGTTATGAACCACATATTGACTTTTTGGGCTTCCTCACCATTAGGTAGTCATAGCAGTATGCTTTGTGCATGAATTCTAGCTCAAGATTTTCCTCACAAACCATGAAATGGCAGTGTAAATCCTGCTCTGCAGGAGGCCGAAACCACATTTCATTGCTGTTAGAGGAATGCTGGCTGTGTTTTCAATGCTGCTGCCCTCCTTAATCCAGGCAAAGCCCCTTTTCTTCTGCAGGAATGTCTCTGGCTGCTCGCTCTCTCCCTCTCTGCAGGACGTGCTTGCTGCTGTGCGTGACCTGGTTCTCTGCTGTCTGTCTGCAGGGGTCTTTCACCGCACGGTGCCTTCCTCCAGTCCACCAGGGGGCGCTATGGCCTACAGCTCTCTGCTCAGCCTCTCCTCTTCCTCCCCGCCGCGGCTTCAGCGCACTAACCCGCAGCAGAGCCGCGCTCACTCCGTCCTGCGCTCCCCGTCGCCCCCCACCCTCTCTCTGCCCCCGCCTCTGTTCACCGCTTCCTCTTCGTCCTCTCTCACCCCCCCACCGGAAACCGGTCCGTCCCGGTTAGACACAGCCCCGCCCCTCCGGCCCGCTACTGCCACGCCCTGCTACCCGGCCCCTGCCCCTCAACAGCCCCAGAGAAAGTCTTCCTCACACTCGCTCTCCTCCTCTTCCTCCGCTTCCATGTGTATCGGTGCTTCCTCTTCCTCCTCCTCCTCCTCTTCCTCGTCCTCCCACGGCTCCCTCCTGATGCACCCCCCTGCCCTGGCCCAGCTCCACCCCCCCTTCAGCAGCGGTGGAGGAAGCGGGGGGCGCCTGGGGGGGCTCACGCACCACCTGGCAGACCCTCAGCGCCGACCCCAGACCGGCCCCGGGGCCAGGCAGGGGGGAGAGGGGGGCGCGGAGGACTGCAGGAAGCTGTAGGACTGGGGGACGGGGGGACGACGACACAGGCCTCCATCTGCTCTCTGCTGGGCTCATTTTCAGGCTGAGAAAGGTGAGCTTTAGCATGCCTGGCCAGAGCTGTATGTGTTGGATGTTTGGCGCAAATGACGGGACTCCTCGTGAATAGAGAAATCCTCAAATACTCCACTGTATCAGTACTAAATGTCTGCAAAAAGGATCTGTTCCCAAAACAAAATGGCATTGTTGTTGACTGTTGTCAGCATAAGAACAAATGTTATGTGGAAGTGATTAATATGTATATTTAAGTGATAATGCTGTAGAAGCATTAGATACTCAAAGTAAAAGTAAGAGTGCAGGTGCTGGCTTGGTGCCCTGCTGCCTGGGAAAAGGGACTGAATATTTTGAATATTCAAAACGATACTCACTAATCCATGAAGCATCTCCTGTACAGAAATGAATCATTCATCGGTGTTTCGATATTAAACTTGTACCAAACAGCACTCCAGGATGTGACTTTGCGTACTGTCCCACAGGCATGCAGTAAACAACATCCCTCGTTTTTGTGTGTGTGTGTTGCAGGTAACTAAAAACGACTACCTCACCCTAATGTAACCTATGCAAAGGACAGGCCTGGAGCAAAGGAGTGTCCCGGCTCACCGGTGCTCGTACATCTGCAGGGCGCCCCCTGCTGTCAGCGTGGGTATAAAACTGAGCCCGCAGGAAGCCGTGCACGTTGTCGCTGCCAGCTCACTGCCTGCAGGACTGGGTGGACATAGCACAGCCCTGTGTGTGTCAGGGCTCCTAAAGTCACATGGGCCCAATCTCGGTTCAGTGTGGAGTCAAGGTTTGTAACAGAAACCCCAACTCCCACACAGCATAAGGGAAGAATATCAAGCCAGAATATACCAATGGAAGTGATCTGGGAGGGAGTCACTCTGGATCAGAAAGGCCAAGCAAACCAGGTCTATGTCATGATCACGTACAGCAAATCCTCTTCATGTGCTTGTGTGTGTACATTTTTGTATGTATATTTATATCTATACATTTGTAAATACATGTGTCATTGTTCATGTATAGGTGTGTGTATAGATGAACAAGAATGTACAGTTTCATGCATCAAAGCAGAACCACGCAATTTGTGTCACTATTTGGATATCTGTTCTTTTTCTAGTGCATACCAAAATTACACAACAGAACACATGCCTGTAAATTTTTGTGGGTGTTTTGAAGTTGTGTGACTACATCCTACTGTCACTACCAGTAGTGTTTAACTCAAATGATATGTACATTGAATTTGCACTTATTTAAAATTGTTCATTTTAGTTGTCAGTCTTATGAGCTCATTGGAACTTCTCTTTTATAAAAGAGTATTGGTTGCATCACATGCATAAACGATAGTAAATTGTGAAAACTTTAACTGAAATGATGCGTATGTTGATTTTGCACTTATTTAAAATAGTTCATCTTGGTTATCAGACATGAGCTCATTGGAACTTCTCTTTTCTATAAGAGTACTGGCTGGATCACATGCCTAAAAGAGTGAATTGTGAAACCTTTGTTAAGATGTACACCTAGACTAAATACTTACACCTATGATGTAAACCTAGAACTGAAACAAGATCAGGTAATCAGTAGTGTGAATATGTTTATAATACCAGTGGTGTGGTATTTGTCTATACATCTACAAGTTACTCCAATTCTAAGGTTTTGACCACTTTCATTAGATCAGCTGTGGCAGTAACAACGCATTTCATTTTAGGAACATTGAGCTTGTAGTTACTGCACCTAAGCAACAGCTGCCGTCTGCGGCTGAAATGAAGACGCTGGAGTTGAGTGAGTGCTCCAGATATTGACGCCGGATGATTCCCAGACTCCGTGCTCTCGTCAGGACGTCATCTGTGATCAAGTGCACAGCGCAATGTAAAAGCTATTTCTGGCTGTCCCTGGGGCCAGGGCTTCATTTGTTGTTATTAATAGAGATGGTTTTCAAAATATGAAATACTTCTGGGAGAATAGTGCTCTAGCTGAGCAGAGCTACTGTAGCACGGTCAGGCCAGGTGAGGGCAAGGCTTAGCTCACAGGAGAAGTTAGCCATGCTAGACCAGACTCACCAAAGCGGCCCGATCCTTGGCTGACTGAGCAGACAGGCCAGGCTCACGTCAGGCTTCGCTTTTCAGTGTCGGGGCGTTTTATTTCATGGGTCACGTTACCCAGACAGACAAGGGGGGACTGGGAGTTGATTACAGTCCGATTCTTCTCAGCACCAGCCACAGAGCCTTTGCCTCATCCGAACCTGTAATGGATGCGGTTGACTTGCACTAGAAGTGTTAGCAATTTCCTGTGTCTCTGGTGAAGCACACCTTCTGTGAACCCTCCCCCTAAACACACACACAGAGCTGACTCTCCTGGCTCTGCCCAGTGCATACACATGTAGGTACAAGCTGATGACTGGGAGCCAGGCCCAGAGCGGGGGCCGTGTGCCTGCTGCAGCTGCAGGGCAGAGACGGAGCTTCTCGCACTGAGCCGCGGTTGGCACGCTTCCTCCTCCTCCCCATCGACATAAACAAACAATAGAAGGGGTTCATGGCTCCGCTCCCGCTGTTTGCTGCAGCCAGGCCTGCAAGCTGCTGCCTCACTGTTGACATGAACACTGCTCTGTATGTGTGTCAATAATTCAGTGGAGTGTTTGTTACAGAGTTCCGTTTGGATTAAGCGAGAGAGGCTTTCTCTGGCCGTGTTGCTGTCTGTGCTCTTCTATCTGCCGTAGCAGCAGTCAGTGTTTAATCAGTGGGACTGGCACAGCTCAGTGTGTACATGGGGCTTGTACCTGGAATGAAACTGTAGTGGCAAAACAAGTCTAACATATGGAAGCTGACTATGATTATAGCAGAACATATTTTTCTTCGTGAATGAATAAAGCACTGCTGGTGTTTAAATAAAGATGCTGTCTGTAGTTCCTGAATTGGATGCTGTTGTTGGCTAGAACTTCTAGTGTTAACACAATTTACAGGTCTGTTGAATCAGGAACTATGTGAGTTTTAAAACTCAACCATGGAGAGTGTTTAAAAATATGAAGGATTGTGCGAATAAACCATACGGGTGGAAAGTTGTGTGAAAACAACAGGTTAAGTGTGATGTGTAAGTGCGATCTCCTTTCCATTTCTGCTAGCTGTGTGGTTTAACAGCAGTTGCGACATGCAAACACAGACGTGTTCAGACTAGATTAGGAGGTGGTCCATCCCTCTGTCCAAATTTAAAATTTCTGGTTTCATGCATGCCCTGGGGAGATGCCTGACAGCCTTTGAAGACTTGATCCAAGCAGCAAGTGTAGCTCAGTTACAGTTTGTTCTCAGTCTTTTGGTTGTGGCAGTTGTAATTCATGGTCTTGGCTCCAACACAGGCTGGCTTTAAAGAGCTATTATAGAGTGCACCCTTTGGACAATGTAGTGTGAGAGGATGTTAAATTCAGTATAACTGGTTACATTTCTGTGTGTTAGAGTAATAATTGAATATGTTAATGTGGTAGTCTAAGTTGAATGGAAGTTCCTCCCTTCCATTCAGAATGGTAGTATATAGTCCCTTTAATAAAGCTTGTACATTCATGCATATTAAATGAATAAAAAAGTGCTCAGTAGATGGTAAACACGTATTTAATCGGCTAAGATTCAGTAGTAGTGTTTTAAATTCAGGTGACCTGGTTTTTTTTTTTTTTTTTTTTTCCTTTTCTTTTTTGTTACCTCTGATTGTTGGTCTCTCAGTGTCCTTGGCTGTGTTTTGTACTGCCAGTCCAACCACCATATACTCCCACCCAAGGAGATTAATAAGTAACTATAAAACTTCTGGGCAATTCACACTCATTTACAATTTTCATTTGAAATGAATTAAATATGTAACTCTAAATGGGAGTTACTGTATTTTAAAGGTATTTTTTTTTATAATCTGTTTTTATCGTGGGGTTTATTTTGTCCATTGATGCTGTAATTGTGTTGAGGATCATTTGATTTCGCCTGTAGCAGCAGTGTACAAGGGCAGTGTAGTGTCATGCACAGTCTGATAATCCTATCGCTAGAAGTCTGGACTGTGCCTAACATGTATACAGGTTGTCCTTTCCTGGTGCTTCTTGTACACAGATGTTTTTATGCCATGTTATGGCCTCATGTACAATGTCAATGTATCATGTAAGAATTGTGGCTTGATTTTGGTTCATTTGTAATTTATTGACAGTAATTGCCCTTTTATTTTAATTTCTGAAATCTAGTGGGCAAATACAGACAGAGCATTTCAATGAGCCATTTATATAGGCAGACACTGTTAATTAGGTATGCTTTGAAATGGTCTTCTCATTGGTGTACTGGTAGAAAATTGTACTTGTTCACAACGCCTACAAAAAAACACCTTTTTGCCTTCTGGAAAAAGATCTGTGGCATTGTACCTGCATGTACAAATATTTCATAAGGGTCTTATGTCACAATGTTTGGGAGGGGGGAAAGAGGAAGAATTAGTTTTGAGGATATTTGTGCATTCTGTTTGGTGCTGAGCATAAAGAGCTCCTGACCCTGAGAGCCTACAGATCCACATGAGACCAGAAGAGGCCACGGTGCCGGGTGTGTGAAACCCCCCTGATCTTTGTTCTGTGCAGACAAGATACTGTGCGAAAGACTGTGCTGTCTCTCCTCACTGCCCGTGGACAAAATTTCCACGGTGCAGAATTTATCTGTGTGTGGTGGGAGGAATATGCAACATTTTTAATGTGTGTCAGGTTTTCTTATTTTCTTTTTATTCATTGAGAGTCTGAGAACACTGTAAATGATGCTGATATTTTTTTTTTGTAATGGACTGATGACATATTATGGGTGCATCCTATGGATACCAAATGCCAGCTCGCTAAGACCTTGTGCTGACCGTGGGTCTCTGCGGTTCAGTTGGGTCGGTGCAGAATACTCAATATCGGGAAACGAGTGTGATCTTAGTGTTTCTCCTGAGACCGTTTGTACATATGTAAGTTTGTGTGCACCTGTGTTTGTGGTTATATGTGTATTCTTAAGGAGCAGTAAGGCTTACCAGAGCCTTACAGAAAATGCTCTTTTAGGAAACAGCAAGTTGAAAATAGGAATAGGTGTAGACTCTTGGTATTAGTGAACTAGGGTCTTCAGTTTGTTCACCAAGGGCCTTGGTAGAAATGTCCTTTGATACTAGCACTGAAAGGTCTTTTTAATTACTGTTATTATTGTTGTTACAGTTAAAATATGATCAAATTTGATACAATTGGAGTTGTTACTGGTATTTTTTATTATTGTATTATTATTAAAAGTGCAGGTGAATTTTAATATCCTTAAACAGCAAGGTGCTCTCCTACACTTAAAACAAGGAAAATGCAGCTATGAATAAATCCATATTCCTATGCCTTTGTGCTAGAGAGGACACATCAGTAAACTTTAAACCAAGTGTACTTTTCATGCTTTTTTTTTTTTAGTTTCCATTTGCATGCATCCTATTCGCCTCTCTGCATTTGGTGATGAGGTTGTGTTTCTGAGGAGGACATGGGGCAGAGGCCACATTTCCTCACAGCCGTTCTTGGTTTGTTTTGTCCAGGGTTTTGTTGTTTCATTTGCTGTATTATGCCTTTCTTTTCAGTGCATTCCCATGCTAAAGTTCAGTCAGTAGTTGATGCAGTGAAAGCTGTTGTAGTAGTTGGAACTACCGATGGTATAGCTGGCTTTAAGCATAAAGGACATGAATTTAGGGAGGTAAAATTTCAGATGTATTCATATATTTGGTAAATGACATCACCTCTCTTCCTAACTTCATGCAGTGAATTTTAGTGCTGGGTTCAGATTTCTGAAGGTAGAACATCGTTGGCTTGGGTTAAAAATCAGCAGTGTCATTTTCTGACAATGACGGGGATCCCCTTGCAAATTGACTTTGTTCTGCAGGGTATGGGAGTGGTTAAGTCAGCCAGGGCTTACTTGTTGTCAATGGATGTCAATGGAGTAGCACACATCCTCCAATGGGCACCCGCTCCATTGTGGTGCAGTGTGACTAAGTGTGAAAAAAGGCCATAGGTTGAGTACAGGTGTATCGGATGACTGCATTTAATTTTGCTTCAGTACTACAAGGGATGCAGAGGTGATCATGGTGAGACCAGCAGAGTATGCAATTGGCAGTTACAAAACAGCGTTGCAATGTTAAAAACCGAAACTGAAAATTGTTTTATATCTGTTAGAATGTGAGATTTGTCTGTTAAGTTGGCAAATGGGAAGCCCTTGTTCTCTCTTTGCAGGTATTTGTATTTATTCTCAGCTATACACTGAAACAGCTTGTCCATTTACAGCCGTGGTCGCACCAGTTGGATGTTTCTGTAGTAACAGAAAGTCTTCAGGCTTTCATTGGTTTTCTTCTGCCTGTCAGAGTACTGTTAATGTGTAGGTTAATAGGTGCTTTCAATGTGAGATGCCCGTTTCTCACTTTAACTGTGAAATAAGTGGCTTAATATTGCATGGTAGTTGCTTATCAGTGCATGTCATTGGAAGACATTTCCTTCTTATTTCTCATTTTCTTTCACACATCAACAACCGCTCATGGTATTTGTGTACCACCATATTTAAAATGACTTGTCTTTCCCAATATAATTTCATCTGCAGGGTAGATGCTCTGTGCTGCATTCTTTTCGGCAAGGAAATGTGCACTGTGGACAGAAATTGAGCTGTTTTAATCATTTTGTATCTAATAATAACAGGGAAGGTTTCAGGTGCAATAAGAAACAAACCTACTTTTCAGAAGACCCTGGGTTGATATGTAAAACAGACTCTTTGGGCACTGGTGCTCTTCTCTTTACAAATATAAACAAAATGACTCATTTCGTCAATAATGTATAATAATTCATTTCTTGTAATTATTAAAATATTTCCCCAAGAAACATACTTTTTGATATCTTACTTTGTGTGATAACTCATGCAGACTATATATTAGCCCTAAGTCTCAGAGTACCACCACATATGACCGTAAATGACCTGGTAAAACTAGACTTGGTGCTTTCTGCAACCATCAGTAACATACTGGAAAATGATTGGGAAGTACTGGAAACCTGTAGCACAGATTGTGTACATTTCGCAACATTGTCATTCAGTATGAATCAGCATGTTGAGTGAAAAATTTTGGCCTAGTTATTTTCCCTTTTAGTTGGCTTTTTCCAAAAAATATAAATTTAAAGCAGATTGCTTCAAAAGACTTTAATAAAAAGAAAAAAAAAAACAGACAAGTACTTTGACTTACAGCAACACTGACTTGTAAAAATTCTTGCATATACAGCACACCTAATTTTGAGTAGCTACATTGGGTTGAAGAGGTTAAACATCTCAACTCCTTCAGCATGAGTTTAAACAAGCTATGTATAGAGTAAGAGTAAAGTGTAAAATACTCACATTCATTTTGTAATATTGCTTAAGAGGAACATTATGCAACATACAAGCCTAATGCCAGACCATAACCAACCATAGGCTTGTGCTGGTAAACTGCTCTTCAGTAAACATTCTATACTGAAGACCACCACACAGACTGAAAACAACCTGCTGCCTTCTTGCTGAAGTAAATTTCAGTCTGATGCATTAAAATTAAGGGTTATAGCTGGAATAAACATTCCAGTCTTTGACCCCCTGCAGGCTTCAGAAAATTACAGTGAGACATTACAAACCAGAGTGATTCACTTTTCAAGAAGGTCATTTTTTGTAACTAAAAACTTCAAGACATTTTATGTTTTATATTTTCAATTGCTGCATGAAATATGCTTCTTACTGAAATGCAATTCCAGAGATTTATTCACGTCAGACCAAGGGTGACTTGAGTCAGTTCTGCTTCATCATGTGGATAGAGATCTGATAAATCAATGGAATGATTTCACACATGGAAAAAAGTGAATTTCATGCACCAATTGAACATAATTGGGAAAAAAAAACACTAAGGTTAATGATTTTTTTTCAAACTCCCCTGCATGTATAAATCAAGAACTCTTTCTAACTGTGTGCTAAATAGAAGTGGCACTTTACAAAGAAAATACACAGACCAAAAAAAGAATGAAATGTACTGACTGGTAAGAAATACAGAGCACAGTGTATCAAAGCCATTCCTTTCCTCAGCACTTTCTCCATCCTAATACATTCCACTACAATGCAATCACGCACAAGATTGGTGCACAATACATTAAGGACAGACATTGATTTACCCTCTATTAACAGCCCTTAGATTTTTTATAATCTGAAATGAAGAACACAAAATATGTATATAATGTACAGTATAGTAACCTAGTTCAGCGTTTCCTAATCCCGGCCCAGGTCCTACAGCAGATTGCTTCATTAGTGAGGTTTGATTGAACTGTTGATTGAAAACTGATCTGAATTTTCTGTCCCTTGAAAGTTAATCAGCTGTAAGAGTGCTTTTGCGATGCTAAAGACTGCTCGAGATGTTGGTGCAAAACGTTGACTGAACAAGTAATTGTTCTTAATTGTTTTTAAGGGACACAAATGAAATACTTATTTGTGACTGTGTGCACACTTCTGGAGATACATTTCTTTCACAAAGAACTCATAGCAGACAACTGTCAAGAGATCTAGATACCGGTTACCTCTACCAAACCTAACACATAAAAAGTCTGGCTGAAGTGAAAACCATCATGCACACTGAATCCCCAGGAACAGGACTGCGAAATACTGGCCTAGTGCTCATTGAAGAAAAAAAAAAAAAATCAGACAAACACATGTGGCAAAGGACACATTCACAGATTGAGACTGAACAGTCCATCACAGTCATATCAGCACTGCATTTCACTTAACTCTTCAGCTGAGAAAAAAAATAGATACAGTAGGATACAGTTTGTTGTGCACTTATGCCATACTAACAGTGAACAGCTGAACTCTCAGTCAAGCTGTGTGATTCTGGTGGGGAACATTTACACAGGAATACATTCCACCAGCATTTGGGGGGGGGCTAAGTCTCTTTAGAAATGGGCTGAAGGGCACTGTTGACTTGGAAGCGTGTCTCATCAGATATTCCGTACTGCTCTAGGGGGTCCTGCAAGAGTGAAAGAGACAAGATGGTGAAGCTACGCTGACCGACAAGAGACCACTTCAACAAAGGGGAAGAAAAGAAATCGCAAATGTCCAGGGAATCACTCACTTTGCCCGTCAGCCTGTGGATTTCAGTACGATAGAAGATGAGGTTCTTTCGCATAAATTCGTAACTGGGAACGAAAGACACAATCGTTAAGCACAGATATGGAAAGATAAGTGAGTCAGGTTGATTGTTAAGGCAAGCAGGAACTCACCTGGCTTTGATGATTGAGTCTATCCATTCCAGGCACTGTTCCTCAGAGTCGCACTCGAACAGATACTTTCTCTCTGCCTCATCTAGAAAAGCTGCAAGGGTGACACTTTAAGAGTGAGTAGGATACAGAGGAATCCACCTAGTCTCATTCAATAACATAAAAAGCCTCTAGACTGTGGGGAAACTAAGTTACCCAGTTAAGTTGGATTTTTATGTTTTTTTTTTATGATTTTTATGTTTTTTCCTTCCAGCAACCCTTGTTGGGATTGCCATTTGTACATTAGGCTTGTGTCAGTACAACAACAACCTCTGCTGTAATGCAGGAGTGTTAGGAGAGACAAATGCAATTCTCCTACATACTTGTACACAGCCAATGGATATTTTTGACACCACAAGTCTCACTGTGCACCACAGTGAAGTGGGTGCCAGCTGGAAGATAGGCACTACTCTTCCACATCATTCAAGCAACTCAGACACCTGACTGAAACTGACGTTTAAAAATGTACGTCAGTGCTGATTGATCACAGTGTGCCTGAGAGCGGTGAGACAAGGAACCCTTGCCAACCTACCCATCCCTACCCCAGCATAAGAAAGCCAACTTGGGTGCTGAGTCATTGTCAGCTGATAACAAAGTAGGGATTGAACCCAGGCTGACGGGCTCAGCTTGTACTCAAGACAAGCACAGAGTGGAATTTATCAGCTGTGAAATACACAAGGTACAGTTACCTACTGGTGACGTCAGTTGGTTAAATGTATTTGTTCACAATATTTCACTTGGATACATAAGTATGTCTTACACTGTATATTATATTTAACACTGTAAATATAGTCCACAGTAACTTACATAGCATACAATCTTTACATGTTATGCATTTATACGGCTAGATATTTACTCAGACCATTCGGGTTAAATACCTTGCCCAAGGCACAACTGTGTTGGCTCACCTGGATATCAAACCAGCAACCACTTGGTTAGAGGGTAGACTGGTACATATATGGGTAGCAGATATATATTCACTGCACACAGCCTAACGTAGATGCGTGTGTAGAGTATTTGTGGAGCAACGGACTCACCAATGGAGAAGACCTGGTCATCCTCTCTCTCCACCCGACACTGCTCCAGCAGCAAGGCTCCCAGGGGCTGCAGAGGGGAAGAGAGATGACTTTCAGCGGCTGCCAAACCCCCATACCAGAACGGCTCCCTTTCACCCTCCCTAATTTCCCTCTCTTAAATGCCATCGCACCCGAGCCCGGCTGCCTCTTACCTCCTCTTCATCCGTGCGGAAATAGAACAGGAAGTTCACCACCAGCTTCACCAGCCGCTTTTTCACCACTGCAATGAGGAAATGATAAAACAGCATAAAACAAGCTACACGCTCAGTTGTATGAATATCTGGTTCCCCGTACTAGCTAATCAAGCAGCTAGCGAGCTACCAGTGGTTTTATGTTACCTGGCATTTCCTGGCTAGAAACAGTACAACAAACGGCGGTGGTTTAAGGCGAACGACACGGAAAGAGGTATCTATATAAGATGATCGTATCTGAAAACAAGTTTTTTTCCCCATCTCGACGAGGCCGGGTCAGAGAAAAAGGAGAACGAACTGACACGCAAAGAAAAATGAGTACATACCGTCACCTTTCTTCGGTCCTCTCATCCCCAGTTCCGCCGCTCTCTCGGAGGGCTGGCGACTCAAAGAGACCAGCTCCTTCTCGTTAAACCGCATCTCGAAACCTCACACTACCAACAGCTTGTCATACTATTCACTTCAGGCCCTATTTCACCCAGTAAAAGCCATATATTATGAGAAACCAGCAAACTGGCGGGTCGTCCGCCAATCTTCTAACCGAGTCCAATGCGATGTGTCAATAAATATTTAATTAAAAAACTAGCTCGTTTTCACCACATTCAGCTAGCCGGCTACCAGGATCCCCCTTCCAGACGGACTAATATTCCATCGGCTATACTCTTAGTAAAACAAAAATGTGTTTATCTATTAGTTTACTCCATTTCTTTTCACTCGCTGGCTACGTACTCTCGAAATTGTATGAAAATACCAGCATCAAGCCAGAGTCAAGCCAGCAACGTTAGGAGCCACTTCCGACTGTGGGGTATCGCTTTAGACGTCACAATAAAAGTTCTTATTTAGGAAGCATAATATAACCAATGTTCCGGATATTACAGTTTTGGATAATTATACGGTAATATTATCATGTTTATCAACTATCATATACAATCATTTTATAGCTTTTTGTAAGCTGTTATATGGTTCAAAATGAGTGTTTTATGGTGTATAGTTCATACAGAATATAATATGGTAATACAGGTCACTCGTAATGATCCTGAACCCTAACAGTCACATTTTTATGGTCATCATCTTTTCATTTTGTCTTCATACTGTCTCTGTTGGAATGCCCCTTCATTCTCAGCAGAAAGTCTTTACAAATCACAGTGAATCATTAATGTTGTTACACAATTTTTCCGACGTATTTAAAAAGTTGTTTGAATAGTTATATTTGGATTATAATATATACAGGTTCAATTAATTCTTTCAATTAACTACTGTTTAAAGATGTTTTCAACTGCTGTTCAGCATTACATTAAAACCACTTTTAAATCTTGAATTCCCGTTACTTAGAAAACGTGTCTTTGCGAACTTTTATTTTGACAATAATCTGAAACCGGAAGCCTTAATGTTATTTAGCGTCGCTGGCTTAAATCAAGCGGTCATGCAGTTTGTCCTGTCCGGGCAGGAAAGTTTCTCACACCCCCTGTAGCTAAGCACTCCCTCAAAGCGACATCGGAATAAGGGGCGGAAACGTCAGCTGCCATTTTAGGGGGGTAACTGAGAAGCCACTGATGTTTGCGCCCCCAGGCACCGATCCTGAATCCGTTTAATCTTTTAGGACAACATGTTTGGGTTTAAAAATTGTCGTAACTCATCCTGGAACAACTATAAATGGCTCTGTCTGCTACGTAATGCAAACAAATGAAGCATATAATATATTAATCACTGGTGCAGTAAGGAAGTTGGCTAGTACATTCTGAAGTACATTCAAAAACAAACCCATGAGCGAAACTGGCGTGGGAATATATCGTTATGCAAGCATCGATTTTTCTAAAACAAGGGGTTCTATTCACTGATTTTGTTGCATTGTTGGTTGTCCCTTGCAAAATTAAGAAAGATTTGCAAACTAGCAGGAAGTACGTTTTGTCATTTTAAAAATGCCAATAAAGTTTTGTGGCTGTTGCAGGAAGTACACCTTTTACTGCCCATGCGCAAATGACTTTCTCGTAAGCGTGAGGTCGACGTTGAAACCTGGGTGAGTTAGCTAGCGAATGTTAGTCCTTTCACTTTGATTTAATGTTAAAGTGTTTGAAAGACAAAGGTATTTTTAATTTGTACACAAGACTGACGATATTATGCACCTTTATATCTGAACGATCTGTTTCGGAATTTACTAGACTAGTTTCTTTGTAGTATTTTGCGAAAGGGTGTTGCTAAAGATAGCTAGCTGGCTAGGCAGCTGATTGAATTGGTTGTACTGTAATTCTAATTGACTCGAATGCATATCCATGTAGAAATTATGCACTAGCAAGTGATTTAGCTAACCACTGTGAATAAAACATTCTCACATTATCAATACTGTTGCTGCCACACAGGTCCATGATAATATTAAGGTAGCCAGACGATCTAACAAGTAAAAGATTTTTGTTTTCTAGATTTTGCAACCCAGGAACCAATGAATTGAACGAGTTTATGTACTAAATCGAACCACTTTATAGCTGGCTAAATCACTCATGGGTTTTCGTCTTTTGTAGTGTTTTACACAACCCCTTCTAAGGTCCGAGCTGTACAGCAACAGGCTGCGGCTCTCTGACAGCGGACCGTCGGCCTGCAACCATGGATTTCCAGCATCGAGCCGGTGGAAAGACCGGCAGTGGCGGCGTCGCGTCCGCCTCCGAGAGCAACCGCGACCGGCGAGAGCGCCTGCGACAGCTGGCGTTGGAAACGATCGACATCAACAAGGATCCTTATTTTATGAAGAATCATTTAGGTTCATATGAGTGTAAACTGTGTCTCACCCTTCACAACAATGAGGTACAAACGCTCTACTTTGTGGGATATTGTGTTACTGTTATGAGGCTTTTTTCATGATCAAACTAAACAATATTTACATATCTTTACCTGTCACGTGACACGTTTGGATTTATCCACATTTTCCATTGCGTTAATGTTTTTTTCCTTGTTCTCATTCAGGGCAGCTATTTGGCTCACACACAAGGAAAGAAACATCAGACCAATTTGTAAGTACATTTTCCCTCCACGTATTATGGGGTTATCCAGAAACAAGATCCATAAGATTTCAACAAATCTCACGAGTCTAAGCCTCCTTTTGTGACAAACCTTTAAGTTGGGACAGTTATGTTGAAAGAGATGTTGTGGACCTTTTGCAGCATGTAGAAAGCAGCATGTTTGTGATATGATTCTATGGTGTTTGTCTTCATATATGTAATTTTGTGGTCATTTCCTGATGCCTCTCTTGTATAGTTGTATAGAAAAAAGTATACCAGTTCATAACAATTCCCAGTTTGCATTAGTAAATTTGTGCTGTTTGACCCACATATTCACAACCAATTGGCAAAGCTGTAGGCTCACTTTTTGGATAGTACAAGGGAGTTCAGTGCCAACCCACAAATTAGTCTTCACATGTAACTCTACATTTCCGGTGTAACACTCTTTGGGTTGACTCTCTGTGTTCCTGTCTGATCGCAGAGCACGGAGAGCAGCCAAAGAGGCCAAAGAAGCGCCTGCCCAGCCAGCCCCAGAGAAGGTGAAGGTCGAGGTGAAGAAGTTTGTGAAAATCGGCCGACCAGGATACAAAGGTAAAAGAACACAGGCCATAACAATCCGACTCCCAAATGCATATGATCTGACTTGTCTGGGTTACAGGTGAAAATGAAGAATGAGCCTGATCAAGGATTTGGTAATCTAAGACTGAGTTTATGAATAGTCCCCCTTAACTAATCCTATGGTTTAAGGAGATCTTTATATTCAAGATGTAACCATGGATTCATCTATTAATCTTAGATGGCATTTTTTTTATTATTATTTTTTATATGTCCATTTTTTTCTCAGGACTAGCAGCATTCACTTTTGAGTAATATAGCGGTCAGTAACGATCATATCTTGGCTATTTTGAGTTATGTGTAGTCTCCACAGAGGCATGGACCCTGTTTACTATCTGTAGTATCAGAGTTACCATTGCTGGTTTTTAGCTGAAGACATGGGTGACGTGCATGTGGGTTTCAGCGGTGTGTGTTGGGGAGATGTGCAGCCCCCAGAAACAACTGCTTGAGTGTAACACAAGTGACAGTTTGAATGTAGATGTTCAGTTGACATAGGCTGTTTCTTTTCCCATAGTGACCAAACAGAGGGATCCTGAGACTGGTCAACAGAGTCTACTTTTCCAGGTGAGGTTAAAACCCAAGAGCACTTCATCCACTGCCCTTATTTGTCTTTTAAAAGGCACTTACTGTCTATCATATTTCATCTATATATACTGCTGGATATTCACTCAATCCATATTAAGTAGGTTGTTTAAGGATACGGTGGTAGTGCCTCCTGCCCTGTGGAAAACGTCCACCTTAAGGTTATAAGTTCAGCTTTTAATGGGTCCCCCACACTGGCACTATGATGGGGTATCGCGCTGCTCTCCTCGCTCAGATCGATTACCCGGAGATTGCTGAAGGCATCGGCCCGCGGCACCGCTTCATGTCCGCGTACGAGCAGCGCATCGAACCACCCGACCGCCGCTGGCAGTACCTGCTCCTCGCCGCAGAGCCCTACGAAACCATCGCCTTCAAGGTGTGTGCACGTGTGCGTGCATATGTGTGTGCGTTTTCCCTGTCTGTGTGTGTAGTGGCAGGCTCGTCCCATGAGGCTGCTTGGTTGGTTGTTCATGGCTGCTGTGTGGGGGCAGCTTTGTTTTGCAAAGCCCTGAGGTTCATGCATTGACTGTACATAAGGAGCCGCAGAAACTGCAGTATAAGATACTGTGTTTTACATCGTGGTGCAATCAAGCCAGTCATGTAGATGGTGAAATGGGCTAGCTAGCTGAAGGCTTCACTGGCATTAAAGAAGGACTCAGTGCCCTGAGTGACAGTACAGGGTTGAGTTGGTTCATGGCAAGATAACCCATGGATTATTTTGTATATATCCTGTACACTGATGGATTTTTGTAGACTAATGTACTATTTGTATATACTCTGCACTAATGAACGTCATTGTACCTAATGTGGTTACCCCTAGGTCCCCAGCAGAGAGATTGACAAAGGTGAGAGTCGCTTCTGGACACATTGGAACAAGGAGACTAAACAGGTACAGGACAAAGTGCACACTAACACACTGCTAACACCGGACTGCTTACTGTATGCCTGTTTTGTTCACTGTAAGAATTTATGTAAACTAAGAGTAAAATGCAGAACCATCTGCTAAATTTATCCAAGCCTCGTCTTAGCTGTGCTTTTAAGCATGCCCTCTGAACATTGTGATTGAAGATTAACTGAAGATTGTGTCCAGGCCTCCTATTATTAGCTACAGTGCCTTCGGGGGGCCTGAGTAGAAATTTTCCACCTTTTCTTTATGCAGAATTTTTTCCACTCTGTTAAGAGCAACTCTTACTAAATGGCAAGTTGCTATATCTGATATCCAGATACTTCCTTTACCTGAAAAGGAGGGAAAGACCGCACTCCCAAGACATTACATTTGGAGAATTGCGCATCTTGTGTAGTCTTCTATTTAAAGAGCACATCAAGCTTTAGATTAACACTTACCTCTTCTCTTGACCTTGTCCAGTGTCTTTTCCACAGTCCAGCACAGCTCAGTGAAAGCTCACTCACTTTTGCTTTAATGTCTGTGTTTTTATTATACTTTAGGTTATACTGTTTGAAACTGCTTTCCTGTCATACTGTGAAAAATTATTCTAAGAGTGATATATAAATTTGATTTGGTCTGTCTTATGTCCAGTTACGTATGTGGAAATGTTTTTCAGAGTTTTACATAATTTGGTTTGTAGAGGTTTACTTGCATGGATGTAGTTGGTGTCAGCATTACATTTGGAATGATATGGTCCTTAAATTGTACGCATTGCTTTGCACTTACATGTAAATCTAGGCACACATTTGAGATCTCAGCACAATGTGTAGCACTGATGCTTGCTCATTTGTGATTAGTGGTGTCCTGTTTTTGAAACTTTTCTAACTTTTATCAGGTGCACTGTGTAAATCGCTGTAGAGTATATGCTAAATGACAATGTGGATTGATTGGTTGGATTATTTCCTATGGTGCCTCTGAAGAGAATGTGAGCAGGGCTGTGTAATTGGTAGGATGTTGACTGGATTTGTCTCTTCCCCCAGTTCTTCCTGCAGTTCCACTTTAAGATGGAGAAGGCTCTGCCTCCACCCAGCGGCCCTGTGCCCCCCTTGGGGGTGAAGAGGCCCCCTCCGCTCATGAGTGGCCTGGGTCCCAGACCGCCCTCGGGCGAGCCCATGCCACCGCCCCCTCCTGGCGGAATGCACATGCCCCCTCTACCCCCGGGGGCCCCTGGCCCTCCCCAGATGCCCCCGCAGATGCCCCCGGCTCCAGGCATGCCCCCTCCCGGTCCCATGCCCCCTATGATGAGGCCCCCTTTGCCCACAGAAGGACCAGGTGGCCTACCCCCACCCCCGCCAAGCAACTAAACGCCCACCATAGAACTTTTTTTAACATGTTGTTTTTTCTCCGTAAAGTTCAGGTTGTTAGAATTTTAGAGAATTTGTACACACTTGTGAAAAGAAATGCATTTTTTTTCTTCCTGAGGTTGGAGTTATTTTGTAGACGTAAGGAATGCCCTCCTGGTTGCAGTAGTACAACAGCAGGATGTCTTGGTCTCTGTGAACTACCAATAGGAGGCGCTGTTCACCTCAGGATGCTTTTTTATAAATAAAATAATGAGGAAAGAATGACTTGTGTCTTGAGTCTGTCTGGGTTCTCCGCTGGGAGGGGCCCCCGTCTCTCATGTCTGAAATCATTACGATACCTGCTACAGGTTATGAGGCCATGAATATGTGTAGATCAGTCAAACTGGCAATTGATCAGAATAAGGGAACGCCAGCTTTCTGATTGCAGACGTCACTTACGTTATTCTGTCTCAATGTTAACAATAGAGTGAGAGACTACAGTATTTAGATGTACATTAAAGCATTATTTTGCCTCAATAGCCTGCTTTTCATTCCGTTTGTTGAAGGTTATATACTGTAGGTTTTGAGAAGGAGAAGGTATTAATTAAATGCATGCATTTTGCATAGTATATGCAATGACAATCATTTGTATCTAAGTGTATGTCAATTATTGGTGAGGGGCCACTATTGAACATTCTCATAAATGCAAAATACAAACTAGTAAATATACACATTTAATGTACTTTTATTTGCTCATTGCACACAAGTTTTAGGACAACAGGCAACAGAAATGGCAACAGAAATGCCTCATGGTTTTATACAGATCACTCATTCAATCATTCAAGTTCAAATGTACAGGTCAGGTGCACTTCACTGAATGAAAGATTGAAGCAAACCTGAAGCGAACAGTCAGAAGATCATAACATTGCAAAATTCAAGAATGAGCTGAAACAAACATCAGAATTGTTACTTTTTCAGCTGTTGTGCACAAACACAAGTGATTTTCACCCCAAGTGTTGGGCTTTCACAGAACCACTGAGCTGCTATGTTGCTACATTGCCTGTTGTGTCACTGCTTGTTTGAATGCTGAAACTGACTGCATGCAAACAGACTATATATTTCTGCCATACCTTCTATGTATTTTTCTATACAGACTACCATTTTTGAAAACATAACATTCCTTTTTAAGTACAGTCACTACAGTTGAGAGTTGTATGGTTAAGATGGCCATTTTGAAAATAAACTTGCATACACATACATCTTCCCAAGATATTTATGGACTGGTTTTGATGAGTAATTTCGTTTGTGTTTCTTTATTGTGATATCCTAACGGTTGCCCCATGCGCTCATCTCTACTCTTTCCTCTTAAAAGTGTCCTCGTACAGGGCATAGCGGTGCCCCCTCCTGCCACTCTTCTTCTCCGGGGATGGTGTGACCTCTGACCCCTTCTGTCGCTTCTCTCGTTTCTGGCTCTCCTCTTTCTGCTTCTTCCTGGGCTTCACCTCCTCTTCCTCTTCCTGCTCCTCCTCCTCCTCATCTTCTTCCCACTGTTCCACAGTCACCCTTTTCTCACTTCTTCTCTTTCCTTTCTCAGTCTGATCATCCTGCTGTTTCCTCCCCTTCTTCTCTCGTTTTTCTTTCACCCTCCCCTCTTTCTCCGGCAGCGGTTTCCCAGGTGTCTCCCTGCGTTTTTCCTTCCCTGATGCCCCACGATCGCCACTACCTTTCACCTCCTTCTTCTTTGGCTTTCCTTCTGGGCTTTCTTCATCCTCATCCTGGTCATCGTCATCCTCCATCACCCACCAGAACAACGTGTCCCACAGAGAGGTCTCAGGCTCAGGCTGAAAGAACAGGAAATACCCATGGCTCTCCTAGGGCTATCCGGGCCTCCATATCAAGTTTTGACCCCTTTTTGGTCTTTAATACACTCCTGTCTGACACACAGATGTTGGTTTGGGGTCAGCCTAACCAGTTTGGGCTTTGTACTTAACTTTGAATTATAAAATTAATACAATCATCTCATTTTATTATGCCATAAGCATTATACGAGTTTACTGGTTGATAAAAAAAGAATGAAAATTATAAAATAATAGAATGAAATGCTGATTTGTTTCACAATGTTAAGGACACAGCACACTGCAGTTAACAAGAAGCTTTACAGACAGACAGGGCAACATGAGTCACAAGTTTACATTGTGGTTTACATCAGAGTCTCTTGTGAGCCACTTCTGCATTCAAATGTTCACATATCCTGCACTCCACATTTATAGGAAGCCTCTCACAGTTGACATAAAAGAGCCTTCAATGTGCTAGCATTTCTACCTGTGGTAGAGCTCTGTCCTCTTTCAGGTTCATGTGTCTCAGAGTCAGACCTTCCTCCTCACTCTTCCCATGATCCACTGCTCTAAGCGACTTCAGCGCCTCTACAAGACAAGCCACAGTGCACGGAGAGGGCAGTGTATACAAATGATAGAGTATGTGCTTATTCGTGGATATCAGTGCAGAGAAGGTGCTGCACAGGCCCACTAATATTTTTATTGTATGGATGCAAGAATCAAAATCTGTGTCCAATATCCCAATAGCCCATCCCAATGATATACAGACCAGCTCTGAAGTGATGCCTGTAGGTGTGTGAGAATTTGCACCTGAGTAATCCATATTCCTACATGTTTCCTACAAGTGCATGTTTATAGCCAACAAGTATGATGTCAGAAGTTAAATATGATTCAGAATTATTTTGTGTTTGTTGTAATTCATCAATCACTCTGTAATCATGGCTCATACTGATAAATCTTGGACTTGGATTTATTTCAGCCAGTATGCATGTGGCCCACTGGGAGAACTTGTTTACAAGTGAAAGAGAAGTGTACTGGACATTCTTTACTTGTAGATAAAGATAAAAATTTGTAAATCATAGTCTTCAGTGTTTGCCTAGTGAGTATCTAACTGTAATTTACCCAGTTCATGGGTAAATATTCTTGACTGTTCATTTATAAATATTTGTGAAAATTAATGATGCAGTAAAGGGATCAGCATTATATCAGAAGTAAGTTCTAATTTGTTTTGGCTGTGACTGCTAACAGAAAAGGTGTACACATTTTCTATTTAAATGCCTTTTCATTTTGTGGTTCTATGTGCAATCAAAAGGTGTGCTCACCTACCATGTAGTCTCTGACACCCAGAGCTGATCACTAAGATGGTGATTGCCACAAACAGACAGCGATTCAGCGTGATCCCCTGCCATGGGCCCTCGATCTGACTCAGGTTTTGGATTGACAGTGCGCGACGCAAGGACGCTGTGGATAGAACACATTATATTATTGCTGTTAACTTTGTCGTTACCAATAAATAACAATAAACGTGTGTACTTTATATGCAAGTAAATCCAGTGACATTAATGGATTAAAAGAATGAGAGATGTGTATAAAAAAGAGCCACATCCAAAAAAATGGCATGCATGCAGACATTGAAAGATGCATGTATACTGTACAACTCCAGGTATGTACTGTTGGTAGTCCACAGACTGCTGCAAGCAGCCTATGCACTCTTTGTGATACATGCACAGACACTCAGATTCAATCTAACCTCTAAGGGGGGCCTTGTTCTTAACTCTGAAAAACTAATTCTATCACGTATTACATGTGTTTGCATTCTTACACAATATTTCTGGTTCATTTCAGTCACCACTTAACTGCTGATGTGTTAGTAATTATCAGAGCCAGTGGATGGATTGAATGCCGGCCTCAGAGAGAGACAGCGACCATAACATATAAACACATCTTACTTTGCAAATACAGACAGAGACAGTCACATAAACTGCCACATACAAAACTATGAGCATCACAAGTATCAAAGTAGGCTTCCCAAACTATAAGACTGCATTTGTACTGGTAAATTGATCTAGTCACATGCACAGATGCACAGAGTCTCCTGCCTCACAAATGCCACAGGTGTTGAAAAGACAAAGTGAGGGAAAGAAAAAGGGATGATAGAGCAGAAGAAAGGAAAGGGGTTGTGCTTTAATGGGTAATATTGGAGGGCTGTGTATTTTTAAGGGAGGTATATTACTACAATATACAATAGTTCAATGCACTTTGCACAGTTATCTGTTTTGTTGTCCCTTTTTAATATGTATGTGTTCTGTGCGTAAATGTTTGCTTCGCTTTGGCAACATGTCTGCTCTTGTCATGCCAAGAAATGTTTGAAATGAGAAACATACTGGTTCTGGACAATTCCTTTGGGGCTGACTTTGGAACATGCTGGGGACTCAGAGGTTCCTTTCAGGAGGAAGAGAGAAATCAGAACTTCAGAATGCTTGTAACCTCGGTATGTGGTGAAACCATGCTGCTGTCATTCCAAATTCCATTTAGAACCGCACATGTGTTACATTGTGTAGCTATGGCCATTTGACAAAGCTGGTGAACTATCTGTAACAGGCAGACATTTTGGATCTAAAAATATAAGTACCATAGTTAATTTCATTGTGTTACAGTTGGGAAAGACTTGACAAGCTGTAGTGAGCTACAGGTACCCCTGCCTGACCTTACTGCTACGTATCATTTCAGGTAGCATGATTAGACGAACAAGTCAATGCCCGACAGAAACCTGGTTCATACAGACACATAAACATACACCCATTAACATTAAACTACAGCACAGTATCAGTGCTTGTGACTACAGCTTACCTCTTTCACTTTCTTTGTAGCATGTACATCTGGAAAGGAGCACAGCAGAGTTAGCCTGACTTGACAAAGGTGGACAAGAGTGTGGTGCGTGTGTGCCCATGTGCTGAATTTGCACTGTGGCACTGGGCAAGGGTCTGATCATATTTCAATCACCCCATAACTATGGAATGGTATGCCCTCAATGTTGCCCTATGCCATTCAGAAATATAATTAGAACCCAGTCATTTTCTCCTGAAGTTTCAAATAATCTGTTTCTTATGGCATTGTTCTGCAACCAACAGCTTTTTTTCAAGATATAAATCATATCCCTTTGCAGAGATGTTTTGGGCAAGACAGATTTTGCAACATCATGGCTTGGTAATGTATCAACATTATTTTGGTCAGATTAAAGCATGACTTGGCTGTCTTTCCTCTTAGCCGTTACTATCCATTTATCCTCACAATTAGTTGCAATTGTATGTAACATCTCACACAGGAAAGCCACTAAGCATCTGAAAATTAATCCCAGAGAAAGTGTCTAGCTGGACATACCAAACACGCGGTAAAAGGGTTTAATTCTGCCATAGAAACATGCTAAGTCCCTTTTACGTTGAGTTATGTGCTAGGTAAACAATGCCACACCATACCTTTTTGGTTGTTACTTAGCACAAGGACAGCCATACACAGGGTGAGCCATGACTCTTAGCTTAATGTTTATGCTGAGTGGCTGGAGGTTTGGGAGCAGTTTGTGGAAGCCAGCCCTACTCTGTTTAACATCTCTTCACTGTATGGTACCTGGCCTGCGAATTACTTCGACAGACTTGGAAGATGGTTCCTCCTGCAGCGGTCCTCCAAGTTCATCCTCAAATGTTTCAAATGTGCTCTCCTCCATTCCTGCACTGAAAGAAACCCACTGCATTGCACTTGCACAAGTACATCATAATTCAGTTTAGTGCCAGAGTACCGATCAGAGACTGTATTGATAATCCATAACTAATACTCTCTTTTGAGCTAAAACTTTGCTAAAATCTAGCAAAGCTAAAAGCTAAAATCATCAATGAAATTACATTGAGGTCAGGCAATGACCTGACAAGAAAATCAGTTTTCCTTCCACTTGTGTTGCTCTGCTTCAACAATTCACTGCACTGTTACGTTTGCTTGGTTAGATCAAGTACTGCTGTTGTAGCACATGTATAGGAATGACACACAATAAGGTACAGCTATGCAAAATGTACATGACTACAGCTTTAGATTTCCTTCATATGAAGGTAATATGTTATATGTATGACATGTTAAAATGTTAATAACTGCAAGGAACAGACCTCATTTCTTATGTCTTGAAAATTACAAATATAACAGCTACAGCTTCTTTCATGCATGTAATGTTTATGCACTTTCTGTCAATTGTATTCCACACTATATGCCACTTTACAGTGCAGTCTACATGTCTGCAAGTAATGGAAACTGGCCATAATTAATGGACCTGACATGTTTTGACATCCATTTAAGAAGTCATATTCATATTAAAATGCAATACGTATCAAAAGAGGTCGTTCCTTCAAATGCTATCACGTTGCCATACAATGGCCCATTGACAAACAACGTCCTTAATACACAGAGCAAACAGTTATCTCCTTAAAACTGCTAATTCAGCCAACAGAACATGACATCCTCAATGACGTCATTATGCTTCTTCTCGTCCAGTCTTGGGCAACGGACGTGTCATTTCCAATTGAACTGTAGACCGACGTTACAAGAGGTCCTAAAATAGTCATCGGCTAGGAGCACGAATCAAAAATATTGTCAAATATTGTCAAATATTGATGTTTTGGCGGTCTAGCACATTCTTAACGATCAAAGTTTCATCGTGGCTACATGGTAGAGTGGAACTTACCTTTCCCAGCCTGCACAGAGACTGGGAGATTCCTAGGGATCGTGACTTTAGGAGCGGTCGTCCGTGGCAGGGGTCGGAGAAAAGCCCCTGTGCTGGCTCAGACTCAACGCAGTCTGACAACCGAGCACAGGTGCAGAAGAATAAAAAAACAAAACACATTCAATGTCAAACTCTTGAGGCTGACTGATAATTCCGCGTGACATTCAGAGAACACAGACTAACAGGGTCTGTGTTCTCTTAGGGTTAAGGGTTGCTCCTAAAGTCCCTAACTGGTTCTCTGTTTAACATTTCTGTTTCTCAGCATAGCTTTTTTCCGAAGATGTCAGCTATGATTGACATGACCGAAAATTATGCCTCACACGCATAACGCCCATGTACATAATGGACAGTCCACACATATATGTGCGTCTCAATTTAACTTCTTACAGATGAATCTGACGTCCACTTTGTCACACATTTTCACATAAAGTTCTATAATAGCAATTTCACAAAAGTATGAAAAACTAATATCAATGGGGGCGCTACAGCAGTTAAACAATTTTCTCGATATATGCATCTGATTTGGATTTGCTGTCAGCCATTTCATAGCTGTGGCGTATAGAACCATTGCATCTGAACTGCAGTTTATGAAAAGTCATACTTAAAAACCATGCTTACACTAAATTTGAGGCACATTACCAAATAAACCAAATATGTTATGCAAACGCAATATGAGGCACTGAAATTGACTGATAGAATTAAGTCATAAATGACTGCTGTTTGGCGGTATGCTTGGAGCTATGTTTTGGGAAGCGCAGGGGGATTTGGATGACGATTGTATTACTCATATGATCTTCGTTTTGTTGCCTAGACATTTCGTCCAATCATAGACGTACCTTCATTGTCTGATCGAGGATAGCCACGCCCATTTACTGTGCGGTTTCGTTCGTCAGCTTCCCCAAGTATAAATAGACTCGGCCCGACCATAGCATTGCTATCGAACGGGTCCGGACCGGCGGAGAGACGAGTGAGCCGCTTGAGTGGATTGTGGCCGGATGGTGAAATCCAATCTACAGACGATACTGAATAGCCACTGTTTTGTTAGAGAAAAGGAAAGAAATATACCCAAAATGCCAGTTGTCGGTCTGACAAGTAATATGACATCTGAAAGTAAAAGGTAAGCAAATAAACATGTCAGGTGATGGGTAGGTTGTTCGGGGTTTGGTGCGGCCCCGACTATTAGGCTAGCCATGTAGCCAGCTTAGCTAAATGTGCAGACGTTAACGTTTAGGCAGTATGCGACAGATTAATTAACTAGAACTCGATAGGGTATTAAGTGAGTGAAAGTTTCCAACTAGGTAATTTGTTAGCCAGTCGAGGCCCTGTCTAATGACGTAACTTTAGCAAGCGAGGCAGCTACAACGCTAGCTAAATTGATGAGCTACGGTAGCTAGGATAGTGCGCGAAAGCAACTATTTTTAGTGTGAAACCAGTGTCCTTTAGCAAGATATAAAAGACGGGTAGCTTGCTCGTTCTTTAAAACCCTGAGGTTTGACATGGAGCCAGGGAATTTGGTAATTTAGCTAGATTGTTAGCCATCACTATTATGTAACTTAACTAGCTAGACTCTAGCTAGCATCACATTGTCAGAGCGTACTGTACGCGAGGTAATCTTCCATTCCCCGTGACGCAGTACTGCGTCACCAAGGCTGTGTAGGGGTTTACTAATACTAGAATTAATCATTCATCGCCGGTTAGCAAATTTAGGACGTCCGGAGGCAATATAAGTGCTCTGTAGCACATTCTGTCCAAAGAGTTTAAAAAAATTGTAGGAAGTATGCATTATGCACTGTCGTGTTTGACTGAGGCCCGGAAATCCCCATATGCTGACCCCATGTTATGCAATATCGCCTGCTGAAACGCATTCTGTATGTGTGGGGAAGTGTTTTTAAGCCTGCGTTGGTTTCTGTTAGTAGATTCGGACTTGTCGACTCATACAGTCATTGCTTCGTTAATATGCGTAAAATGCTGCATTCGTTAATGTGTATAGATACGGTGAGACATTATGGAGCCCAGAGACTGGAAAAATGAATGCCCTTTTGGTAGGCAGGTGTGTTAATACATATCTTTGAATCTCTACATTATGGGTCCCTGACCTCTTTAGTAGTAGTAATTTCCATAGCGAACAGCAGAGTTTCTAGCCATCGTCCACTACCTCTCTGGATTGAATCTTCGCTCTCATACCTAGTCATAACTGACTGAATTTTCCTTATTTGATTAATTTTGTCGGATATTGTGGTTCTCATTGAAATTTATCACCACTGGTTTACTTTTTGATACATGGTCAAATATGTTTTTCATATTTTTTATGTACCATTAATCTTGTGACTTCATTAAATGCTCTTTTGTGTCATGGCTTTTGTAAGTTGCTCAGGGTAAGACAAAACGTAGAAACAAGCCTCAATAATCAGCTGGCACTCCAGTCAAAAACAGTATGTGGGAACCTCAGATTTGTTGAGTTTGAACCAAGAGGGAATCTGGGGCTGGTTTATGTAAATCAGATCGGTTTGGAGTGTGACAGGTGGCATCACATGTTTAAATGCTGAGCAGATGTCCTAGATACAGATAGCTGGTGGACTTAACTTCTAGCCTTTTAAATTATCACCCATATCGTACAGCTAGACAATTACTGACAGAGGTCAGTTGGAGCACTTCAGGAGTAGGGCAGTGTAGCATAGTGGTAAGGAGCAGGGCTTGTAACCGAAACGTTGCTGTTTTTTGATCCCCTGCTAGGGCACTGTTGCGGTACCCTTGGGCAAAGTATTTAACCCAGAATTGCCTCAGTAAATATCCAGCTGTATAAATGGGTAACATGTAACAATTATAACTTATTTAAGTCGCTCTGGATAAGAGCATCTGCTATATGACTTTAATGTAATGCAGTGAGAACACCAGGACTGGACCCTATAACCTTCTGCAGGCCGGGGAATTTCCTACCCAGGCCTCATACAGCCGCTCCAGTGTCTGCTGTGCAGGGGGAGACCAGTGTTTGTTGAAGTGCAGACGCGGTGTGGTTCTAAAAGAGGCCTTTGCCTTTCACACTTCTCCTCCATACTCGGCACCAGTGTGCTGTGTGTGCGATTGTAAGGGTCTGCAGGTGGTTGACAGACAACCCCAGACATGGGGCTCCCATGCTCAGAAGGTTCTGTAAACTTGTGCACATACCTCTAGCTTCAGACATTATTGATGTTGTTGACTCTGAAAGTGGAAGAAGCAAATGAGCTCCCTACGGTAGGTAAGCTGTGGATTTATGCTCTGAAAGGAGTGCTAATATGTGAATCTCATGTAGTTCTTTCTTTAGTAAATTTACACCTCAGTAAGTGCCGTAGAAGTCCAGCTGTAGACACACAGCAGTGTTTTTGCCACTATGTTTAAGCATTTGAAGTCTGCCTCTAAATGAAGGAATTGGGTTTAGAGTGGGAGGCACACAGACTAAACACGAAAGAGAATTGCGATGTCACCTTTTGCAACGGTTTCCTCTTGCAGAAGCCTCTCGCTTACTCAGCAGCTGAGCGGATTTTTGCTCTCCTGGGTTAAGTCTGATCTCAAGGTCACCCGGTGTGCTAATTCAGGAATGCAGAGTAATTTTAACCTGGTGTTGCGCGTTGCGTAACCCCTGTCACTCTTGTGCATTTTGCCCTGTCATTATCGTAAATGTTTACGGTTTTATTACTGTACTTGCGTGACATGTGAAAGGTTTAGGATGGAGACACTGGGGCTGTTTTACAATAGCCTGTTAATCATGGTAGCATGGTGTGGAACCACTGTACCGTGGTAATGTGTTGTGAAATGAACTCGCCTAAACCCTTAAAACTGGCATCTCATCAGTAACTTTCCCGGTTACAATATTGGTAACATATCAGCTCACTTATTTGTATGACCCATCCAGAAGACTTTGCACTTTATAGCATCTTTATGATTGGTTCAAATCAGTGAGTCACTGATAGAACATGATGGCTTAACCCATTTTGGTCAGTGTTCACTTTCTGATGTCTGAACCTATGGTATGGATGGTGCCAAACCTTGGTGGATTATCTTTAGCAGTTCACTAATTTTGCATCAACCCAGTATCAATATTTCCAGTAATGACCACCCCTCTCCATCTCTTTTCTCCCTTTCCGTCTCCCTCCCACTCTTTCCCTCTCTTTTTCTTCTGTCTCCCTGTCTTCTCATCCTTCTCTCTCTCATTTCCTCTGTGTCGCTTGTCTTTCCCTTGCTTTCTCTCACCCTCCCTGTCCCCCCCTCTGTCCTGCTCCCCATCCCTCTGGCTCTCTCTCTCTGCAGTGCTCTCTGTTGCTCCGGGTGTAGCAGTAACCTGTGTCCGGGGCCTCGGTGGTGTTCCTGATGCCCCTCTCCCACCCCTGAGGATCCCGGGTGGGCGAGGGGACGACCAGAGGGATCACAATCTTCTAGCCCAGCAATTCCACTCAGTAAGTCTCACTCATCTCTCTCTCAGCTCAGCCATTCTGATTGGCAAATCTCACTCATCTCTCTCTCTCAGTTCAGGCATGCTAATCAGCAAATCTCACTCATCTCTCTCTCAGTTCAGGCATGCTAATCAGCAAATCTCACTCATCTCTCTCTCTCAGCTCAGCCATTCTGATTGGCAAATCTCACTCATCTCTCTCTCAGTTCAGCCATGCTAATCAGCAAATCTCACTCGTCTTTCTCTCAGCTCAGTTATTCCACCCACCTCTTGGTTATTCCATTCAGTGACTCTCACTCATTTCTCTCTCAGCTCAGCTCTTCTGCAGAGCCATATATTTATGTATCTGCCTCCATTCTCTGTAAACCTGAAGTGATGACTTTTCACCCACTTAGAACACTGTTCTGCTTCTCAGTCATTACTCAGCTAACTGTGTGCCTCACAGAGGTGCTTTGCAAGAATGGTACATACCACCACACACTTGTGCATGTGTTGTAGCTGCAGTCTGTGGTGTTGCTCAGTGCTGTACCCACACCTGGTGGCACTGATGTCTCTATGGGTTGGTTTTGTGTTTGTGTGTGCTCTGCGGTGACGCTCCTCTCCCTCTCTCCCCCGCAGGATGCTCGGTTGCTGGTCCGGGAAGAGCCCGTGCCGTCGGCAGGCCACGTGCGCTTCTTGCACTTCGAGCCTCGCCGTGGAGACGGCAAGAGCTGCCCCTGGAAGGGGGCGTTGAAGGGGGGTAACCTGTACATTGAGATACCCCCCGGAGCCCTGCCCGAGGGCAGTAAAGACAGGTGAGCCGAGGCAGGAAGACTTTCATGTACCTGTGCTTTTGCTCTTGGGCATAAAGGTGCTTTTCAGATGCTATTTCTAACTGCGATGTGGGAGTTACTTCACATAGCCTCATATGTAATGCTAAATAATTGCCTTTTTCATTAATATTGTGTTCACACATTAGCTATGAGCTAGAATACTGTCTGAACCATTTTAAGTATTGCCAAAGTTGCAATGAAACTGGGAGAAAAACAGACTGAATCACTGATCTTTCCCTTCTCTCTCCTTTTCTACTGGCCCTCCCTCTCTCCAACTATCCCTCTCTCCTTCATCTTATTCTCTACCTCTCCTCTACCCCCCGTCTCTGTTTCGGCCTCTCAGCTTTGTTCTCTTGCTGGAGTTTGCTGAAGAGCATCTGCAGGTGGACCACGTCTTCATCTGCTTCCACAAGAGCCGAGACGACAGAGGTAGGCCTCCTCCCTGATCCCGGGTACTGTGTGCCCTCCAGCCTGTGTGCATTAAGCAGAGCCCTCCTAACACTCCTCTCTCTCTCTCTCTCTCTCTCTCTCTCTCTCAGCACTGCTGTTACGCACCTTCAGGTTCCTGGGCTTTGAGATTGTGAGGTCGGGTCCTCTCCTCCCTCCCAACCCTGACGCTTTCTTCATGTCGTACGCCATCGAAAGGGACTCCTCCGACGATGAATAACGCAGACGGAACACGCATGCGTGCACCCACACACACACACACACACATACACACACCACACTACACTAGATCACACGAACTACACAAAGACTCGCACATACACAAACGTGCATCACATAACTTTTATTTCTCAGACTCAGTATTGTGAAGCTTTTGGTGTTTTTTCTTATTTTCTTCGTACCATTATTGGGATTGAATATTTGCACCAGACTTGGAGCACACTTGATGAAGTGTAGGCTGGAACCCCTTGACTTAATGCTGGATTCCTTTTATGGAGAGCTGTCTCTGATTTACCTTGGAAAGCTGGTTAACTGATGCACCTTCAGTTTCTCATTCACCGTCTTCTTAAGTCTCACAAAGAGTTACAGACCATTCCCATTTATTTTCATGTACTTTTTATTTTTGTAGCATTTTTTTAAATGTTCATTCTCATGTTTTTGTTGACTTGAAATCCTTTGAGGGCACGGTCAGTGCAGGGAATGAAGATTTTTTTTTTTTCTTTTTTCCACTTGGCTGAGTTCAGCATGTTGTAACATTGTGTGAAATAAATCTGTTCACCTTCACCTCTCTGCGTCTTTGGATGTCTTTGTCATGAGAAATGACCACATATGACTTTGTGATAGCATAGTTAGCTTTTGAAGTATGAGCACATTCTATACATGTAAATATTTACTGTAGTTGGGTGAATAATCATTATTCAATAATGGATTACTCAATTCATAAGTCCGTTGGTTAAGGTAGTACTGAGATTATGCTTAAATTGAACAATATTACATGTATATGCATACAGCTGTGTACAGCACTGTACAACACATTAAAAACTGCTGTTTTTTAATTTTACTGAGTGCATAAAGACAGGCTCAGCAAAGACTGTGCTGTCCCTAAGAAAGGGCCACTGTGCCAGCATGAAGATGATTGGTACACGTCTAACTGTCAGCTAATCAGGAGGCAGGATGAGCTGGAAATGAAGCTACTGGAGGGACTCAGTCCAGAGTCCAGCCTGCAGGATTACTGCTGCTGTGACCCTTTCATCCAGAGGCCAGCTCTCTCCCCAGTAATCCTGAGTTTTAGGAAATGTGCAGCCCTGCTAAGTATTAGCCTAGGGCGGTAAGAATGTCTCAGGAGCCTACACTGTAACCCAAGGAGGAAAGGTAACAGGGCATGTCTGGGGCTTTGACTAGTTTTTCTTTCAGTATTTTCCTCATGCTTTTTACTCAGTTTTTGGCACTGCTGGCTTACCTCTGCAACAGCCTCTATGCTTGTGCAGAAGTGCTGAAGTAAGACATCAACCAGGGATCTCTGTAGTTTGAGATGCTGTAGAAAGACTGTAGAGATGGATGTTGTGATTGACACTGTCTGGCTGATGGTGCTTGACTGTTTCTGGTGGTGTGCTGCCCCCATCATGCCTTATGGCAACAAGGCCGAGGAGGAAGTAGGATGAGCAGTTCTCCCCACTGGCTCTCTGCTGAGTCCTGACCTATGAAGAAGTTTGGATTTCAGCCTCTGCGTACACAGGAGATATTGAGAAGACTGAGGGGTTAACGCAGAAATTCAAAAATCTGGTTCAGCAAACACTTTCAGACTTTCAGGGCTGAAACACACCCACACTGAATTCATTCTGAATACTGAATACCTAAATACTGAACCAAGGTCAGCTCGCATAAATCGTGTCTTAGTGGCTTTTCAATCTTCATTCTCTGATTAATTGTGTATATCCCTGAAGTTATGTCAGGTAAAACGTTTCCCATCTAAACGTCATATTTTAATTTCACCTGTCAGCTAATGGTTTTGTCCAACCCCGTAATTAACTGTGGCAGGTGGCAATGTAATTCAAAGTATGTACCACCAGAGGGCGCAAAGTCGCCATGAAATAGCAGGGCTGCCAAGATGTTTCCCGGGAGGACAGGTTAGTGGGAATAATCGCAGAACTGTTTTTATAATGGTTAACGTGATTTGGAGGTTTGGTCGATTCAAATTTAAAGCGGCGAGGAGTCTAAAGTGAGGCACGCTTCACTAACAGCAGTGTTTGCGATGTCAGCGAGACAAAGCGAACGGAGATGCCCCTCGCTAATTTAATTTTCCAAACGCTGAAACCTGCCACGGTCCTCCTTTTTCAAGAGGAGCACTGTAGGTAGCGCTTCTCATTTGTTATGTAAATTCGTTCGCTTTCCCTTGTGTGCGGGGTAAGAGCAAAGCTCCTGGAACCAGGGGTCGAAAAAGTCCGGTCAAGAAGACCGAATACCCTTTCCCCCCAATGTGCACCACACCTAGCCTGTTTGTGATGCATATGAGCTCCAAGCAACAAGACCTCGAGGACGAGCCGTAGAATCTGGTGGTAGAACAGAGTCTGAGCGCTCTATTTCCATTCACCGGCCTACATAATGAGAAGCATTTAAAAACACTCTGCATTACTTTTCTCTAAAATTGCTAAATGGCATTTATAATGGCTCGTGTCTCTGCTAAGCAATATTTACAAACTATCTCTACGATTGTGGAACTGGAAAAAGGAAGGGGATTTTGTTTTAAAACCATTTTATAATTGATTTGTGTCATCACTTTACGAGATTTCTGAAATTCATCAAGGACGTTTATACGAGTCTCCTTGAGAACATCGATGAGGTTTGTGAAATGGTCAAATAAATTAAAATGAGCTCTGCTTTGAAAGCTTTGAAACATTCTCTACTCCCACACTCACTCGTGTCTTTCCTCTGAAGGAACGCGATGTGGGCCAAGTTCGTTCCCGTGTCTTGGCTGCCCCGCGGCCCCCTCGCGGATACGCAGCGCCAGGTAAATGAAGTGGCTTCGGCTCGCGCCACCCCAGGCTTCCCTCTGCTCTACATAAAGAAAATGAAGGAGCTTCGGGTCGAACCAAGAAGCGCTGCGCCTTTTGCGTGCACGGCTACCGCTCGGGAAGTAGGCTGCCCTTGTTCGATGACAGACCTCATACATCACCATAGCCTCTGTCTTTATCACAGGTCTGCTTCTAGCAGATAGGTCAGTTGTGTGGCCATTTTTCGTAATTTTTGTTGACATCTTATGGCAGAAATGTTCCTATGTTAGTCCAGTACATTAAAACTCAGTATACAGAAATGTCTTATTTCTTTGTTGTCTTTTCCCATTACAGATTCATGGATCTTTAAATAGGGTTCACATTCATATGAGAACACAGAATATGAGTAATGCAAACGTACGCCGTACCAGTAATCACTTAAAAGTGATTACTGATACTCAGATGTTCAGGCTCTTGTTTTGTGAGATTTGGAGAGCTTGGAGTGTGTGGCTTTGTTGTCAGGGTGTTGGGTTGATGGGTGTTCGCAGCAGCTGGGGTAGGTCATGTGGTTTGATCCCTGCGTGCCTGCGGCCCAGAGCTCATGGGCTTCCTGACGCCAACGCTCCTCCTTTCCTGTATGTGCGCGTGTCACGCATGCTCTCCTGGGGGGGTTTGATTATGAACTGGAGGGCAGAGCCTCCTGCGGGAATCATAAATAAATTACTGGATGGAAATAAATGGGATAATTATCGTGTTTATTTTTATGGGAAATGCATTAGCGCAATCTCACCAGGGGTGAGTGTTGCCAGAGGGCACAGAAGCCACTGTGGGAAAACTTATTCTTCATTATGAATTCTGTAACGCTTACAGGCGTAGGTGAGCTTAGTAGCTCACAGGTGGACTCTGACATAACACGCAATATCCAGATACCGGCAGACTTGCAGTGTATTAAAATATGTGTTTGGTCTTCTTTACAAATGCTTTTTTTATGTGTTGATTGTGGGCCAAAAGGAAGTTTGTCTTTTGGATGAGAGGTTAAATCAGCTCACTTGCCCGCCAGTTCCAAAGCTTTTAGTGTCTGAATGGCTTAGAGTTTCTGAACTCTGCTTTGGGTAATCACTCCAGTGCAGTTCTGTGAATGTTTCATGAGTTGATATTGATCCTGCAAAAGAAGCGATTAAATGAACTCCCCAGAATGAAAAAAATGTCTGTTTGTTTTCCAATTGGTGTTTGTTTCCAAACGAGAAAGTCCTTGCCAAGTTCTGCGTGACCTCCTGGAGTGAGTTCAAGATGTGAAACGTTTCGTAAATCTGCAGTACTGTTGACCTTGAACACAAGTTCTCTCAAAACCGTTGCAGGGCTGTGCAATGCCTTGGAAATGGTTCTCTTTAGCTTTGTGGGTGTGGGGAAGTGGAGGAGGTGTTTGTCCAGATGTGTCGGCAGTCTTGCCTGATGGTGGCATGAAGTAATTGGCTCGTTAGAAGATGACAAAGTAAACTGCGCAGAACAGGGGCGGTGCTTTACAAATGTAATATTTCATGGCAGTAGAGGTCACTGAGCATCATGCTGCCTCTAAGTTTGCTTGGTATTTGGATAGATGAAATACATGTGAATATTAAGTTGTAGCAGTATAGTAGTTTTGTTTTTTTATTAATTTGTACTTTGACAGTTACTACTATACCATTTTATCTTTTCTTCTTTTTTTTCTGCCATTTCCTCTTTCATGCAAGCCTTCCTGGAATCATCATTCGCTCATTAGGCTCATTTCTCTCTCTGTGCTCACATACACAGTGCGCTGTAGTGAAGTAAGTGCAGAAGATAGGTGTGGCTGTCTGATGGGTTGCTGGGTGCATCCATAGGATTTCCCCTCTAATAATGCAATAATGGTTTTTTTTTTTTTGAGCCCCAGCTGTCATTTGTTTTTAAATGGACATTTTTAAATCTATTAAATAAATCTTATTCCATTCAAACACATGACCAGCTGTAATGCATTATTCATTATTCTTTGCTGAGGCATTGTTAGCCCACTATTCGATGCACTACATCTAGTCTGCAGATTAACTAGGGCCTAATTAAAAAAAAAAAAATGCAAGGTCAGTGACACTGTCATTAAGGGTTCATTTGTACCTTATGTAGATTGTATGAATGAGGTAATATACATGTCCAGTCATTAATACTTTACCCAGTACAGTGCAGCAAATGGAAATAAGTCTACCACACAGGCGCGCGCACGCACGCACACAAGCCCACAGCCAATCAGGGGAGAGCTGTCTCCCTCTGTGTGGGAGAGAGGACGCAGGGTAGGTCACCGTGGCCTGTCTGAAGGACGACGGCGCCCACGCCGTGCCCTCCTCCACCCCTCCGCTCTCTGTGCCACGCTGTGGTTGGCATGGTGCCTCGACCGCTGGGCACAGGAAGGTGGGTGGCTTTGAAGGGCCCTCGGTGTCATTCTAATACCTGCCAGCGGTACACACACACACAGCTGCTCATCCTCACGCAGGGATGGCAAGGTCACGGCCAACGCAGACTCTCCGTTCCTACCGTTTTTTTAATGTTCCTGCGGTAATATTCACTGTGGAAAGGTGCACACAGGCAGACGTGGGCGACAGGAATCTGTCACTCTCTCGGTATGTGAAAGGGATGAATGCTAGCTTCATTCCATCCAGCAGAGAGGCAAGGTAATTGTGGCTAAAAGTGAAAAGAGATTGTGGTTTGTTTCTGACCTTGGCAGAAAAAAAAAAACAAAATATCCTTGAGGTAGTTACCATGACTACACACACTGTAATCGCAGCTGGAAAATTAGGCTTTTGTGAATAGAAAAGACGACATGTTAGGTACATCCTGTTGACGTGCACAACAGAACACACAAAAACCAGAAGATGCATTTTAGCAATGCGCATTTTGTTCAGTGGCTGTATTAGTGCTGTTGGCAGTGTGCTTGTGACAGAGCTGGCCGATGCTCTGCACATAATAGCAGAAGGAGTAAACAAAAAAAAAAAAAAAAAAAAAAAAACCACCAAACACTACTTAAACAAGAGAACCAGTGTACAACCTCCAGCACACAAGATGGCTTCCAGCAATCCGAACCCCTCTGTGTGGCCTCACACCTGTATTTAATCACCCTAGAGCAGGTGTGACCAATTAACTGGTTCTCAAAGACAAGACCTGACAATTAAACAATCATTAAATGAAGACAAACATGTAACCTGTTGTAGTTGATTGAATAATGCGCTTATTTTACAAGATGAAATGTAGACAATGAGGATCCTCAATTTAACAATTAATTTACACTGAACATTTAACCTGTTGGGGCGAGGTGAAGGGCTACTCCTTCACATTTCCTTCCCCCTCTCCCCCTCTCACACCAGTGAGATAGCCAGTGCTGTGGCTCAGAGTCCATAATGTCCATACAAAGTAGGCCTTGGCACCTCCATTGTGGGTCCCTCCTGACAGGACCTCCGGACAGCAGGTAACTTCCTACCAGCTTTGCAGACAACCACTCCCCCCTTTCGATCCTGGGCAATGTAGCTCTCCCCACCGGCTCTATCCAGCCTTCTCTGGGCCTCCCGAGCTACCCCCACCAAGGGCTATAGGGTGGTCTCTCGCTGGTCCCTGGCCGTTCCTCTTCCAGTCTCCCGAACTGCTCCCCTTCTGCTGCCCCTGCACCAGCTCTCCCTCCTGGCCTCGCCAGTCCCCGAGGGCTACCCGAGCTATGCCCCAAACCGGGCCTCACAGGTCAGCAGTCCCTGGAACAGTTCCTCTCGGTCCTCTTCCAACCCCCAATGGCTACCTTGCCTTGTCTTCTGGTTCTCCTGGTTAGCTTTCCCCCTTCTGCTTTCTCTCATCAAAAATCAAACCGTGGGTCACTCCTAATAGCAGGCAGTACTATCCCACTCTGACACCAAATGTGACAGAGCTGGCCAATGCTCTGCACATAAAATAGCAGAAGGAGTAAAAAAAAAAAAAAAAAAACTTATCAAAACAATAATTTATTTAAAAAAAACTACTTACAAACACAAGAGAACCAGTGTACAACCTCCAGCACACAAGATGGCTTCCAGCAATCTGAACCCCTCTGGGTGGCCTCACACCTGTATTTAATCACCCTAAAGCAGGTGTGACCAATTAACTGGTTCTCAAAGACAAGACCTGACAATTAACACCACAAGTAAACAATCATTAAATGAAGACAAACATGTAACCTGTTGTAGTTGTAGTTGATTGAATAATGCGCTTATTTTACAAGATGAAATGTAGACAATGAGGATCCTCAATTTAACAATTAAACAATTAACACTGAACATTTAACCTGTTGGGGTGAGGTGAAGGGCTACTCCTTCACAGTGCTCATTTGCTCAAATGTTAAACTGCAGTATATTCCACACCTGTGTTAATGATGAACTTCAGGGTGTTCAGTAGCCATGTTTATCATGGCAGAGTGTTCAGTTGCTCTGTGTTTGTTCTGGTCAGTGTTTTCAGTAGTTCAATGTTGGTCATGATAGACTGTGTTCATTACTTCACTGTTGGTTATTGTGGACCATGTTAAGTAGCTCAGTGTTGCTTGTGGTAAGACTGTGTTCAGTTCAGTTTCGACCCCTGTCAGCAGCATGTTCAGTAGCTCAGTGTTGGTCCCTTCTGACAGTGTGGCCAGTGTTGGTGGAGGTGAAGTGCAGTATTCTTGGTGATGTGCAGCACTGCAGTCAGGTTTACAGTGCTTTGGTGAGGCGTAGCGTGAAAGTATTCCTTATTCTATTTGCTGTGGTTTCGCTTTCAACATTTCAAATGTCCATGTGATTAGGCACAGTATACAGGTTTCCATCACATTCTCAAACGTCACACTGCAGGCAGAAGGAATGAATGGAATAGAATTATCACCAGGTCCCAGTTCAGGGTAGATACAGCAGGCTTCCAGAATATAATCAAAATTAAGGTTAATGAAATGCGAAATCAATGGTACAAACACAATGAAGTGTGCTTGAAAAACTCCTCTCTAGCATGTACAGCCAGCTCCTACTCTCCTGCTCCATTTACAGATGGACTCTGTGTTGAATTTTAACCGTTTATGTTCTCTTAAACACAGGCACAAGGCAGGTTACGTCATCATCAACATGAAGGGAATGTAAACACAACATAAACACTTAAACACAAGTACTTCATATCACCATCGATGTTCATTCCGCTGACCAATGGACACTGTCAACCAGAGTGCACTGCAGACTGTCTGAGTCTCCGTCTGCCCCCCGGTGCCTCTGTCTGACCATCAGGACATCCACTGATGGACAAAACAGCTGCTGGTTAAAGCATGCATGCGCACACACACACTCCACACACATTCACCCACAAAAGCAGGCACACACATACACATAGGGAAATGTACACGTGCAAGGAGATGCACACATTCATATACATATGCGTGTGTACTCACACACACACATACATACCCATAGGGACATGTGCGTGTACATATGAAAGCAAATGCACATTATCATACACACAGACGCATGCGCACATACATACACATAGACATATGCATGTACATATGCAAACATACACGCACACACGCACACACACGCACATGCACACGCACATGCACACACAGACTGAGGCTTGTAGCTCTCCCGGGAATGCTCTTGAGTGGGGCCCATCCTGCAGCTGCCCAGGGCAGAGGAGTCTCGTCCCGTCTGGCGAGTCGTCAATCACTGTCATCGGGACCCTCAGCTGGAGGGGAGAAAGGAGGACAGGGCATCGCAGGTCCGTACTGCATGGGGGGGTTGTGTTATGTGTCACAAATGGCTACCAAAGGTGTGAAATAAATGTTCCAGATTTTCTATTGCCGTAGCGTATCGGAGAGGATTTTTAATTTTTTTTTTTTTTTTTTTGCGGTGTGTGACTGGAGGCGAATGTGACCAGAATAATTACGTTCCAGGGATCTTAGTGAGACCATTTTCCAAGAATTCAAACAGCAACAGACTGGGGGGCACTTCTCCTGCGTGCGTCACTTCCAATCAAGGCTGACACGCTTTGTCAAGACCTCGCAAATTCTGCAATGAAATGCTTTTTTAAAAATAAGTGTGCGTGTGTGTGTGTGTGTGTACATATATATACCCGTGTGTAATTCAAGCAGTCTGTGTACATCAGCCTGGGGTTGGGGTATGTCTAATGGGTTTAATTTTAAGCAAGCACACCCTCAGTCATTGGCTTTGGAGTGAAGCTGGCAGGCAGTTTTGTGTGTGTGGGTGTGTGTTGGGGGGCACTGAGAAACCACAACATATTGAGGAAACCCTTAGCTGAGCCTGAGTGATCTTCCTCTGGACAGAGTTCACCCCCAAACAGGGATAAACACAGATTTGATACTTGAAATCCAAAACCCACCGGATCACTGGAGGAGCCAGATTTGTGTTTGTGTGAGTGCTCGGGGGGAGTGGGAGGGGCCTGAAGCTGTTGACAGCCAATCACTAACCCTGCTCTTCTCCCTTTGGCATGGGCTTTCTGAGAACTGAGTATGCCAAAATCTATTGAGTCCATGCTGAGGCTTCATGAACCTCAAAATGGTTGGAGCTACCATATGCTGTCAGTTACCTGCTGAATTTTAACAAGGCATGGTATTGTGCTGGGGCGAGCAAAGCCATATAATTGACTCTTACAAATCGGGTGGACAGCACATTGTAGCTCTACCCATTACAGGGTTCACAAAGCTTCATTTTTCCATCACCAGCATCATCCCAGTGTACCAGACCATACCTTGATTTAGCTACCTGATAAAGCAATTGGTGCCTTGTCAGTTACATTTTTCTGGGCATTAAGAATGCAAATTTCTAGCTTCCTAGCATGACTTACAAAGATAGATCAAGAATTCAATTGGTCTGTTAATTCCTGCCTGTCTGTGAGCACTGCCTGCCTGACAGGGTCTTTATGGATGACCTGAATTTGATTGGTTAATTCATTGATCTTTATTAGTCATGTCAGGAAACAAGAAATTTGCGGCCTTGTTGCACAGTAAAAGCACAAACTGCATCAGCACAGCACAAAAACAGCCATCACATGCAAATTTAAAAAGCACTAAGACAGTCCCCATTTCACAATGATCCATAAATAAAATGTAACTTTTCTTTTTTTACAGCACAAAATCCTAATTCATGACCAGAGGAAAGTGAGAACAAAAGAGAGGGAAAAATGAACGAGCTAAAGCAACAAAGGCAAAAAATGTGTCTGAAAAAGTGACAGAGCTTTGTCCAAAACAGACATCTTTGATGTAGTTTATTGTGTTCTTTTTCTTATTTTAAATATTTTTTCAGTGAACTTGTAGGGGAGAGCTGAAGAAGTGAGTCTGAATACTGAATATTTATGCTGTACTGCAAATATATGTAAAGTATTAGAAATTTCTGAATATTTGACTGAATCCCATATTTATCTAGTCTTTTTTTGTGAAAAATGTCTAGCCCGTGCTCAGGAATGTCATCCTCACTCATTACACTGCATCTGTTGGAGAACAGAACTGCGTTCCCAATGATCCGGTTTATGATGTGATTTTCAGGAACGCACTGGTAGGACTCAGTTCCTGACAGATGGAGTTAACTCTTGTGTTTCCAGGAATGCACGGGACCACCTGTGAACATTAATAGTTACATAATAATCAGTTATGCAAAACACTGTGATTGCTTCATTAAAATAAAGGTATGAAGACAACTGGAATAACAGGAGTTCCCCTCTGCCGTCCAGAGCTCCCCCACTCGCCACTTAAGGAAAGGATTGGAGTGCGGGGGTTCCCATCAAACTTTTTAAATTTGAAACTTGAAACATAGTATCTGCAGGGAGGGAGATGACTGATGTCTGGCGGTAAGCGTCAATGAAAGCCTCAGCTTCCCGCAGTTTTTCACGTGGGACTCTCTGTGTGGCGTGAGTCACCGGGGTTCGAGAGGGCGAGTGTCTCTTGACGGCGGACCCTTGTGTTTGTGCTTAGTGAGGCCCGTGCTCAGAGAGAGAGAGAGAGAGAGAGAGAGAGAGAGAGAGAGCGCAGGGGGAGAGCTGAGAGCCCAGGGGCCTGCTGATAAGCGCTGAGCACAATAAAGCGCTCTGCCCTGAATCCGCTCTGAGTAGGACTGAAAGGAGCGTGTGGGAGGAGCTCAGTGCGAGAAAGCCGGGGTGCCGCGCTGTCACCAGCGCGCTTAAAACGCACGCAGACCCCTGTACTCTGTGTCTCAGCGGCTTGGGCACTAAAGAGATGCTTGTTTAACCAGCTCAGGGTAAGCTCAGGGTATGTGTTTGCATGTGTGTGTGTGTGGTGGGTGTGTGAGATGTGTTGTAGGGATGCTGTTCCCTGGAAACAGGCCATGGCTGAAAAACACCTGAGGTTGCCCTCTGAGAAAACAGAACCCAGGGGAATATGTTTGGTTGGATGCACAAAGGCATTCATAAATCTGCCCCATAAGAGCCTTCCGTATATGCTTGGTATGTGCAACTAAAGTTATCGAACCCTTGGGTTTGTTAAAAAAACACTCACTGCTTTTGTCCAGATTAATGTGAAGCTCCACTTAGAGGTACTTGGTCAAAGGCAGATGTAAGGAAAACCGCTGAAGTTTTTTTCTTCTCAAAAACTCACAACTTAGGGTGCTTCTAATGTCAAACACCATTATGGCGACATTGCAAATCCCCAGCAGATACATTCAATTCAATGCGCGTGTGTGTGTCTGTGCGTGTGCACATGTGCAAGCGAGGTAAGAGTGTTTCTGACAGTTTGATGTGGTTTTGTGAGCGGGTGTTTCGTGACCCCACGATTTTGACGTTGGTGGGGAACACTCCAGGATGGTGGCCAGGCTTCTGTAGAGTCCTCTGGTTTTTAGAATGCTGGTGGGGTTTTTGTCCAGCGGAATTGAGCGCGGTAGCGGGGCCTCTTATCCGAAAGAGCAATTACAGGCATTAGCCGTCTGACAACATTGTGAGGCATTGACAAAGCACCGCTGCCGCCAAGCGGACTGGGCTCCTTTTGATATGCCGATGGTAATTAATACGTACAGCGCCCAGGAGAGCGGCGCGCAATCCCACTGCAAATCGCTCCATCAATACGGCCCCTTCTGCTTCCAAGACGCCTTTTCAAGCGGAGAGACGATGAAGAAAGTGCAGTATAGCGCGGTGGGGCTGCAGGGTCACAGAGAGGAGTAATGCTTGTGTAATGAGAGGGGAGTAATACTTGTGTAGAGAAGAGTTAAGCCTGTGTAATGAGAGGGGAGTAATGCTTGTGTAACCAGAGAGGAGTAATACTTGTGTAATCAGAGGAGTAATTCATGTGTATTTAGAGGAGTAATTCTTGTGTAATTGGAGAGGACTAAAGCTTGTGTAATCAGAGAGGAGTGTTTCATGTGCAATAAAAAGGGAATAATCTGTGTGATCAGAGAGGAGTATTCCATGTGTAAACAGAGGGAAATGTGGCGTCGCCAAACTGCTGCATGCAGACAACCACAACAATGCAGCCTTACTGCTAATACACACGCAGTGAGCTGAAATCTAATGTTGCATTCCTTTTCAAGCTGACAATTTTATACATACTGTATATATGCACACACACACATATACATATATAGGCCAACATAAAAGACAACTGATTTTGGACATTGTTCTTGATGGTTCCAAAGCAGTGTATCTCTGTGGGTGCGTTCACAGCTTCATGCACTAGCAATCAATAGCTCATTTCAGCCCGACTCCAGGGGTATTGATGAAATCATCTGTGCATTTCATCACCAGCGAGTCAGTGCTCAAAAGTCCAGCATCCAACCACACACAGTGTGTGTGGGAGAGTGTGTGTGTGCGTGCGCGCGTGCGTGTCCGTTTGTGTGTTTGTGAATGAGCGACTGAACATGATGTGTGTATGTAAGCTTGTGTTAATGAGTGAATGTGTGAATGAGTGTGTTTTTTGAGTGTGAATGAGTGAGGGAGTGAGCAAGTGTGTGTGTGTGTGTGTGTGTGTGTGTGCGCGTGTGTGCAAGTATGGCCTTATTTGACGGTCCACTGAGCAGGGGTGATTATTTCCCTGTTTGTGAAGCTCCCGCATTAGAGGTCAAATCCCGTCTCTCCTCTACGGCGGGATTGTTCGGGCAGGAGGTGCGGGGCTCGCTTCTCATGCACACGCACGTGCGCCTCATGCATATTCATGCGGGCGCGTCTCTCATCCTCGCGCGGGGAGAGCAGTCTCTCCCCGGCGGAGACCGGCGGCCTGCGGAGAGCTGGGCCTCTCCTATCAGATCCGCCCTTTGATGTGCGCGCCTGATATAAATGAGATTTCGCGGTCTCTGCTGACACAACAATCGCCATCTGACGGGGAGAGAGAGAGAGACGAGATGGGCTATCTCCCCTCCGCCTTTAAAATACGAAATCTCTCCACGGTAATAATTCAGCTCGGTATGCGTGCGGCATCGCCGTTATGACAGCGCATGCATGCACGCATGAAATGAAAGCGTTGTTTGTGAGACTGTACCATTGTGTGCTCTTGAAATGTGACTTAAATAAAGAGCACTTTATGTAAAGGGACTGTGTGTCGTAACTAGATAAATCACTGAAATCGGGTGGGTCTGAATGGTTGTTACTAAATTGTAAACAGATGGTAAGCCTGTATCACATTGGTAACACATAAATGAGTAGTGTGAAATCATTTAGAAATGACTGTAGGAACTCTATCTTAGAAACAGACTACTCGTTTTCAACAGTCAAGTCAGAAATGTTATTACTTGTTTATTACCTTCTTATTAGCAGTTTAATAACCATTTTAAAAGATAAGCCATACTTATGTATAGTGTTCATCTGTCATCTGTCATCTTGCAGGATAAACAGTCTTTTAAATGAAGTATTTTAATGATGGTGTGATGGTTCACTGTGTTGCTGTGATAGTGGTTTGATAATTTGTCCCTCTTCCAAATGCTACCACAATTTGCCTAGAATTTTTAAAGCTTTGCCTCATTTTGAACTGTTTTGGCAGATAATTGGGGATCCTATCAGCTCCATCATTTCATCCAAAGACCCTCAGTGAAGGCAGCACCTGGAGCAGAAGTGTCTGAACTGTTAAATGTGAAATGTAATATTTCCCCAGTCCTGATTTGTTGATGAAACTCGTCTGAGCTGGGCTAATGTGAGTTATTAAATATGCCTGCAGCTGTTGTGCCCTGAGTTTTCAATAGATTTGTATCGTGCGTGTCTTCACTGATAAGAAGGGTGCTTAGAGCCTTTTACATTCAGTCTACCCAGAGTAGAGTAGATTTTTTTCTCTGTCTCTCTCTCTCTGTCAGTAATTTTCCTCTTACTGTTCGAGAGTCCTGTTTGTGTGTGCTAAGTAGCCTTTTAGCCAGTCCCTAACTGGCTGATGATTACCCGCAATTACAGCCATTTCATTGTGCTGCTTTGAGAGAATTTCCAACAGCCCTTAACATTTTGTGCGTAAGAGTTCTGGTGAATGCCTTTGTGGTTAAGTAACACAGATGATGCCGTGTGCTTGTTTCTTGCTTGGCTAATTCTGTCCTCGCTGCCAGGTTGAATATGTCATTCACCATGCTTACTTTAAAAGCAATTTGACATGATTGTTGTATCATAACTACCGATGGCTTAAATGCTTCTGTAGATGTGGGGGTGTCTTCTCAGAGTTCATGTTTGGTTTTATTGACGTTGATCAGTCACATGTTCATCACCATCTCTTTGCAAACAATATCTTGGCTTCTTATGAATTGCTTTGAAGATGTGCTTATCCACATTGACATGCCTAGGTTGTGTGTCTTGGGGCTGAATGTGTTGTAACCCATTCTGGCTGAGTTCCAAACCCAAAGGGTTTGACAGATGTGACCCATCTGGGATGAGAATCCACCTGGTTGTGGGTGCAGTATCTTAAACGCATTGCTGCCCCTAATAACATGCCCTCTTTGTACTGTGGCCAAACATGGCTGCAGTGTTGTGTTCATTTGTCTTGTAAAGAGGGCAATGTCTGGTCCAAAAACCCACTCCAGACGCATTCACACAATGACTGTGAGACTTTCACCACAGCTGCTTTGTCACAATTCTTAGCACTGTGCATCACAGCTCAGGGGGGTCGAAAGTCAGAGCAGAATTTGCCTGCCAGTCACAGTCAATTAGGGTTTTTTTCCGTTGAGTGTTGACATAATTGATTATTTATGCAATTAAGCAGCGCTTTATTATGGTGCATGATCCTATCCAGCTGGAAGAGCATTGCAAACATGAATGTGTTCTTGAGCTGGGATTGTAAACTGATGCAGGATCCACATGATTAAATAGAGGGTCACAGAAACCTGCAGATACAGTAATAAATGTCATTTTAGAGTGATGTTGGCTTTTAGGGTAATGGTTAGTGTTAATGTTGACTGTTGGCTCCTAGCATAACAGTTGTGATGCTTGTTAGCCCTTGGAATAGCAGAGAAACTGCAGTGTCTCAGCCTTGCCTCTGTGACTTGACTGAAGTGCTGCTTAAAAGAACCTTTGTGTGTTTCGGTTTTTCACATGTGGCACCATGACAGCTGTGCTGATGAAGGGGAGGCAGAAGGTAAAGAAATCGATGAGACGCCATGCGCGCACACACACACACACACACACACACACACACACACACACACACATACATACATGCACGCACACACACACACACACACACACACACACATACATACATGCACGCGCGCACACACACACACACACACATATACATGCACGCACACACACACACACACACATGCATGCATGCACACACACACACACATACATACATGTACGCACACACACATACATGCATGCGCACACACACACGTGTGCACATGCACACACACACACAAACACGCAAACAGACGTGCACACATGCACATAGACACACACGCGTAAACACACATGTACACGCACGCACACACTCGACTACCCTGCAAAGACAGACGGTGTATAGTGTACTCAGTTGGCTGGTTTGGAAGAGAGTGCTTTCCCATTGTTTGTTCAGTAGTAGGGTGATAAGAGTCCTTGTCCTGTGCCGTACCCCTGCATGTTACGTTTGGCCCTGTTCATACGCTTGTCTGTCACTCCCTGCCACGTATTGAGGTGATAACAGTGTGTTAAGGGCAGGGAGGGGCACGGTGAGGTGGAGCATGCTGTCCAATGAACCCCCAGCCTTACAGTGGGGGGTGTGGTGGGGGCTAAACCCCCCAGCTCTCAAAGGCTGGCCAAGGGAAGCAGGCCTCATTCGTCTCAACAGTGCTAACGTGATTAATCTCTATCTCCCGCTCCCCTGCACACAAACACTCGCCGCTGACAAATAGCCAGTCCCCGGATTTCTTTATCTCGCTCTGGCAGGCGCCGCCTATCCCCCCGGATCTCTTTCAGGGCCCTTCGGCGAGCGTGGCGCGTGCCCGGGCGAGCCGGCGCACACGCGTGTTCAGTGTGACCCGCCGCTTTCATGTTCTGCATGTGTGTGCGTAAGAGATGACGTGCGTCTTCCAGGCTGCGGTCTAAATATAGAAAACAGACACACAGTCTGATCCCCCCACCCCCCCTCATTTATTTTGGGCCGGGAACCAGGATTTGTACAGATACAAGAATATTCCTCATATGTATCACTTTGATTTAATTTTTACAGCTCCCTGCTCCATGCTGAAATGCACACTCGTAGTGCTGATAATTCTGTTCTCTCATCTGCTTTTGAATGTGGTGCACACAGTAGCAAACCCTCTCAAATGGGCTTCTTTGATGCTGTAAAATGCCCACAATATTGAAAATGAGAAAAACGGTATGGGAAGGGATATGAATGAGAACAGGGGGGTTATCATGTGATGTGGCTCATTCATTTCAGCCAACTGTCTTGCCTTCATTCACATCTGATCTGTGTGGGTCTGAGTGTTGCTCTGAGTGGGTGTGGACTGTATGTATCTGCTGCGTGTGGGTGCAAACTGCATGGGCTCAGTGTTGGATAGGAAAGGCCTGGCCTTCTCCTTCCCAGGTGTTTTCTTCAGTCAAAGAGCCAGTGAGCAGAGCCGGCATTCTGCATGGCTTCTGCAAATGCCCAGGTAGCCTTCACAGCACTATATTTAAACTGACCAATGACCTCTCAAGAGCTCTGATTAAATCCAGTTTGCATATTCAACACACCAGCCGCTAACTCCCCCATCCTCTAATTACATCAAGATCTGAATCCCTGAAGAAATTTCTTTAAGGAGCAATTACATTCCTCCCGCAGATGTAATTCACGGAGGCCCTTTTTTGCTGCGTTTCATTGAAAATGGGAACTTTTGTGACTTTGTGTGGGAAGCAGACTGCTTCACTCGAGCTGCAGAGGAGTGTTATTGTGCGGCGAACAATTGCTACGGCGACTTTAGTTCCGGAGTGTGAACAATAGCCGGTGAGCTCAAAAGCGGGAGAAATGAAGCGGTGATGGGCTGCGGGTTTAAACGAGCCGCTATCGCTCACCGCAGCCCCTGTAATTGTGCGGGAGAGCCTAACTTTTTCACTTAGCGAATATCGAGAGTGAGAGAGAGCGCGCCGTGTTAAAATGGGTTTGAACTGTCGAGAGCTGTTGTTGCTGGGAAAATTACGCCGCTCGCTTTTCAACGAGCCCCTGGTCTGTTGTCGAGTTCATGTGGCACGGCACTGCGCTGGCGAAGATAATCCTTTCCGACATGCCGAAACTCAATGTATTACGAGACGCTCTCTTCATATTGGGTATTATTTATTTTTTTGGTAGCGAAATCTCATTTTCTCGAAAACGGTGTGCTTGGGAAGCGATCCCCAGTGCGTGAAGTTATTAATCAAACCCCAGCGCGTGACTCATGGGATTGATTAAAACCCGCTGAGCTGTGCGCCTGCAGTGCTCATCAGCACTTAGCTGTTGTTTTCCTCACACATTCCCCACTCCAAAGGCGCTATAGGACTCTCCATACCCCGCTGACCCTGTGATACTCTCTCCCCGAGTGCGCTCCGAGGCGAGCGCATTTCGTCCTGTGTTTTTGCCGCGGAGAGTCTCCGGCGTGCTGCGGATCCTCAGGGCGGTAAAATTATTACCCACGCTTGGCAGGGACTGGCTGGCACACGTTAGTCAATCGTTTGGCGGCAACCCCCTAAGAAAGCGTGGGATGATTAATCCTGCCCTCAGTTCGATCGCCGCACCCCCCCCCCCCAACCCCCTCCCTAATTCCTTATTTGTTTTTAAAACCTTCAAATTCTAACCATGCCTGCTGTCCTCAAGCCCGAGCCATCAGACCCCAAAACCCCAGCCCCCCCCCGCCTCTCCAGTTCCTCTCTGAGTACCTGTCTTTGACCTCAATTACTTCTTGCCTCTCCTTGGTGTGTCTTTCACCTGTTTTAAGGTGATGATCCAGAAAAAAATGAATTAGGGGACGACAGGAGGTGAATTAATCATTTCTCGACCTCTTGCTTCCCCCTGACGATTCGGCGAGAGTTTTTTTCAGGGAAGCATCAGCTGCTATTGCTCATGTTGCCTGTTTATTTGAGACACACACATACACACACACACACACGGGAGAAAGAGAGACACGCACACACACAGACACACAGGCGGTCTCGGGGTGGGATGGGGGAACAGATGAAGAAGAAGGAGGGCTAGGGTGCCTCTGCCCGTGCCTCGTGGTTTTTCACCTCCCCTCAACCCCGGTCGATCGGCCGGCTGCCGCGGCAGTCCTGTTGAGAGCTGCTCGGTAAACAGTAATTAAGATTTATCCGGAAGCGACCCTACAGGCGAACGCAGCGGCCCCGTTAGTGACGGATCAGCAGCTGCAGATGATACGCCTCCCTGGCAGAGGCTCAGAGGAGCTCATTGATAAAAATAACAACAGATAAAAGGGGGAAACTGTTGCTTTTTACGCCTTACTGGGCCATCGTTGGAAAACAGGCCGAGGCACACATAGCCCTGATAACAGCAACCTCTGTAATGCGGCATATACTGTCTATGAAATATTTAACATAGAGGCAGAGCTGATGACTGGTAAATTCCAGAGCTAAGCCTACCCCCAAATTGTCATGAGGGATTATGATGTCAACAGATCAGTTTGCGGTTTTCAGGGGCAGTCTGAGTCTGTTAGAAGCCTCTGAGGTCACAATCGCATGTGTTTATTTTCTCGAAAAGGTCTGATTCATTTCTCTAACGCACAGAAGATGGGGTGGTAGATGTGTTCGCAGGGACCTGCTTTCACTGTAAATCCTGTTGCCCACGTATTCTGATTGCTTAAAGACGTGTTTTGAAGGGAATTTTAGGTGAGGTTCAGCTGTGGAACCGAACCTGCTTGTCACTCACGGATCATATTGATTTACCGATAAACGACATCGACAAAAAAAACTATTTCGATACCTGAGCTGAAAACTGTAAATGCCGATAAATTTGAAGGACATCAAATTCTGGAACAGGCATTCTCGCGCGCGCTCTCTCTCCCTCTCTCTCTCTCCTTCTGATGCGTGCAGCAGGGATTTTGGCAGCAGAGCGGAAATGCCTTTGCATCGGAGCGGCCGGGGTATCTGGCCGACTGCCCAAGATAGCTCTGACATGCAGCCCCGGGGCAGCGCGCCCTCACGCCTCAGCGAGCTCATTAAAGCCCCAGCGACGGCGCGCGAGCCCGGGCCCCCCGCACAAACAGAGAGAGAGACAGCTGTCCGGCAGGGCACGGCCATCGTCGCTTCGCCCCCCCCCCTCCACCGAACTGAGAAAATCTCCAGAGCCATTGTCACTCCCTGCCTGTGTTCCGGTAAAATGGTGTGTAAATAGGACTCAAACACGCAGCTGGATTATGCTCAAAAGCGCACGTACCGCTCGTTATAGCAACCCGGAGCAGCGGCGTCTCGCGTAAAGCTCTGACCCATGTGCTCTCGCATAGCCAGCGACGTGCGCGCTTGCCCCGAAACACGTCGAGTTAATTCTGTTCGGAACGCTGGCGGCTGACTGCGCCTTCACCTCTGGAGGGAAACGATTGTGATTCACACAGTTGTTCCGCGCCGTTTCTCTGTGCGATGTCGCAGTGGAAAGCGGACGGTCGCCGGCCTCGCAAAAGTCACCTTCGTCCCCTGCTGTAAAGATCGCGTGTGCCCCACCCCTCCAGAGAACATTCCGCATAACGCCTCTGTCCAGTATGGCAATTACAGCTGACATTGACGAAGCGCCGCTATTTGACTCGTGCAGCCAGCGCGTTTTCCTTTTGCGGCAGACACAGAATGATCGTTCCGTCAGGAGTCGGACCGCAATCATTGGCGAAAGATTGATAGGGCTTATTATCAGCTGATGTGTCCGCGAGCGGTGGAAGGAGTCCGCAGCCTGCGCGCATCAGCTGCGCCAACGTATGCAGCAACGGGGCAATGCGTCAAAGGGCCCCTCTGCTCTCATTCTGAGCAATACCAGCTGAATATGACAACACCACCGCATGCAGATGTCACAAACGGCAGTGTCATAAATGCAAGCGTCAGACATTGCCATTCATCATTCCAAAGGTGATATGATTATTTGATCTGTTGTGCAAACAGGGATGTGAAGGGGGAGTCAATTCCCCCAGAAAATTAACAGGTGTGATCTAATCTTCATTCCGTCCAGTACTTCAGTGTCATAAGATGTTATGAAAAACCTTGTCAAGACTGTTGTCATCGATTCATAATGGTTTATTCCAGAATTTGAACCCGGTGTGTGTTTCTGATGAAATGATGTGTGTTGCTGCTGTGAATCACTTTAGCTGCCGTGAGCGCTCAGGATGGCACTTCCATTGCTGTATTTAATAGGTGCTCTGATCCCATCTGACAGACAATGCAAAGATATGCACGCTAGCAGGCCACGTGAGCAACAGCAAAGAGAGAATCAGACCACATGTTCACATGTGTCAGTCCATTGCGCACATATGGTGCCTCAGTAGAGACAGACCACGTGCCATAAGAATCACAATTTAAACATCTAGAATCCTAGATCAAAGGTCCTGCCCACAGAAGTGGTTTTCAGGTACACTGTAAGCAGGCCCGGTGCTATGGGGTGCTTAGGGGTGCATTGCACCCCCAGACGGACCTCAGTGCACCCTTATTTCCCGTTGTCTACATAGTATTTATGAATTTTTATGCTACCCCCGTGCATTGCATTGTATTTTCTCCTGGCGCCGAGCCTGACTGTTAGACATGTTGCTCTGTCTGTCAGAACAGCACAGGAGAGGGGAGGACCATCTCCTTTCAATTCAGGCCATGGGACAGTCTGCCTGTGAGAGGAGCCACCTGTGTCTCGTTTTTTAAGTACCCCCTTTTCAGAGCTTAGAACTCAGACATTGCATTACATTATTGTCATTTAGCAGACACTCTTATCCAGAGCGACTTACGTAGGTTACAATTTTTTTCCATGTTATCCATTCATACAGCTGGATATCTACTGAGGCCACTCTGGGTTAAGTATTGTGCCCAAGGGTACAACAGCAGTGCCCCTGTAGGGAATCGAACCGGCAACCTTTCGGTTATGAGCCCTGATCCTTACCACTAAGCTACACTGCCATCCCAGACAAGTGTGATATCATGCAAGGTGTAAGAAGACTAAAGGTGAGAAACATTGGTTATTTTATTTATATTTACAGATAAAATCAATATCAGAATAACTGATTCATTACACATATTGGATGTTTTTTGGGGGCCACTGCTTGCAGCTCAGAGTGGATCAGAACAGCCTGGGCTGGTTGGGGTTGGGTTACTGGTTGCTGGCAGAGGTCAGCACAGCGTGCCATGATAACACTATAACTGGATTTTATTTCACGTTGGCTGCTGAAACCCATCCAGCGCAGACGCCGCAGCCTCTCCTGCTTAATGAACTGCCGTTCCTCATTTGGAGGAGGTGGAGGAATAACATCACGCGCTCCAGCTCCGTGTTGCTCGCAGAGCCGATGCCGTCGAATGGGAACGCCGCAGTTGCCTGAGGTCAGACTCTGGCACGGAGTCAACGTTATTATTCATATCCCATTATGGGCGAGTGCATGATGAACGGTAGGTCTCAAAATATGTTTAATGTATTTCTGAATCACTTTCATGATTGGCAGTCAAATATTATGCATTAGATATTGCATTTTATATTTCCATTCATGTAGAATTAGGCTCAGGTGAGTGAAGTACACTGTGCCCAACAAACTTTTAAAAATGTATGAGTCTTTGACCTTGGGTGGACACACACTTGGCATCCTCAAGCAGATGAAACCTGCTCTGTATCCCTGACCTTATTCTGTGTGTGTGTGTGTGTGTGTGTGTGTGTGTGTGTGTGTGTGTGTGTGTCCATGTGATGGTGTTTGTTTGTGCATATACATGTTTTTGAGAGTGTATGTGAGTGTGCTTGTGATGATGTGTGGACGTGTGTGTGTGTAAGTGTGTATTGTGTGTGTGTATATGATAGTATTTATGTGTGAGCGTTATTGTGTGGGTTGAACGCATGCCTGTGCTTGTGTGTGTTCATGTGTACATATAATTATGTTCATGTGCTCATGACTGTGTGTGTGTATGTACATGTGTACTTAAAATACATGTATGTGTATGCAGTGTGTGCGTGTGTGTACATGCGTGTGTGTATATGTGTGTGTGTGTGTGTGTGTGTTTGCCTATCTGTGTGCAGTGTGTCTGTATGAATGTGCAGCATGAAGGACAGTGTGTGATGCCACCGTGATGTGCAGCAGATGGCCGCAGTCACACACCTGCCAGGGCGCTCGGCGTCCATCGCTGGGCTGCGCTCGTCACCGCCCTGCCCGGCCGCGGCGACGCCCCCGTCAGTCTTCGCGGCGTCGCGGCACTGCGGGCGGAGGCACTGCGGGCGGAGGCGCTGCGCGAGCTCGTTCATGTGTGACAGAGAGCGACGCACCCGACCGAGGAATGTAGGTCACTCTGCAACAGGCCAGGGTGTACCGGCATGGACCCAAACCCCCGCTCCAAAAAACCCGCACTGCCACTCCAGGTCTGGGCCTGATGTTAAAGAGTGTTCCACTGCTAAAGCCTGCTGCCATGTTGCATTGTGGGTAAATTCCACAGCCGTGTGTGCGGAACCGTCCCGGGTGTGTGTGGGTGGGATGGGCCGGGCTGGGTCCTCGGTTTTGCCCGGGGTGGGTCAAGGGGTGCGGAGGGGGGTGTCGGTATTAATAGCGCCCGCGCTGGCGGGGACGGAGGCCAAGTTTAGCAGCGCTTGATCTGGTGCAACAGACACAGGACAGCGGGGCAGGTGGTGAGCTAGAGTCCAGCACCCTGCTGTCTCTCCCTGCAGTGAACTGCCGACCAAAATACATCTCCCATCTCCCGGAGATAATCCAGCCCTCACCGGTGCTCTTAGCTTAAAATCTTTTTCTGAGAAAGTCCTACCCCCTGCATGCTTCCTCCTGTCCCTCTCCCCCCAACATTACTTAGCGTCAGCTGACTGGCGTGATCTACTTCCATGAAAATAATAATAATAATAATTATTATTATTATATAATGGTTGGCATGTATTACCCAGGTGGGTGTTTAGTAAGCCTCCCCATTCACTCAAAGCACTCTGAGATTCATGATAATGATGATAATGATAATCAGCAAACAACATTATTTCTGTGGCAGATGCCCTTGTCCAAAGTACCTTACGAGGCCATCGTGGTGGGGTACATTATATGACTCTATGAATGAATCAATTATTTAATCAATTGTATTTATAGTACACCTTCCATTCCTTCCAAGGATTTCAGAGTGCTTTGAAGCTTAATGCACTAATGTCTAGTGCCCACCTAAGTACTGCATGGCAGCCATTTTGTGCCTGAACGCTCACCACACACTAGCTGAGGCTGAGAGGGAGGGATTTATCCAGCCAATTAAACTGGGGCATGATGAGATAGCCAGACTGGGGGACTGGCCAGCACCTCAGGGAACCTGTTCTTTGCAGTCAGTGTTGTGAGACCTTTAATTAAAAAAAGAAGAGAAAACAAACACAGTCAGAACAGCAGCAACGCTAGTACAGAACAGTCAGTAACAATCACAAAATCAGCGCTGAAATGGTACAGTGCTAAAATCTAATGCATGCAAAGCAACTCATAACAGTTATCCTTAAGAGCAACAAGTGTACATCATGATAATGTGCACTAAAGCCTGTCATCCAGTAATGTGATTTCTGTTATATCAGTGCTCCCATGGTGACAAACTGTTTCATAAAGGCAACATTATCCTACACAAAATGCCTATTTTCACCACTGTCTCGTGACTTTGGTTTCATTTCTTTGATGTAGCTTCTGGGAATGCACATTTTTGCCCTTGCTCTGTTGTATGATCTCTCTGCACTGTAAGACAGTGTAGCTGTCTTGGGTGAGCACCTGAAAGTAAACCCCCTTCCATGCCTGTCTGTGGGGGTTCAGTGCTCTGTTTTTGACATGTTTCATATATCATGCATGGTTCAGTGGTCCTAGGGACAGCTTCCTCACACTGTCACGATTCAGGACCTCCTGTGATCCACATGCTCAGCTGTCAAATATGATCTGAACAAAAAACATCAATGTCTTTTTTCCCTGATGTCGCTGATGGCCTACAGCTTAATTTTTTAAGAAATTAATCAGTTAACAATTAATTGATATTTTTGGCTGTGGTACTGTAGTGTCATTCACTCACTCACTCGTAGACTGACTGACCAGACTGAGCAGCTCCCTGATGGTAATTACAGTGCCTTTTGTTTCCCAAGGAATTCTAGTCCCTTAATTGTGCCTGATCAGTTGTTTAAAATATATCCTTCACAAGTGTGGTTTACAAACATGTTACATACAGTGCCATAGCAGCTGGGTGCTGAAGCAAGGTGGAGTGCTTTGACTTCCACATGGACCTGAAGTGACAGATTTCATATGATCTGCAATGACCTTCTGGTGCCTCTGGCAGTAAATTACCATTACCGCTGTGGCCGTTTGTCCTGTCAGTCAGGGGAGTCTTTGAGGGGTGAGGGGTGGGGGATGAGGAAGGCCGTAATCTCTAGCACTGCCTCTTCCAGCCAAAAATAAATGCCTACAACAGTAGTGACTGATCTGAGAACAGAATGTCTTGGGCCTGCTTTGTCTCTCTGTCGTGTGATTCATATTCTCCGTGCACACGGCAGCTCGTCCCGGCACATCCCAGCGACCTTGTTTCTGAGTCTGTGCAAGCCGATAGGCTTTGTACTGTGTGTTTTTATGCCCAGAGTATGCCGGCACAGGGACGTTGCAAGTTAGTTACCGCCTCACTGCCCTTGTGGATAGAGCACCTATCCTGACCACAGAGGGTTGTCATGGCTTTAAAAATGTCAGCTGCTACTCCGTCTGGCACTTAACCCCGATCCATCTCATCTGATGCTATGTGTCTCATGGTACAGGGGTCCTGGAACATGAGGTATACCTGGTAAAGACTGTGACGAGGGTGACAGTTACGGTGTGAAAATTCAGGAGAAGCAGCCATGAATCTTTCATTCTAGCTTTTTCTGTCTCTGGAATGTTTGATAATTCACGGCTCTTAAAATCAAAAACAGGGTCAAAAACACTGTGCATAAGGATGCAGATGTTAGTGGATCTGTAATGGGAGGCTGTGTGACACCAGCTGGACGTGTGTGTGACGGATATGAAGAGGTGAGGACGTGGGGACGTCTCTGTGCTCGGACACACGCTGTGCCGAACTCCAGCGCAGTGAAAGGGGACGCTCTGAGCTGATTTCTCCCTGCACTCTCTCCTCATTCCCGCTCCTGTCTCAAGGAGCGTTATGTAACAGTGTGGGCTGACACTGAGTGACTGTGCTTGCAGACACACGCACACACACACACGCACACACAAATGCACACACACACAAACACACACACACAAACACACACACACACACACAAATACATACATGTGTATGATCACACACAATCTCTCACATACGCACACACACATAAAAACACACACACACACACACACACACACACACACACACACACACACACACACACACACACACACACACACATTCTCTCTCTCACTCTCACACTCGCAGTCCCAGTGTGTATATGTTGTGTTGTGCGCTGGGTGTTTATGTTTGTAAACGCCACTGCACCCCCCTGCAGGGTGATCCTGCCCCTGCCTGCACGACGCCCCTGGGCACCCCCCCACCTCTCTGTCCCTTTCCACTGTCTCTCTGGAGCACAGCTTGAGTCAGCCAGGACCCTGGAACCTGGAGGCCAGCAGGGCGGGTGATCCTCTGCTTACCTACCCTAAAATGGAGACAGATTTGATGTAAGAAGCTGATTCTGGACCAGTCTTGGTGCACAAGTCTGGCAGACATTATGGTGGGGGGGTTGTATCCAGAACAGGCACCAGCAGGCAGTCCTGGTCAACCTGCAGAAGGCAGCCTGAGACTTCAAGGCTGGCGGTCACCACATGGCTGGATTGAACACCCCCCCCCTGCAATGCACGGCAGTATATACAGGAAAACATGTACTGCCCGCTGGGGGGGGGGGGTGTGCGTGGGTGGTCAGTGGGTAAGGGTAAGGGTAGGGGACGGGGGAAGGGGGGGCGGTGACACACTGTCTCTGCCGCTGCCTCCCGGGCGAGGGGAGCTGTCATGTATGCAGGCGGGGACCTCGTTGTGAAATTGCATTAGGGCGCCCCGTCCGGGCTGCCGCATTCTCGCAGACGCGCATGGCCTATCCGGCGGGGGGTCGGCGTCTCAGGCGCATTTACCCCCGGCGCCGGGGCGAATCGCACCGCGGCGGCGGGAGCCATTTATATGCATCTCAGGGCGTGCGGAGAGCATCAGCACCGGGCTCGTCGCCGTGACAAAGCCGCTGTTGCCGAGGCAATTTAATCTGTAGCGGCTCGTGGGGGAGAGAGAGAGAGAGGGAGAGAGAGAGAGATGTGCGGATTGCGGCAGTCACCGCGGTCTTTCTGCGCCGTAACAAGCCTTTTTATTTCAACGGTTTGCGCCCCTCACTCACACACCACATCCAGCGCGCCCGAGGCGAGCGTGTGTGTGTGTGTGTATGTGTATGTGTGTCTGTGTCTTTGTGTATGTCTGTGTGTGTGTGTATGTGTGTGCGTGTATGTGTGTCTATGTCTTTGTGTATGTCTGTGTGTGTGTGTATGTCTGTGTGTGCGTGTGCATGTGTGTGTTCGCGTGCACATTCTCGTCGCGTGCTGCGGTAACAGGTGCAGCTGTTACACAAGGCGCAGAGCTGCACAGAGGCGGTCTGAACGAGGTGTAAAAAAGAGGTGACATGCTGGGGATCGGGGCAGAGGGGGAGAGAGAGAGAGAGAGAGAGAGAGAGAGCGCCGGGGTGACACCGTGCTGCCAGGCTCTCACACTCTTGCTCTCGTTTTTATCTTTCTCTCTCGTCAGAATTCCTGCTCACCTCCTCCTCCCGCGCATCTAGTTATAAAGCTGTGCACGTTGCAGGCTGGTTCTACTGATAAAGCCGCACATTAAACAGTCCCTCTCCCCGGTAATGCACTTGTCACTGCTGATCTATCGGTAAGTGTCTCATCTGGGCCAGAATGAAGGGGGAGGCAACGTAAATAGGCGAGAAAGACAGGGCTATTTATTTATTTGTGACTGAAATTAAATGGATATAGAGCAGGCTATACCGTGGACAAGCCAATGCCCGCTCCAGTGACATCGCCGGGAGTCAAAAGTCACTGCTGACCTGAGTTTCCGGGAGGGGGTTTAGAGTGTGTGTTTTTGTGGGTGGAACTCTTGGTGAGACACCAAGTTTGAGATGTTTGTAACTCTCTGAATGACTGCAGCATCTCAATTGCTTTCTTTCCCTTTCTTTCCTCTCTCTCCTGCTCTCTCATGTTTATACATTATTGCTGCTCGACTACCTGTTTCTCTGGTTGCCTGTGTGGGAGGATGTGTGTGTGTGTACGTGTGTGTGTGCGCGTGTGCATGTATGTGTGTGTGTGTGCATGTGCGTGCGTGTGAGTGTGTGTGTGTGTGTGTGTGTGTGTGTGTGTGTGCTTGCGGCACCACGGTAAAAGGAAAAAAAGCAGTAGGTATGTACCACACGGTGGTGATGGTGACTGCACAGGAGAAGCGTAGCAGAGCAAACAGCTGAAGGAGCAGATGAGTGATTAAGGCTGGCCTGACCGACCCGGGCCTGGCCCCGGGGCTGCATGTGGAGCCTGCAGATGCTTCCGGAAAGGGAGGGGAAGGGGGGGCAGCAGCAGGAGTGCCCCACCACGCCGGGGCCACTGGGTTCAGGCAGAGGTCTGCCTCCGTGAGGGCCGGCGGAGTGACCTTCATGGCAATAAAACCCCCCTCCTCACACGCAGCGCCAACCCCCCCAATATAGAACCACACAGCCGTGATTACTCTGCCTCCTGTTACATTTGTGGCTTCGGTGACCCCTGTGAGTAGGAGTAAGCTGAGAGTAGGCTCGGAGTAGGCATGCCTCTGGTCTCCCGTGTCACTGCTCCGCTGCGAGGTGTTTGATGTGCGCCGCGGCGGAACAGCGGAATGAATGGCTGAATGGCGGCTCTGCCGCTGAATGGAGGAGGAGGAAGTTGACTTTGTGAATCGCGGCAGTAGCGGGTTTTTCTCCGCTTCCAGAGAAACGGCTCGATTTGCCCGCTGTGTGTCTTTCACCTTCAGGGGAAATTTTCAAATGGTGCCCTCTCCCTAAGGTCTTGTTTCGGGTGGGCGTAAGGAAAGAGCTAAAGGGAACCATTTGTTTCATGAGGGAACATTTTCAGTATTTGACACCGCGAGCATATGTAACATCATATCTCCTATGATCGTTTCAAAGGCAAAAAGGCAAGCTTTGATCTTGTTACCATGTCCAGACCATAAAAGCTGTACTTGGTCGTCATTCTCTGCTGTCACCAAGCCCCGCCACCTCTCTACACTTTTGCTCCCTTTGTGCACTTGCGAGACGATCCCTAAGCCTTTTGCCTGTCGACGGAGGGAGTTGTGAAGCCAGGCAGTCAGAGCGGAGAGAGAGGCAGAGACGGCAACAGTGTGGAAGCGGCTGCAGACAGCGAGCGGCGCACTCGCTCACCACAGACACGCGCGCGGGGAGAGACAGCGAGCGCTCGTCCCGCCACGGGGGCCGCCGGCTCCGCCACTCCACCCCAGCGCATCCTCCATCCCGGGGGGCTGATTTTGGGGAAGAGCAAGGGGGAGGGAGGGGGTCCTTCACTTTGAGCTCGCGCGCGCAGGTGGAGAGAGGGGGAAGAAGAAAAAAGCAGAGAGAGGAGAGGAGGGGAGAAAGACGGAGCTGCGCTCGGGGCCGCCGATGCCAAGAGCCGAGGGGCGCTGTGACGGTCCCAGAACGCCGAGGTGTCGCACCCCTGCCGCGCAGACAGACGGACGGACGAGGCAGAGACGCACGGAAACACAGACAGATGAGGAGCGACCGCCGACCGGGCTCCGGACCTGGGTGAGTAAAGTTCACCCGAAACCGAACCTGCGTGGCCACTCTCTCACACACACACACACACACACACACACACACACACACACACACACACACACACACGGCGTGCCTGGAGGGGTCAGCTCGAGGCGCTGAGGGGACACGGGGCTTCGCTCTGCCCTTTGACCCTCAGGGCAGCGTCCGATCGGCGGGGGGTCTTTGAGGGGCAGGGGTGCTGTGTTGTGGGGTTCCGAATAGCACAAGGGCTTGCTTTTTTGTGACTGTGTGCTGTGTTTCTGAGCTGTCCTCGCTGGCTATCTCAGGTCTCCATGCTGCTGCTTATTGGTCTGTTCGTGTTTGTTTACTTGTTTCTGTTTGCTTCGGGGGACAGGGTGAGGGTGAGGGTGTGTGTGTGTGTGTGTGTGTGTGTGTGTGTGTGTGTGTGTGTGAGAGAGAGATTTTGGGGGGGTGTTGGGCTGTGTACCATCCAGAAATCGGTAGTGGACAAGATATTTTTTGATTCTATGTGTGTTCCCCCTTCTCCTGGTCTCTTCCCCCCCCCCACACCACTCCAATGATGTTCCCGCTCACCCGCTTGCAATTAGGACCTAATTAGCTCCACAAAGCAGAGTGATGGAGCTGCATTTTAATACAGAGCGCGGTGAGCGCTCCGCGTTGTCTTCCATCCTCTCCTCCCTCCCGTTCCTGAGTCAGTGAGACAGAGGGGTCGCGCTGTTGTGCGCTCCCTTGGGGCTGTGGCACTGAGCTGTACTGGGATCAGCGCCGAGTGCAGAACAGGGTACGGCTCGTGGTGTATGGCCCACATCCCTCAGCGCCGTCTGCCCCCATGACCCACCCTCGGTCACTGCGCTTATTATTCCATTTAGTTTAAAGGTTGTCAACGGTCAGACAGTAAAGCAGTGCATCACCAGAAGCATCGGACGAGGGAAGGTACCCAGCTGTGTGTGCTCTCTGTGCTTGACAGACACTTCGGTCCCAGATAATTGCTATACATTTAACAATTGTAATTATCATAAAAATGTATTATTGCATTGCTTCACGTCTCCGCTGTGCATTCCTGTTAGGCGGCACACAAACCTGCCCGCCACGCGCACATACGCTTCCTCGTGGCTCTTGTTTACAGGCAGTTGTGTAGTCACCCCTCTGCTGCTTTACTGGAATGCCTTTTACGAGACCAGTAAAATGAAAGCGCATTCTGCTCTGCGCTGGGTCAGTGATGCTGATGCTGTTTCTGCCCTGCGCTGCCTTGCTAGACTTGACTGTGTTGGGTTTGACTGTGCTGGGATGGGTTGGATCTGACAGTGGTAAATGGCGCTGCGATTGGCTGGGTTTGGCTGGATTGTGTTTGGACTGTGTTGGGTTTGTCTGAGCAGGGCTAGGGTGGGGTGGGTTTAACTGGAGTATACCACACTGAGCTGGACTGCACTGGTTTTGGCTGGATCATACTAGACTGTAGTAGGCTGAGCATGACTGGATTAGTGTTAGCCAGACCAGAATGTGCAGGACTGGACAGCACTGTATTGGGCTGGGAGTCCTCTAGTCACCTGTGTCTCATAGCTGTGTCCTTACCGATATGGCTGAAATCCCTGATTTCTGTGAAAATGTTCCGCTGCCTTCGATCCTCTGTCTTTCCTTATGAGCGTTTGACAAGTAATTCATCTTGTCTCTTCAAGGGGAGCAGAATCACCTTGAATAGCTCCGTGTGTGTAATTGGCACTCCTGGGCTTGCGGTTTGTGTGTTATCAGGTGTTACATATCACACTTCACTTTCTGGGTGTGCAGGTGCTTGCGGCGGCTCATGCTGTCCTATCTTACTTTCTTGCTGCCTACAGAATTTATATTTGCATTTCATCTCAAAAGTCCCAGCTGACAATAAAGAGCGACAGAAGAAAATTCAAAAGGTGTATAAAAAAAACAGCCCTTGTGAATACTGTCAAAAAAAGACTAACCAGGGTGTTAGCTTTGTGTCACAGCTGGAAAGCAGCCTTAACACCAAAAGAAAGAATCATTTCTGAAGACTTCTACTTTGTGGTTAAGAAAAATGGATCGATTGCAGAGGAAAGCAATTTTTGTGTTTTCTTCTTTTCTCTCCTTTGACTGACACGGGCTGTTTGCTCTGGTCATGTCTCGTACATGGATCCCCAATAATGGCTTCTGGGTATGATCACAATTCTCTGGGCAGAGCAGAGAGCACCTTCGCCAAACTTAATGCATTTCCTCTGTTCCCCTGTAATGCTTCCATTGTACGGACCACTTGTAATAGCCTGGCCTGTGCGTTTGGCACTAGAACTAATGAGTGGACCTATAACCCTTTTGTAGCGTGAAGGGATTCTGAGCTTTCCCGTCTTTGAACTGCCAGCCCTGAGTGGGAGAGGAGATAAGGAACGTCAGGGGGGGGTTTTGTGTCCACGGGGGGGTTGGGGAGGAAGCACAATTTTAGACGTCTCTTAGCTCTCAGTAGGAGAGGAGTACTATTAAGTCTGAGAGATGCTGTCTTGAAGAAGGAGCAGTGTGAGTGCTTTTACATGCGGCAAAATGTGAAATCCAACAGACAGGCAATGCACTTATCAGTATATATTTTTGCAGAATATTTCACAAAATATATCTATCCCTGACATATTCTGTTTTATAAATATATCGGAGAACACGTCATAATATATTTAAAAAGATATGCATAAAACTGCATACATGGAAATGGTAGTATTATTCTTACATATTTATAAAATTCATTCCTCATGTTTCTTCACACTTTATACTGTATGTTAACATTATTATATTATATTGTTATATTTAAACATATATTTTAACACGTATGCTCTTTTCTCAAGAGAAGTGGTGTGTTTGATAAAGGAAACATGCTTTCCGTCCTCGCCTGGAAATCCACCTGGACCGACCTTCACAGAACAGAGAGAACTCCTCCTGCCGCCTGTCGCCTCACGCCCGAGCGCCTCAAAGGACGAGGTGACCTTGAGACGCTACGGCAACGCCACCGAACCCCACCGGCCCCCCGCGCCAAGGACGATCTCATTAGCTGACTTGGCTTCAGAGCGGGGCTGGCAGTCTGTTCCGTTTCTCTGGGGGCTCTTGTTCGATACAGTCCGCCGAAGGTCGTTACTCTATTGTAGTCCCGGCAGCTTGTCTTCTTTTCTTTTTTTTCTTTTCTTTTTTTTTTTTGAAGGTCACCTAATTATATTTTCATGGCGTTATTTTTCGGGATGAAGCCTCGGTAATGAATCACTTAATCCCGAGGCTCCCTGACTAACGAGCGTTCACGGTGAAACAGGAAGTGCCGTGCGATGCTCTTGAGAGCCAGCAGTTATAAACAATGGCTGTTTTTCCCCCCATGGCGGGTCGTTAATCCGCTCTTCAAAGGGCCCCAGCATGGCCTTGCCACTAAAACTCCGACCACACCCCGAGTCAGAGAAAATTATCAGCCTCCTCCGGTTAATTCTTCTTATTCACTCGGCAGGTGCTTTTTACACAAAGTGACAGGGAATAAAACTAATGTTTTCAGAGCTTCCCCTTCCCTCTGTTATGAAGGTTCTGGCTTTGGATGTTCAGATGAGGGACATAGTCCGTCTCCTTGGCACCGACAGCCATCTTACAAGGGTCTGGTATGAAGGTAAGGGACAAAGCCACCTCCTTAATGGCTGGATTCTGGGTTAGTGTCAAAGTGGTGCATTGTGTAGGGAGAGAGGAAGGGGAATCTGAAAGTGCTCGTTTTTCACTGTATCCCAGTATCTGTGTCTGACCCAGCTCTTCAATAATGAAAGTCAATTAATGATCGGCTGGTCGAACAAGCAAAGCGCCGGTCGGACCACTCCACTGTAATGGAGAAGCGTTAGAAGGTGCACTTGATTACCCCCCATCCCTGTCCCTGTCCTTGTCACATGATCCGGCCATCTGAGTTTCTTCTGATGACACCCCGGGGCTTGTCGGCGGGTCGGGCGCTATTAAATTAATTGAATTGTTAATGGTTGCTCAAAATAACGTGGCCGGTTTTGGAATGCTCTTTACTGCTCGTCCCGCCATTGGCTTATGTAAGGGCCGGCAGCTCATGTAACCCGAAACGGATCAGGACGAAAAGGGGCCGGAGTTTGATTTAGTGCAGAAGGAGCCCAGCTCTGGCTCACTGAAAAATTGGGGTGCACATTTGCCTGCACTGGTAGAACAGGATCGGCGGGACAGTGTGATCACACTCACACTGTACCCTGAGCCCTTGGATCACCATCAAACTCACTCTCCTCATCCTTCCTCTTTCTACCTACAAAAATATGAAGACCAAAAATATACATTGTGATCTATTGAAGAGTTGCAGTCTCTGCAGATGTCCATTGAAATTAGTGCAGCTGTGTGTAATTTCATAAGGCAGACGAAGCTGCTTTGGTATGTGCGAATTGAAAAGTGTCATGTAAGCAGCGATGATGGATGTGAGAGACTGTTTACGCAAATCTGGTTTTGTTTATTGATTGATTCATTTGTGGGGAAGTGGGGGGGCAAGCTTCAGGTGGGTCTGATGCTGTCACAGTTTGATGAGAAATAGAGGGAAAGACAGAGAGAGAGAAATGGAGAGACATGGAAAGAGTCAGAAAATGAGAAAATAGGGACTGTAAGAGAGTGAGGGGGCAGAAACGAGACAGATGGAGAGAGAGAGAGAGAGACAGAGGAAGGAGAGCACAGAAATAGACCTCTCTGAGACATCTTAGTGGATCCTGTCGCCTGGCACATTGGCCCCCTCTCTTGGGCCAGGGTCATGGGGAGAGGGGGACAACAGGGGAGGGGTTGTTAATTACAGAGGCATGTGGTCGTCGTGTGGCAAGCTGCCTGGGGTGTGTGTGTGTGTGTCTGTGTGTGTGTGTGTGTCTGTGTGTGTGGGGGGTCATGAAAAGGGGCCAGTCCCTCAGTCACACCCCTGGTCCTAATCAGTGGTAAGGGGGTCCAAAACAGAGATTAAACTTTATGGACAGCTCGCTCTGGCTTCAGGTGGGTCTGAGGTGCGAGGTGGGTGAGAGGGTGCGAGGGCTGTAGACGGGGCTGGAGAGGAGAGGAGGTGGAGGGGTGGAGATGGCTATGCGAGCTGGCGGAGCGTCTGTCACATCGGCTCTGCCTGCGAGCAGAGGGGGGATCCTCACATCTGTGGGGAGGGGGGGCTGTTTGGGTGGTGCAGGGGTCCCGTAAATCTGCACGCCTTATTCCCCAGAGTGCCCATAAACCGTTAACGCCATGCCTACCAGTGTCTGTGTGGCAGCGCTTATTGAGCCGGGGGATATTTACAGAGGTGGGAGCACGCCGCTCCTCTCTCTCTCTCGCGGCTCCGGGGGCTGATTTGTGGCTGTGTGCTCAGGGCTCCGGCGCAGCGTGGCCCCACGGCGAGGAGGGAAATGGGCTGTGGAGGAGAAACAGGGGAGCGTTTACCGGGAGAGGGGAGTAAATCAGCGCAGTTTCCCTCTCTCTGTCCTGCGCGTCTCCGTAACCGTGGTCGAGGCCGGCTGCTTCCGGGGGGTGAGAGTGGGGAGTGTACAGAAGGGCTTTACCGTGCATTTCATAATTTATATTATTGACATTTAGCAGAGGCTCTTATCCAGAGCAACTTACATTGGTTACAGTTTTTACATGTTACCCATTTATACAGCTGGGTATTTACTGAGGCATTTGTGGATTAAGTACCTTGCCCAAGGGTACAGCAGCAGTGCTGCAGCGGGGAATCGAACCAGCGACCTTTCAGTTACAGGCCCTGCTCCTCACCACTCTGCTACACTGCCAACCCCATTGTGTGTTTTAGTTTGCTGTGTGGCCAGGTTTAATCCCCTTTTACCAGATCAATTACAGACTCTCTTGATTTTACACAATGGAGTCACACCGGGGTCCGCGCAGACCGGGACCTCATCTTGAGAGAGTGATACTGTTTGCGAACGGGGTTGGGGGGCCTTCGCTGGGTAAACACTGAAGCTTCTTTGGATGCCAGTCCACACTGCAAACAGTGGGCCTGACTGTGTGCCAGACTGTTTCCCACATGCTAGACGCTCCTTTTCCCACATACATTATGGCAGCTATCTGCCGTGCACAGACAGCCTTACACAAGGACACTCACATATGCTGCATTTTACACATCATCAGTTTATACAGATGGACAGTCGCTGATGCAGCTCAGATGAAATGCCTTCACTCAAGGTATAACGGCAGGGCCCCAGATCTGAGTTTATAACCGTTAAAGGTTCGTAACAAGTATCAGGTTCAGTTCCTCTACATCTCACTGCTTGGCATGCTGGTTAATTGTGGCATTTAAAATGCATAAAAAAGGAAACATGTTTGTCCTTGTAAGGAGGAATTAAATTCTCTCCTATGTCTGACACTAGATTGTGTCGATATATTGTGCTTCTCTGCAGTTGTTCACAGTTCTAAAATGAGAATATCTGATCCCAGATAATCCAGGCCTTATGCCGAAGATTTAATTTCAATAATCAAAATGCAGGGGGAAAAAAAAGACCTCCGCTTGCCTTGTCCTTGCCCTGACTCTGACCTGATTCTTGGTTTTAGCTCCTCCTCCTTTCTTCTAAGAAAGAAGAGAATTGGGTTATTTTTTTTTTTTACCTGAATGAGGGATACATTATTTGTGGATACGCAGTAAACTGGCCGTGGGGAAGGCAGTCACGGCGTGATGAGGGACCGTTGTGATGATAGAAGGGAGCAGTGCATTGTGGGTCACGGAGAGAGACCCAGCTGGACTCTTTTCTCCCTGTGGTGGGGGAGCGCAGCCACGGTCGTTAGTTCCGCATCACAAGCACACAAACGGTCCCTGAGACAGCAAGAGGACGACCCTGGGACAGTAAATACACGCTCCCCCCCACCCCGGAGGGGTTGGGAGGACATGCAGCACAGACTCCGCAGAGAAGAGGGTGAATGAATTTTTCAGTCCTGGAGTGCCTTTGTGTGGGATAATGTATGTGCATTCGCATTACTCTGAGAGTGCAGTTCATTCTGAGAGCATGTGTTTTCCTGTGTGTGTGTGTATGCATTTGTGTGCAAAGCTACATACAGCCGATGAATGTCTCTATGTATATCTGTATACAGTACAGGTATATACATATGTACCTGGTTCATGGACTGTGTTTGCATTTATGTATGTGTGTGTGTGTATGTTCATGTGTGCTTGTGTGAATTCTGTGTACTGTGTGTGTGTGTGTGTGTGTGTGTGTGTGTGTGTGTGTGTGTGTGTGTGTGTCATATGTTCATAGTGAAAAAGAGGGCTGGGGGTGTGTTTAGAAATGTGTTTGTGGCTCAGTGACTGAGGAAACACATCCTCTGCCACATGCCTGTGCTTCTGTCCCTTTAACTTTGAAAGCTAGCCCCCCCCACCAAACTCCCACCCTCAACTCCACTCACACCCCATTCCCCACCCCCCAGCCCCTCCATTACCCATAATCACCCACGCCCTCTTCTCGCCCTTGGCCTCTCGACTGAGAAACAGCCTCATCGCTGTAATGCAAATAGACCAATTTCAATAGATCCAGACATCAAAGTAGATGGCATATGTAACAAAATGCATTCATTATTTTCATGCTCATTTTAATTAATTCAGAGCATATACTGTCAAATTTTTCACAGCATGTGTGACATCACGGTATGGCAAGGATTGGTTGTTTGTTATATTTTCAGATATTTTTGGTATGAAATGCACTGTATTTGGGCATAATCCTTGGTTCATATTTCATATTTTAACATCACAGTTTTCATGTAGGTTTCCCTGCTGAAGTCTGCAGAATTGCTCTCAGTGCTTGTCTGCGCCTCGCTCCTTCTCTCTCGTCTGTGGTGTGTTCTGCACTCTCTGTGAGGCGTACTGGCGTGCTCAAATTTTTTTTTTTTTGGAAAGTGTCATAAATTTCTTATGTGAATCAAAATAGACTTTGGAGCTCGGATTCTTTGTCACTTTCTTTTTCCTGCATGTCAGCCGTTCAAATGAATTATTCAGCGTTCTTAGAAATATTAGGATCACGAAATTCATTTGAACTCCGTTGGTGCTATTTTAGAGCAGAGAGCTGTCACAGTTCGTCCTGGCGCCATTTCCCGCTCGTCCCTTTTCTCCTTATCTCACGTATTACTTTTGACGTTCTCTCCCTCCTTCCCTCTCAGATAAATAGATCTGCCAATTTTCAGTTCGATAGCACTCTTTCTCTTCCCTGTCCTCAGGAAATAACGGTTTTGAGCAGATGTGATAAAAAGTGATTTATAGTTTGGGACTGAACAAAAGAAGGCTTGAATACATCAACTAGCACAGTGCTGAGGCAGCTTTGGTGGATCCCATCAGTACAGTTTGTGGCCATCTAGTGGTAAAATGAAGGTACTGTCATTCCTTTGGGGGAGCTGACGAAGGGAGGAACTCTGTTGTTTTTAGAGCAATGTAGTTCCTGCCAGAAAAATTACACACTAGATGTGATTCTCCGGCTGTCTGTGGGTGTGCTCTGCTCCTGTCTTTGCTATTATGTCAGTGTTCAGTAGAGAAGCAGGCTACACCTGAGAGTGTGAAGAATGGCCATATTTCATGTGAGGGAGAACGTTTGTGTAATGTTGACATGTTGTTCCCAGTCAGTCACAGGACTTGTGTATTTTTGGTGCCTAGAGGCGTGATGTGACTGACAGATGTTAATCGGTGTATGTGCCACACTTTTAACCACTCAACATATGGTCAGCTCACAAGTTAAAACCTGGTGATGTTATTCAGGGAGGTGATGTGATTCCCTTTTCATTTAAATGGATACAAACAGAGGACTCTTCTGGTCTTCCAGGGGCATCCTGGGAGTTGTAGTCTATCCTGCATGGAGGCAATCACTGGGACAACAGGGGTATTCATGTGTGTATACATGTAGGTGTGTGCGTGTGTAAGCATGAGAAAGAACGCATGTGGTTTTGTCTGCGTGTGTGTGTGTATATGTGTGTGTGCTTCACAGCAGATGTATATGTGCTTGTGTGTGTATGTACATGTGTTTGTGCATGATTGTGTCTGTGTGCATGCATGTTTATGTGTGTGCCTGTTTATATATGTGTGTGTGTGTGTGTGTGTGTGTGTGTGTGTGTGTGTGTGCTTGTTTGTGCGTATGGGTGAGTCTCCAGTCTAAAGCAGTGCGAACATGATCAAGAGCTTGCCCTCAGAAGACATCCTCACCTCTGCTTGGCACATATACCGAGTCGTAATGTGTGATTACAGACGGGATTTCACAACGTGCCTCTCCCTGCATGTGGTGTCATATTCAGCAACCATTTTAATTCTATAAATGTAGATGCCTGCCAGCTTTGCAAACCATCCGAAACATTTGAACTCCATGGGTAGTTTTTTGATATTTGATATGACATTTTTATCATAATATGTGTAATACTATATCATATATGCTATTACTATTACTATTGCTATATGGTGTAGTATATTGTTTATATATACAATATTATTAATCAGTAATAACATATAATATACTTACATATATTATTATTTACATACATTATTATTGTTATGATAATATGAATGACCTCTGGTAGGAAGCTGCTATGGAAAGAGACTCTCAGTGGCCTTTCTCTTGGCTCCTGCTCTCCTCCCTCACCCAGCTTGCAGCCTGAGGCCGAGTCAGTGCTCAGTGTTTATTGGTGTGGGATGTGCGGTGTTAGGGTGTGGGGTGTGGGCTGTGTAAAGTGTGGGGTGTGGGGTGTCGGATGTGGGAGTGGGGTGTCATGCGTGGTCTCCAGGCCACATGAGTGAATCATGTTCCGCCAGCCTTCCTGTACCACGAGCACACAGGTACTGGGGCTGCTTGATGGACAAAATTCTTCAGATGAAAGACACCCTGCATTAAACCCCCCCCGCCATCTCCCCTTCCTCCCTCTCTCCCTCCATCCCTGCCCCTCCCCCTCCCTCTGCAGCTCCTCAGTCCTGCAGCACTGCCTGTCACTGGCTCATTATTAACCCTGCTGATAAACCTAATCTCACAGGGGGTTAATATTTTCCATGCTGCGGTGCAGGGGGTAGCGGCAGCTATGTGCACTGCAGCCCCGCATGCGGAAATACACGGGCATTCAGAGTCAGGGTGTTATTAAGGTTAGTAATGAGGGGCTGCCGAATATGCCCCCCCTTCTCCATCTCATTACTTGTTTCTTTAAGAATCTCGCTTTCCCCCTGCCCCCCCCACCTGTCCCCCTCGCTCACCTCATTTTATTAGTTCATCCCCCCTCCTCCACTTTCTGCACATCCTCTCCTTTTTTTCCCACAGATTTTTCATCTTTCCTTTTTTCTGCCTCTCCTTTGGTACCTCTCCTGTTGTAATCCCAGGTCTGGAGGTACTTTCTCTCCAGGACCGGTATCACTCAGGGAACCAGGCTGATGCAAATCAGGACCTGATACCAGACTCTTTCCAACCACATCTCTGGCTTCACATTGATCTGGCCCGGCGGGGGAGTCAACTCCTTGCGGAGCGGAGTGTGTTTTGCGCACAAACACAATGAGGCTGAAATCAAGGCTGGGCTCCTGTGTGGAGCCGGCTCCTGCCGCTCTGCGGGTGCTTCTGTTCTCCTGTGTCCCTCGTTATCTTTCACCGGATAGATCTGGCTTTATCGCCTGGAATGCTCACAGAAAAAAACCCATTGTCCTGTGCGCTGCTTTCATAGGTCAGGGATCATCTCTGATGATGCAGTCGTGAAACTCGCATTCGAACTGAAGCAGCCAATTATAATGTTACCAGTGATTTAATCAGGTACATCTTTTCTCTTGAAAAATCGATGTAGATAATGCTGGCTAGATACTGAAGATGTGTTGTGAAAAAAAACTCATTTTTCATTTCTGAAAGAGAGCCGCTGCTGTCTGTTGTTATCAAGCCAAGCCTGGTATTTCTGACCTTGGTCAGTACATCTTTGCTGTCAAAAGATGATTCACTGTCTGTTTGCCAGTGTGAATTCCAGTGTGAATGCCTTGTTATTGTCAGTCTCCATGCTTGCGCTTCCTTTCAAGCTAGATGCTAGCAGCTTTATTTGCACAACAAAGTCACGTATGTGTTCCTCAAGCACAATCATATTTACTACAGACGTTACTGATTTAGAAATGTGGTTCACAGATAAATAAGTCAAAATGAAAAAGCCTTGAAAACAGACTCCCCCCTCCCACATGGAAATGTTGCTGGCTGTTGTTGTTTTGGCATGTCTACTCACTGTTTCTGAGGCTGTGGCGCACTGACACATATTTAGCTGGCAGGTTTGCCGTCTACTGTCCCTCCCTGATAAGGATGGGATATCGCCGTGGTCCTAGGGGGATGTTAAATTAGGGTATCGGCTGTTCAGATTTGGGGAGATAATCTGTCCTTATGTTTGTGCAGTTTGGGCAGGACAGTGGGAAGTGCCGCGGGCCTCCTGGGATTGCTGGGTAACCAGGACGTTTGCATATTTCTCTGTCTCTCTCTCTCTCTCTTTTTGCTGCTGCTGCTCTGACAGCTGATTATTCATACTGAGCCATGTTGTTTGACTTTCACATGAGTAATGCAAAAGGGACAGTCGGACAAATCCCCTTTCATGACAGTATCTAATGCCAAAGGATCACATCAGACCGTGGACCAGAGATCAGAGGTGTCTCAGTGAAACACAAAACCTGGATTTTATTGTTTTTGGTCCAGAAATTCTAGCAAGGAATTCAGGGTTACTTGTCTTTTCATTAGTGCATTTTTCTGGCAGTATAATGCATTTGAAAAAAAAACATCTGCAAATTAATTGTATGCATTGTGATTATGTGAATACTGTGCACAATTAATTTAACCGTCTCCCCCTGCTTGGTGTGAATCTCACTGATGTTCTCCATCTCTCTTAATTGCATTAACGATCTCAATTACTGCCTACTTACCCTGCTTAATTTGGCTTCAGCGTAAACAATCCCTGTGCCTGCATTAGAGGCTTACAGCAGTAAACAAGTTAATTGTCTCTTATTCCGTTATCTGTATGCCAGCCGTCATGCCCTGGCACAAACCCAATCAACGGAGCAGTATGGAACTTTGGGGTATTACATTACATTGATTCCAACAGCCATTTAGGATGGTAATAAAGAGCAATGATGCGATTGTGTCCGCACAACTAGGTAGCAGCAGGGCTCTGAATGCTTTGTTAGGGTACACTAGGCGTATGGTGCATGGTGAAATTTGATAGGAACACAGTTGGGGGATGGGGGTTGGGGGTTAAAAGGCATTAAGTGCAACTTATGACTCACACCACAGCGAGCAGTGTAAATCACTCCGACCCGACCTAAAGCTGAGCTCACCTCCTCAAGTATGCTTCCCACCTTGTGGCTTCTAGCACCCACCGCATACTTGCCGTGAATGTGTTCTGCCTGTGATTGGTTTGAGTGACATTATAAGCTCAAACACTCTTCCCTTTACCAGGATCCAAGGCTACAGTGGGTCTTCTGTTTGGCTGAAGGCAAAAGCTGCTGAATTTTCTCCACATAGCCCAGTAGCAGCTCATGGGAAATGAAGTGTACAGGTGATGGAAATGTACTACCCAAGCTGACATTCTAGACTTCATTTCCCACTGGCCCTTTCTTGTTTAATGTTGCAAGATGTTTTGCCCATTGCACTCTGCCTTGGATCAACCCAGAGCAGAGCAGAAAGCATTAGCTTACATCCTGACAGCAGTGTGGCGTAGTGGTAAGGAGCAGAGCTTGATTCCTGAGTGGGGCACAGCTGTTGTACATTGTAAAACATTCAGATGTGGTTAATAAATGGATAAAATTGAGCTAGGTAAGTCACCCTGGATGAGAGCATCTGCTTAGCACATATAAATGTAATACACACCAGTGATGTCACTGCATATACATTATGATGTTATGGCACATATCTAGTCACATCAAATGTGATGAAATTTTGGAAATGGCATGATACAGCCTGGTGCCTGTCAGATCTAAAGTGCTTAGATTTGGGGCAAGTCCTGGCTCTGGAGAAGAGCTGCGAACAGCACGTGATGACACAATTCAATAAATGGCACAGATGCCAAAAGACTGATTTTTTTTTACATTGAAGTCTATTAATTTGGCAGATGCTCTTATCCAGAGCTACTTACATTAAGTGCAACATCTGTACAATTTTAATGAATTCACATCTGCTAAATTCATGATCATAACATCTGATCGCCTTCCAGAAAAACAGGGAGCAGATGGGGTCTGAAAAGTCACTAGATTTAGCAACAAAAACAGCAAGTTGGCAACACTGCTGTCTAATCGCTGATCGCACGAGTCGCAGACGGGGTCACGTGACTCTCATGACTCACCAGATCAGCGCCGCCACCGGGCGGCTTTGCCGCACGCCGTTTGGCGCATCCGACATCACGGCGCGCGAAGGAGGCCCTTGAAATATCCGGCTTCGGGCAGATAATGCCTTGCTTTTGACTTGCTAAAGCCCCGTTAGTCACGCCCGCTTCCTCCCGGGGGCTTGAGGGATGGCGCTTATTAGCCCGAGATGTGGCTAATTAATCCGATAAGTAGGCCTTGAAGCTGGCGGCCGGCACAATGGCTTTAATCCGCCGCTCGGCGGATGAGCTCGCGAGGACAGTACGGCGGAGGGGTAATGGAGTGCGGTGTGTCTCGCGGCCAACATCTGAGGGCGAGGCGTCCGCGGACACTCGTATTAGCCGGCTCCGTCTTCCGTTCCCTGTGATGGCAGCGGAGCCCGTGTAACTGTGGAGGAGCTGGATGGCACTTCTCAGGAAGCGACGTGAACAGAATGAGCAGGAGGGGGAGAAAAAAAAAAAAGAAAAAGTGAGTTCCCTCCCCACACCTGCGTTTAATATGCCTTCAATTAGGCAGGTGCGGCTCGTTAACCAATGGCTGGTTGTCTACAATTAAATTACACATATTGACAATTGCAATTAACAGTTAAACAATTAACCTGTTTGGAATGCAGCTGATGGTATGAGATCTGTCTATGGCAAATAGGGTAATATTGGAAAAATTAAGGATCCTCATGTTAAACAATTATCAATACGACACATGACTAACACCACATTAACACTGCAGCCGTTTTGGGGACAGGTGAAGGCTCCTCCTTCACAGTAACAATTTACACATCTTAGTGTGAGGACTCTGGAGATGCTGCTATCGGTCGGCGCTCTTTTCCGTTTCTGGTTTCGCTGTTGCTGCTGCACGCCCTCGTGCAACACGTTTGCGTCGTCCATGGCATCGCATGGGTTGGAACGGGGAGTCGAGTTTCAGGGTTTGCGCTGACAGAGGAGCGTGCCGGGTCTGGATCAGACGGGTTTCCGTGGGGACGTCTCTGAGAGGCAGGCTCTGAGCGCGCGAGCGTGTGTCTGTGTCGAGAGCGGAGCCAGAGAAAGCAGGTCAGCTCACTGCAGGGTACTGCAGTAATTATCTCAGGTACGGTTAATTAAGCGCTCGCTTCTGCTCACACTGATAGGCTTCATCTGTGTCCCGTCCCTCAAGTCACTCTGGATGTTTTTCTGAAGTATCTTTTTTTTTTTTTTTTTTAATTCAACACAGAGTTGCGTTTCGGTTGTTGGACCTCTGTTCCACCTCAGGCGTTTTGATACAGGTTTAGTGTGGTTCACAGGTTTGGTTCTCTGTGGTACATTTATCTGCACTGAACAAGATTGCACCTTTGCAGCGTCCTAATCTCCAGTGATATCATCCTTTGATGTTTGGGAAGTTCCAGTGCTGGGTTGGTCAGAATTGGTGGCCCTACATTACCTCTGTACACAGCGTTCATCACAGTACATTACAGTCATTTAGCAGACACTCTTATCCATAGGTTACCGTTTTTACATGTTATCCTTTTATACAGCTGGATACTTACTCACACAATGTCTGGGTTAAGTACCTTGCTCAAGGGTACAGCAGCTGTGCTGTAGTGGGAAATCAAACCAGCACCCTTTTGGTTATGAGCGCTGCTCCTAACCACTATGCTACACATAGCACCTCTGTTGCTCATTGAACGTGGATGGATAAACTTGTGTTCTATTGTGCTGGAAGTCGCTCTGGATAAGACTGTCTGCTAAATGCATGTAATGTAATGTAATGTACACAGCATTAATATTCAGATCAGGCCTCTGTGGTACATTAAGATGGGGGGAGAGGGCACGCCCACCTTAGGCCCCTGTTTTCTATTAACGCTGGAGAGGAAGGCGGGGGGGGTGTGATGTGACAGGTTTGCCAGGCCCTGGGGAAGTCTTAGGCAGCAAATGGGCCAATCATGTAGGATGGTTGTGCAGTTCCACATCTCTGGGGGGCTCTTTCACAGCGAACGACTCTCAGTGTGAGACTGCACCGGGCCTCATTACATATAATGTTCAAGTAACAGCGACAAACGTACCACGAGCCAGGAGGTGTCGTCAGGTGCCACTCAGTGACAGATTGCTTGGGTACACGGCGTTGTCGCACACGGCGTACACCGCTCGTTTGGCGAATAAACCATTCACGCTCCGAAGCACTGTGCTGCACCATTCGGCGCAGAGGCAATTAACTATTTAAGTTTTTGTTGTTCTGTGCTGTGGCTGATATTTCTCTCTTCCTTTGTTTTTTTTTTCCATTTGTTTCCTGGAGGTGGTGCTTCCCTGCCAGCTGTCCCTAATACCCGGCGGTCTTGTCAGCAGTTCGATTAATAGTGGAAGAAAAGCGCGCAGACTGTCTGGGTGAGACGGGATTAGAGGGGAGCAGCAAAGTGGGCCACACAAACATTCCAAACCCCAACGTGTTTGGCGGAGTCAGACAGGATCGCATGGTTATGTATGGACACACTCATGCAACATAAACCCCCCCTGACATCCAGGCCTTGTTTCAAGCAAGATGCATTTGATTGATGCTGCACTGCCAGCCAGCAGTGTTAGCCGGAGGTAGTCTGGCTTTTAATATCCATGATTGTGATTACTAGCACCATCAGTTCAATCTCTGAGGGAGGGAAAGACGGAAAGTAGTAGTTTTTGTAATTTCACACATGCTGCGTTTCCATAAAAGAGCTGGTTTTTAGCTTTAACAATGGTTGTTTTTTTTTTGGGGGAAAGGAAATGTCAGGAACATGTTAAGCGTTTCTCTGAGCTCTCTCGCCTGAGGAAAAAACACACAGACACTTGAAAACTAAAACAATAAAAGAAGTCAGAATGAATTCCCTTTTTCCTCTGCTGCATTAAAAGCAAAAGTCCCGCATGGATATCTCGTATCGTTGGGTAAACAAGGACCTCCAGGAGAATCGGATGGCTTAATCTGTTGTGCTGTGTTTTACCCCTGTCTTTTGTTGTGTGGCAGGGGTCCATTCTGTTAGAGAAGGGATCAGGTGACCCCTGTTTTGTTCGCTGTAATCAGAAACCAGGTTTTGTTGTGTGGTGAGGCTGCACAGCTGCTGCTTTTGGGGTCTGTCAGTTCCTGTGCCCATCCCTGCTCCATCCTTACCTGGGACAGCTGAGTCATTGCGTTCCCTTGTCTTTTCTGTGTCTCCAAGAGCTCATTTTCCACAGATTGTTTAACCCCCCCCCAGACCCCCAAAGTCCCTTATTATGAATTTGACAGGATGGGAGTTTCGAACTAGGCTGACTGTAATGTAGATTATTTTCGCTACACCACCGCCCCCTCACCCCCTCAACTCGTCATAATTCACAAATCCAATTGTTCCCCCCTGTGCAGATTATTGAGATTCAAAATCCACTTTTATTTTTCCACTCCAGAGTAAAAGGTTTTATTTTAGTGTGTGTCTATGGGACAACAATCACTTGGTACAGTGAGAGAAGTGGAGAAAGATTTTGTGTAAAGTCTGCCAGTTAAACCCAGTCCTCTTGTGGGTGGAAGGCGACCTGGACTGTAATTAGAAATAGAATCTTTAAAGGGAGTTAACTTCTCTTCATGAAACTCCTGGGCACCTTTCCCAATTAATCTATTTAAGTAGAACTGGCAGTAAGCCTGCGGGGTGCTCCGATATCTGTTTATGGGGCCAGATATTGACAAGGAGCGGATGTCTATATAACACGGTTGTATATTATTCAATAAGAAGAACAGGGCACTTTCAGGTCAAAATTTTCTCTGGTATTACTTGTAAAATAGCAGTTTCAAAATTCCATCCAAAAGACACATTTTTGGACGGCCTATAGCTTTTTCCGCTTGCCCCTAATTGCCAGTGATAACGTGTCTGAGGAAATCATTCTTTTGTGATACAATTTGCTGAGCTTAAAGCCCAAACATCCCTTTTTTCTATTTTTATGCTGTTCCATCACATGCTGTTTTTATTTCTAAGTTTATTGTACCGCTGCTGACAGATGATTGACGGAAAAATATGAACATTGTTTTAAAAATGACCAGGAGAATTGTATCCCCGGCCATTAGCGTTTTATCTCTTTCAATCTTTTTTTGATAATAACGTTTTTATTGTTCACTATATTGAATGGTATTATTATTGTATTACTCTGAATGACGAAAAATGACTTTGCTTCATGGGTGTATGGAACAATGTGCTATGGCATTGATTTTTGAAAGGACCTGTCACAGGGTCTTTGACTCAAGTGTGGGTTTGCAGGCTCTAACCTGATATTGCTCTATTAGTTTTTCTTGGCTGAACACGCCAGTCTGGTGCTTGGAAAGAGAGGGCTCTGAGCTCAAAGGTGTCTTGGCTGTTTTTCACCCCTATTGATTTGGGCTGGGAACTACTTCAACTCTCTCCAGTGGTAATACCTCTCCTTCTCACTCCTCTTTCCCCATTTCTGTCTCTCTTTGTCCTTTTGTGTGTGTGTTTGTCTGTCTCACACACAAACACAAACACACACACGCACACACACAAACACAAACTGCAGTTAGCTCGTCCTCTGTATCTATTTCAGCCTGATTTTGTCTCCTCCTTTTCTCTCTCTCTCTATTTCTCTGTCCATGTTTCTTTCTTTCTTTCTTTCTTTCCTTTATTGGTCTATCTTTGTGGTTGTCTCTCTCTCTTTCTGTCCCTCTGTCTCCGTCTCTGTCCATCTGTTTTCCCTTCTCTCATCCCTCTCTGTCAATATGTTTTTGTTTTTCTCTCTCTCTCATGTTCTCTCTTTCTCAGTCCCTCTGTATTTTTCTGTATCTCTTCATCACTCTCATTCTCAGTCCATCTTTTTGCCTTTTCTCTCTCTTTCTCTCCCTCTCACAGTCTGTCTCTGTGGCTGTCTCACTCTCTCTCTCTCTCTCTCTCTTTCTGTCTCTTCCTTTCATGTTTTGCAGTTTGCTCTTCCACACAGCGCTCGCTGTAGTTGGAGCGTGTGTGTGTGTGTGTGTGCGTGTGTGCGTGTGTGTGTGTGTGTGTGTGCGTGCGTGTGTGTGTGTGCTGTTGAATGTAGGATGTGTAATGCAGTCTGAAAGATGCGTTAGACTGTGTTCCACACAAACAGGGTGGCTGAGGCACTTTACTCAGTGTTCATGTAGATTAACAAGATTTGGATCTTTTTTTTTGTGGTTCACTGGGAAATTAATTCTCTGTCTCTCATTGGCTTTATAGAGTATCTCTCTCTTGAATTATTAAAAGGAAGCCTTATCATCAAATACGCTAAGTGTGGCGTAAGAATATTTAGTGAGGGAGCATTACTGAAGAGGAACATTTTAAACTCTCTTTGGGAGTCTCGAGGACAGCTTGATGGCATCAGATTCCGCTGAAATGATGGATATATATCTGTGGGTGAAAACTCAGGTTTCTGCTGGTATGGTAAGCAGGGCTATCTCAGTCAGTGTGCACTTTGCACACATCCTTTACTCCCCCAGCTAAACTGCAGTGTAGCAGCCACAGTACATGCTGGGAAGAGCAACCAAAGCATGACTTTTGTGCAGCGCTCGCCGGCTGCTGTTTAACTTGTCTGATCGCTCTCGGTAATTCGCAAGCTGTTAAACAAACGCGGGAAATATGGAGAGACATTCGCGGGAAGCCCAATAAAGGCCACGCAATGGAAATGAAACGGGAGAGCCCGTTGGCCCGCCCGTGGCGGTTCTGCTCCGCCCCTCATCTCGGAAATCGTGACCCAGACTGGCTGTCTCGCCCCGGGACAGCGCCCGCTCCCAGGCCCAGCTGCTCTGTCCTCACGTCCGCCTTTCAAAACGGCGCAGAGTGGGAGAGCAGAAGGGCTGCAGCACTCAGTTTCTGCTCCCTTTCAATCCTCACATCTCACCATCGCTACCGGAGAACTCACTGTGCTGGGCCTGTACACACAGGGGTATACACACACACACATGCACACGCACACATACACACACACACACACACACACACACACACACACACACCCCCCCCCCCCCCAAAACACACATGCACACACACACACACACACTAACACCCCACCCCCCACACACACACACAAACACGCTCACATCACACATACATACTCACAAACGTATGTACAAGCACACACAGACATGCATAAATATGCACATACTCTCAGACACACAGGGACACATGCAAATGTAGATGCACACGCACATGCATGCTGCCGCACTGAGACAGGATCTCTTGCTGGGGGGTAGTGGAGGGGGGTCAGGCAGCCTGTCTGTGTGTATGACTCTGGTGTGTCGTGTGTCCTGCGTTTACCTCTGCCCAGACTGGGTGAAGAGATGCGTCCTGACAGGGTGGAAATACCACAGCAGAGGAGGGTCACCTAGCAGTGCCTGTTCCCCTCTCATCCTGGAGTATCTGTGCTCCTGTTCCCCTTTGCTCTTGCAGTGTCTGTGCTCCTGTTCTTAAACAATGTTGTGGTATGCACACCATATTACAGTTATGTAATCAAACATATGCATTTATTCTCATGCCTGTTCAACTTCTGTCTCCACGTAGTTTCCCTGAGGAGTAAATTGTGCTTTTCTTCTGTGGCATGGGGATAATAGCGTGTGAAACATTTAGGTCACTACAACTACTTTCCCTGTTTGGGACCAGAACTGACCACTTTTATTCATTATTATTCAAACACCTATGGAAGAGGCAAACGTCTCCTTTGCAGTGGCTGTGGCTAACGCAAGATATAGTAGTTTGGTTCTGTGCAGGTTTCCTAAATGAACTATCACAATGAAACAGCTGAGTGATCTTGTTTGCACTTGTGTCTTGGTCTGTGTGAAGGTTTTTGACGTACATTGATGTTAATAGATTATGTTGTGCTTGAGGACAGAAGTCCTCCATTGGCTCTGTCAGTGTGAAAGAGGAGTTTTACCCCTTACAGTGCAGACAGACACTGAAGTAGCACTAGGCAGCTCAGCTCATAGTGAAGATCCACACAAGCTGCATTCTATGACATGCCAATCAAATCAGGTTCAACAAGGTCTCATCTCTCCTCCCCCTTCTCCTGTGGCTGGCTCCATTTCAGCTCTCTCCCTTTGTGACCTCACAATCCTGACCCTCCATGACCCCTCCCCCTGGAGTGACAGGCATTCCGCAGTACTGCACAGTATGGTTGGGCAGGCCGTGAAAATTCCAAGATGTTTACCACAAAAAAAACGCATTGCTCTGTAGGTGCCCAGCTTGCCAGAAAAGTGAAAAAAAAATTAAATTGAGCTGTTGCTGCTTTAATATATTTTTTGGCAAACGTTATGGATTTCAACTGAATTATTTCTCCAGTGACACTTCTCCCAAGTTGTGTAGCCTACCAGCTGCCTCGCTCCTCAGTGTACCCTCTGTTAAGTTGTTATATAACCGGTGTGTGCTGCTAAACCCCTCCTATGATCCCTTCAACTTGCTGACTGTCCTCGCATGGCTGGCATTAAGTCTTGCATCTGCAAGGGCTTTGGGGAGAAATCCGGCCCGTTTGTCACGGCTGCGAGCTTAGAGGGATGATGTTCATTTTAGGATGCTGATGACGCTGCCCAGATGGCACTGGTGCCAGCCAGAGCTGACCTACTTTCCTTCCGCTGGGGTCTCGCGCCCGGGCCAACACAAACAGGAGTGACCCTTTACGATGATACGCTCTGTAGTAATATCCTTGGCACTGAGGATTACCACTTTTTACACCTGCACCCACGTAGTGCTGCTTCAGCCATTTTTGGTGAGACATCACGTAACCCTTCCTTTGTTATTCAGTCTGGCTTTAGCTACTGTCCTCTCTGTGAATTTTTTTTTTTCCAGATTTGACATTCTAGTATACATAGCAGCATTACAAGCATATTGAATCATCTCACTGTTTGGGTGTTGTTTCTGCAATAACGTGTGTGTTGGCCTTTGGAGGGAATGCTGTGTGGCACATTGCACTGTATTGATTTGCGAGTATCATCTTCAACTTGGAGACCTTTGGCACAGAGACCTTCCGCTCTGTGCTCTGACCACCAGTCCCAGTTGATATTCATAGAGGGACGTCCCATTAAGTTGATAGATAGCAGACATGAAATATGTGTTCCTGACTGCAAACACCTAGACACAAATGCATATTGCAGTGTCCCAACATGCAGACACATGCGCATAATTGAAAATAATGTACCGTGTCTAATACACACAGACACACAACCTTGCCAGTGGAAGCCTTGGTTTTGGACTTCTAAGAAGGAGCACAGACAACTGATCCCTTTTGGAAGGACGTATGAATTTGTGGGGGTGTGGTTTGAACCTGAGGAGGTGAAGGTGAAGGCGGTGTATGAGAATGAGGGGGTGTGGAATGAGCTGGAGGTGGTGTGCTTTGAACCTGAGGGGGTGTGGTTTGCACCTTTGGGGGTGTGGTTTGTGCTTTGTTTGTGGTGTCATGTAGCGTTTGTGCCTCTCTGGAGACAGACTGATCAGGAGACTGAGAGCGGCTCTTTACAGACCTTTTCAAAAAGAGTAAAGAGCAATGCAGTATATCTGCAGACTGTGTCCCTGTGTCCTCTGTCTCCTTTGGCCAGGCTTTGTCCCCTGTGAGAGTGGTGGAGTTCCTGTGACCTGCCCTTCTCCAGTCTTTAAAATGTACCCTTGCCTACGGGGGGGTGGGGGTGCTACTCTGTGACACTCTCTTTCTCACACTCTTTCTCACGAGGTGACCCCTGCGTGACTGTTAGGCATCCCTCAGGAGAGGGGACAGATCCAGAAAATCGATCAAAGTGCCGGCTGCTCTGGCAAGGGGCAGCGGCCCTTTTTTCTCACAGCGGGCCCTTAGGGAAACGTGTGCCTAAAATAGATATATATAAACAATGTGAGGGCGCGCTGTGGGGCCGGGAATCGATTCACGACAGATGAAACAGCAGTGTGTGGCAGCGATGTCTAGATGTGTGAAAATGATGTTTGCAGTCCCCAGCTCTCACAGCCGAACTGACACCCCCGCCTCTCCTCCTTACTCCTTTGCCCTCTGTTCAGTACAGGGGGTGGCGGGGGGGGGTTGACCCTGGGTCCTCTGACAGATGTACATGACTCTTACCACCTCCCCCCTCCTCACTGCTAGCACCTCTGACTACTTTCACATTCCCAAAGTCACAGTCCGTATAGTCACGGAGTCTGAGACCCTCAAAGTCACAGACCACAGCAGACAGACTCTCACAGTCACAGAACCTGAGGACAGAGCTGGAGAAGCTCAGAGTCACAGAGTCTGAGCAGAGTTATCCACAGTACAGGCATAATCAATAGGAGGGCTACTTGTAATCCAGTACTTTTTCCAGCTCCAAACTTGTCCTCCTGCCAAAGGTATATGATGCCGCATTGGATGCTCTCCCCTATCCAAACAAACAAAAAAGAATCCCAAACCCCAGTGGTACAGAAACAAACAAAGGGGTGTGTCTAACTGCTACACCATATTCCTTTGAAGTGAACACATGAGAATGATCAAAGCATACACACAATCAAATTCACATACATAATTATGCATGTCAACAATTCTATATTTCATAACTCTAATGTGGAGATACGGTACATTTCAAATAAATCATGACACAAGAGAATATTGCTCCAGGAATCAACTTCATCTGAAGCCTTAAAATTAAAAAAATGTAATGATGCTGTGTGCAGGTGTGTTGTTTGCATTTTGAGTCTGTGTTTGTGTGTGTGCGTGTGCGTGTGCGTGTGCGTGTGTGCACCCTGCTTGTATCGTGCACGTGCCTGTGTGTGCTGTTTGTATTGTGCACTGTGTATAGTGTGTGTGTGTGTCTGTCTGCCTTGCTGACCCTGTGTTTCTCTGACTCTGACTCAGTGCCTCTCTCAGCCTCGTGGAATCAGTCTGCCTCACTGCCTTTCCCGCTGTTTCATCATCAGCGCAGCAGAACAGAGACACAGACAGCGACACAGACAGACGCCGGCACAGACACAGGCAGGAGCACTGATGCAGCATCACCCTGAGCCGCGTGCCGTGCTTTCATCACCTCGTCTCAGTCTGAGGCCCTTTTCTACACCCATCACTCCACGCAGCCCCATCACAGACCAGCGAAAGAGAGCCGTCGAACATCCCGTCACGTCCCGCTACCTGTTAGCAATGCTCTCTGGATTGCTCGACCTGATGCGCTACGCAGGCAAACGCCACTGGCGGAGGCGTGGATCGTTACTGCTGATTAGGATTAAACCGCCAAGAGTGGCGAGTTTAACGGCGGTTTTGGCAGCGTGAGTCTCCCGCGACTCCCCCTAACCCACGGTTGCGGGTGACATTCCTGTGTGTGGAAGTGCCAGAGCCGACGTGTCTAAACAGCTGTCAGACAGGGGCTGGGCTGTAAACACCAGTCTTTAAGCCCCCTGCATTTGCTTAATTGGAGTTAGAATTACCCAGCGCGTCGCCGCCCTGTATCTGCAGATGGCAGCCAGCAGATTGGGGAGCGGAAGGCAGAGATGGGCTTTTTTGGAAGGGAGAACCTTTGATTTGGTCATCTTCCCGAGTGCCGTGCGCCTCTCCGCGCCCTCCTGCTAGCGACCCGTTTAAGATTCAGCACACGTGACATTTTTCTGAAGCCATGTCCAGTGGAGGGCTGAAGCATTTGAGATGTTTGATACCTAATCCTTTCTTTGGGATCAGGTGCTTTGGTCTGGGGGTCTGAGAGGTTCTCTGATGCCTGTGCCAGATTAGTGCGCGCATGTCTAGAGCCCTGTGCTTGGCTATGTGCGATACGTTTTGTGTTTGTGTGGTGTGTGTGTGTTTGAATGTGTGTGCCCAGATGTGGCTTTACCTCGCTCACAGCTCAGCAGTATGATTGAGAAATGACTGCTCTCTTTAACCCTTTTTCTGCTGTGGTTCCTTTATGACACAAAGCGGAGGCAGTGTGTGTTTAGTTTTAATGCGGTTACTATCTGTAAACCTTAGCTGTCACACTGATTTTGGCAATCACTGAAATGAATGAACAGTATTGTGTGGAAAAATAAACTTCTAAAATGTAATATTTACCAAGGCAGTGCTTGCTTAGATTTATTATTGACAAAGCACCATAAAATTTAGATTGAATTCTCCCTCTGGCTCTCAGGATATTTATAACAATGTTCTGCACAAAAAGAGCAGTGAGAGAGAAAGAGGAAAAAAAAGAGAGCAAGAGGCAATAGAACCATGGAAGAGGGGGCTTCTGCTTTTAGATCATTTTAATCCCTTTTACCAGGTCGATACATGCCGTGACTGTTTTCAGTTCCCAGAAAGCACTGCTTTGGAGGCTGCCCAGGAGCGGGTCTCGGCAGCAGAAGAGCTCTTCCTCGCTCTCTCTTGCTCTCTTGTACGGGTTGTCACGGGGAAGCAGATGGCCGCTTGTTGCTGTTTTTGCCTGCTTCTCTTGAACCCGTCGTTTTTTGTAAACGGGAGACGGAGGCTCCGGGATTACGAGGCGCAGATGGACCTCGCCGCGGGTGCCCTAATCTGGCCCTGCCACGCCCGTGCGGTTGGCAGGCGGGGCGCGTGCGGGGCCACTGCCCCCCGAAAGCCTTTGGACAGGGTCCCGGCGTGAGAATTGGACGTTCCCTGGCTCCATGCCCGGTGACTCAGCCTTTAAGCACACGCCCGTGATCACAGAGATTACATACATTATTAATCTTGCTAGAGCCCTGACACTGTCTCGGGGTTGGAACAGTGGCTGATGTCTGCTGTCATTTTGGGGAGTGTGGTGGTGGTGGGTGGGGGGAGTGTTTTTGTCTTTATGTGTAATGTAATCCATTATCCAGGAACATTCTGTACCTAATACCGGAGAGGCTTCCATCCAGCCGAGCTCGTTCGGTTAAAAGCCGGCTTTTTAATATGCTCACAAAAACGCGCTCCCAAAGCAGACGGGTTAAAAGGGCGAGCTGCCGGCTGAGCTCCGCGTTTAATCACCAGCCAGCAGCGATCACGTTCAAATCAGCCGCGTCCCTCCCACCCCCCACCCCCGGCCTCTCTGCCCGACCCCCTGACAGAAACTTGGCAGGAGAGCGGGCGTGGCTCTTGCTTTCATCCAATGAGCACAGGCCTCCCCCGGCCAGTCGTGGCAGGGCTGATAATATTCCAATTAGCCCTGACTGTGTGTGTTGGAGGGAGAGAGCTGCATCGTGGGGTGGTAGGGGGTGTATGTTTGGGCTCACAGCCACAACTGGGGGCGGGGGCAGGGTGGGGCTGGGGGGTGAGGCCATGCCTCTGTGTTACCTGAGATGGGGGGGGGGTGGGGGGACTATAGCCCTTCTGAAATTTCACTGATCAGCAGCCTGTCATATAGGGGCTGAACTTGTGAACTTTGAATATGAGAGTCCACGTGCCGCGCAGGGAGGAGTGTCACAGGAGACGGGGGGATAGAGGGCTTCCAGCTCGGGAAGGCCTGTAAGCATAAGCATTATTGCATTATTCATCGGCCCTTGTTCAGGCTGATCCACAGTACACTGCCTCCGTTCGGAGTCCATCCTTACAGCGGGGCGCTCGCTGAAGCAGCTCAGCAGCTATCGTGCTCAAAGGAACGAGGGGCAGGATTAAAAACCGCAACCTTCTGGTTGCAAGCTCAGGCCCCTAAAGCACACGCTGCTGCCCCCACACTGCCGCCCCTCAGGATGGCCTCGGTACTGCATGCCTCTGAATCCTGGCAGCTATTACTGTCTTACCATTCGGGGGGAAAACGGGGGCCGTTGTTGCACAGGGGCTTTTGTCTTTTTCCAGGCTCAGCAATGCTACATGACAGCTTTGAAGCTGCGACTAATTTGTCAGTGGACTGTCCCACTCCCAGAGCTATTAGCCAGAGCAGGGAGAGACGCAGAGCGGCAGATTCTGAGCAGAACATGAGTAACACCTCTGGAACAGCAGATGGTGGGAGGAAGGAACTTTCTTCTCTCCGTCTGCCTTTGTCTGCATCTCACTCTCTTTCTTTATCTCTTTGTTTCTCTCACTCTCTCTGCTCATCTCTCTCTTTCCCCCACCATTCTCTTTTTTGTTCTCTCTCTCTGTCTCTCTCTGTCTCTCTCTCTCTCTCTCTCCAGCTCCCTTTATATAAAAGATTGATGGTGCTGTAAATGCTCATTACATCACTGTATGCTAAACCGGGGTTCGCTCATTACAGCCATGTGCTGTGCATACATATTTCACAGGCATTTTAAACCCGGTTTCCGTGCAGACTGCTGAGATGAAAGCAGAGCGCATGGCTTTGGAGGAATGCCAGACACATGGACTCCCATGCCAAATGCATGGACTCACTCTCACCCTCCGCTAGCATGTACTGTAATTGCTGTCACCTTTTTCAGTCCATCTCTTATGTATATGAAATATGTGATTGTGTATGTGTGCCTGTGTGCGTGTGTACAGTTGTGTGACTACGTGAGGCTGTGTTCGGGTAATAGCGTCTTGGATTGAATTGCTTTGAATTGATCTGAAAATGTCTTTGTTGGGCCCTTTATCTTTTTTTTTTTTTGTTTTTTTGCAGCTTCGATCGTTTTTGCGGCCGCCGTACACCTTGTGTTTTGTGGAAGGGAAATGACAGATTATTCTGACAGGAAGGCTGTAACGGTGGTGGGCCAGTAGATGTAGCGTCTCAGGGATCAGACCACAGCCAAGTATCTGAGAGCGAAACGGTGTCAGGGACTCGGCGTCTTCAGGAACAGCCTCATTTCCTCTGCTCTGGCACCTCTACACTGCTTGAAATATTTGTGACACACTGAATGATTGAAGCTTCTCTGTTGTTTTCCATTTGCTCTCATATTCAAATTCAGATTCCAATTCAGTTTCAAAACATGCTTTTATTGCTTGACAAGTTTATGTTGCATAAGGTGTGACTGCAAAAAATATACAAGGAGCAATGCAAGAATGCAACATGAGCAAAAAAAGTCAAACTAAAAAAATATCCCTTCTCCCCATCCCAAGGCAAGCAACTAATTAATTAATCGCTTTCTCTCTCTCTCCCTCTCTCTCTCACTTTCTCTCTCTGTCACTCTTTTTCTTTCTGCCTCTCTCTCTCTCTCTCTCTCTCTCTCTCTGTCTCTCTCTCTCTCTCCCCCTCTCTCTCTCTTTCTCTCTCTCTCCCCCTCTCTCTCTCTCTCTCTCTGTCTCTCTCTCTCTCTCTCCCTCTCTCTCTCCCTCTCTCTCTCCCTCTCTCTCTCTCTCTCTCTCTCTCTCTCTCTCTCCCTCTCTCTCTGTCTCTCCTCTCTCTCTCTCTCTCTCTCTGTCTCTCTCTCTCTGTCTCTCCCTCTCTCTCTCTCTCTCTCTCTCTCTCCCTCTCTCTCTCTCCCTCTCTCTCTCTCTCTCTCTCTCTCTCTCTCTCTCTCTCTCTCTCTCTCTCTCTCTCTCTCTCCCTCTCTCTCTCTGTGCAGGTGCCTGACGCAGTGATCCTGCCCCAGGGGAGTGTAGAGGGGGCATGGCGGGCGCTCAGGGTGTCCGGTGGTTGGCCGCCTGCCTGCTGCTGATGGCAGCGGCCCCGCCCCCGTGCCAGGGCTGCCCGCCCCGCTGTGACTGCATCCCGCAGCTCAAGGCGGTGTCCTGCCAGCGGAAGCGCCTGACGGGCATCCCGGAGGGCATCCCCACGGAGACGCGGGTGCTGGACCTCAGCCGCAACCGGCTGCGCTGGGTGGAGCAGGGCGACCTGGCGCCCTACCCGCGGCTGGAGGAGGTGGACCTGAGCGAGAACGTCATCAGCGTGCTGGAGCCCAACGCCTTCGCCAACCTGCAGAGCCTCCGCGTGCTGCGTCTCCGCGCCAACCAGCTCAAGCTGGTGCCCGTGGGCGCCTTCTCCCGCCTCGGCAACCTGACCACGCTGGACCTGAGCGAGAACAAGATCGTCATCCTGCTGGACTTCACCTTCCAGGACCTGCGCAGCCTGCGCCACCTGGAGGTGGGTGACAACGACCTGGTGTACATCTCCCACAAGGCCTTCGTGGGGCTGCTGGGGCTGGAGGAGCTGACCATCGAGAGGTGCAACCTGACCTCCATCTCCGGCCAGTCGCTGTCCTACCTGCGCAACCTGGTCACGCTGCGGCTCCGGCACCTGAGCATCACCGCCCTGGAGGACCAGAACTTCCGCAAGCTCTCCAGCCTGCGGGGCCTCGAGATCGACAACTGGCCCTACCTGGAGTACATCTCCCCGCTCAGCTTCCAGGGCCTCAACCTGTCCTGGCTGTCCATCACCAACACCAACATCACCTCCGTCCCCTCCGCCTCCTTCCGCAACCTGGCCCACCTGACCTCACTCAACCTGTCCTACAACCCCATCTCCGTGCTGGAGTCCTGGGCCTTCCGCGACCTGGTGCGCCTGAAGGAGCTGCACCTGGTGAGCACGGGCCTGGCGACGGTGGAGCCGCACGCCCTGGGCGGCCTCCGGCAGATCCGCCTCCTCAACCTGTCCGGCAACGAGCTGGTGACGCTGGAGGAGGGCTCCTTCCACTCCGTCAACAGCCTGGAGACGCTGCGGGTGGACGGCAACCCGCTGTCCTGCGACTGCCGTCTGCTGTGGATCCTGCAACGCCGCAAGACCCTCAACTTCGACGGCAGGACGCCCGTGTGCGCCGGGCCCGCGGAGGTGCAGGGCAACACCCTCAGCACCTTCTCGGACTCGGCGCTCTTCGACTACTTCACCTGCCAGAAGCCCAAGATCCGCAACCGCAAGCTGCAGCAGGTGACGGCTCGCGAGGGCCAGCCCGTCACCTTCGTGTGCCGGGCCGAGGGCGACCCCACGCCCGCCATCGTCTGGATCTCGCCGCAGCGGCGCCGCATCACCGCCAAGACCGGCGGCCGCATCACCGTGCTGCCGGGGGGCACGCTGGAGATCCGCTACGCCCAGGTGACTGACAGCGGCACCTACATCTGCATCGCCAGCAACGCCGGCGGCAACGACACCTACTTCGCCACGCTGACCGTAAAGGGCCAGCCACTGGACGCCGCCCTCTTCGCCAACCGCTCCTTCTACGCCGGCGACCTGAACGACACCAACCTGAACAGCACGCGCGTCTTCCTCAAGTTCACCCTGGACCTCACCACCATCCTGGTGTCCACCGCCATGGGCTGCATCACTTTTCTGGGCGTGGTGCTCTTCTGTTTCCTGCTGTTGTTCGTGTGGAGCCGCGGTCGCGGGCAACGCAAGAACAACTTCACAGTAGAGTACTCCTTCCGGAAAACGGAGGGCCCGACCACCAGCGGGAGCCAAGGAGGGGCGCGCAAGTTCAACATGAAGATGATATGAAACAACGCAGCCAGGGGCACTCCGGGGGAGGCATGAGCACGCCCCACACGCGCACACAGCACTAACTCGCACGCACACGCCCCCTCACTTAGGACAACCCAAACGACAACACGAGATTTGACTTGGGGGGTGAAAAAACTAAAACAAAATGACCTTGCTCTCACTGCCTTCGATCTCCCCTGTCAGCTTGTGGTACAAAACAAACAAACAAACAAACACTTTAACATAGTGATAATCAACCTCTATATTTTGGACCTATCCATTGTGATTTATCATGATTAGAAAAACAAAAATGACAGAAAGCTGTGTAATTTCTTAATTCTGATGCGAAGCATTGTCAGTCATGGCTCTCCTGGTCTGATGTGCTGTACAGTGAGTATTTGGTGAGCACTTGATCAATTGCATGCTCATATGCAGCTGTGTTTGGTCAGTCTCAGTTAACAAAGTGATGTTTGACAGGCGAGAGTCATGGCTGTCAATCTCAGCCATCAGGCCTTTCTTTTTCTGGACCCTCTTGTTCTTAAAAATTTTACTACGGAATGCAACAGTGTGATTTAAAACTGTAAAAAAAAATAATGACTCAAGTGGTTTAAAATTTAAAACTAAGCCAAACTTTTGTAATGAGTTTTTATTTGTTAGTGCAGCTCACATTTGCATATGTGAGGAGAAAAGAAAAGAGTTTAGGCCACAGCTGAAGTGAGAGAGGTTTTTGAGACAAGGACCAAAAATAGCAAGAATGTGAGTGAATAAATCTGTCTGATCTGCGGCCACAAGCCAAGCATCACCCTAGAGGTGGCCACACTTTTACAGTGATGCAGACTTCCTGGCCGCGGCTCGTTGTCAAATGAATAATGAAAAAAAAAGAATAAATAATATAAAAGAATGAGGACATCTTAAATCTGGAAAAGAGATTCATTAGGTTAACCCTTGCGACTAGGAGCTGTGTGAAGTTGGGACGAGCACACTGGCCGCAGCTTGCTGTGAGCCTCCGCCCAAAGGGGAGTGGCCAGGAGGCCAAGCCCTGGGCGCTGGCTGCACAGTGACCAATGAGGAGCAGTCTGGGGGCGTGAGGAGGGCGGGGCCAGATCACAGGACCGCCCTCTTTCTCCCAGCCACACTGGTCCTTATCCGAATGCCAACACAACTCGCTGCCTGGGGGGGAGCGGTCATTGTTGGCAGAAACACAAGACAAGCAAACACTCACTCTTTCTCTGTCACACACAAACACACGCATACACTTGAAGGGTGCCTAACGAATGCATGCACTCACAAACAGGGTTCTCCACACGCACACACTCACTCACTCACAAAGGCCTAATGCAGGCGTGAACACAAGCACACACACATGCACGCACAGACACCCACTCACAGGGTACCCCACACACGCACACTCACAGGGTGTCTCGGACGCGCACACACACACACACACACACACACACACACACACACACACACACAGACACACACTCCCAATGCGCTGTGCCGTCATCCAGCCCCCTCACATTTTTCTGTCGGAGCTGGCTTTTCGGACTTGTAAGCCCGAGGCTGCAAACAGTACCCTTCCCTCTGAGGCAAACATGCGAGACATTCCCGAAGTGCCTAAACACAAGGCACTTTCCCGTCTCATGAGAGCTCGGATGGGAACAACTCTATTTAGCCAAGGCATCTTGCAAGGGGAGTGTGTGTCCGGTCTACAGTCATGCTCAGAACAGCCAGGCAGGCACACGCATTCACACGTCAGCTCTGTGTGCATACATTCCAACCATGTGTACCAAAACAACATTAATCAGACTCTCTCACTCTTCATTTTTTTATATGACTATTTATTCATGTACAGATGCTTTGTCTCTTTTTTCATTTGACTCATGTATTTGTATATTAATCTACAGTAATCTTATTCAATTAATGATTTGGCAGATGCCTTAATCCTAAGTGACGGTTTTGTTTTTTAACGAGACGACACATTAGAGAGGAAAACACGTTTTGTCAGTCGATTACGTCGGTAGTCATTTATAAGAATGGTAATGCTAATAATGGTAATGTGAGTATTAGCGCTGTCGTTAGCGAGGGTAAGCAGAGAGTGATGCCGGCTGCTTACGCTCTCTGAGATTCACTGCAGGACTATGGCAGGTGGCTGGAGTGACACAGAGCACAATTCATCTCCTCTGCACAGTCTCCTCACAACAGACCATGATGTTACCCACACCGCACCCCCGCGGACTCCCGCCCCCACGGCCTGAGGAGCCCCCGGGGTCCTACACTCCAATCTCTTTTTCCATGGCGGCCAGTGTGCAAATGTCTCTGCCCCCTCTAGCCCAGCTTGCCCCACCCCCAAAAAATCTCCCTGACTCCCAGGTCCTTCGCTGGGTCTCAATGAGGGAGGAGTCCCTGGCTGGTGAAAATGTACGAAATCACATCCCCTACCCCCCACCACACCGCACCCACCTACACCACCCAGCACCCCCAACCTCCCCACCCCCATTTATGTACATCCCTACCTGTGCCAAGAACTCTTTTTTTAAATAGTTGTCATTTCGCCCTTTTTTGGCCTTTTGAACCCATCGCTCCCACAGTAGACCTCTTCGACTCCAGCCGGAGCGGACGACCCCCGGCTCTCAGCACCTCGCTCTCGCTGCGGGTTCGAGGCGACGCCTCTGTGTACGTGAGCCAGCTCTGTGCCGTGTCTGAGTGTGTGTTAGCGGTGTGATGTTTCTGTGTGTATGGTAGCCATGTGTGCATGTTAGCTGTGTGATGTTTCTGTGTGTGTGTTAGCCGTGTGCGTGTGTGTTAGTCCTGTGGTGTTCGTCAGCTGAGGCAGGGGTGTAGTTTCCCAGGTGACCACGCAGGACCAGGTTTAGATCGATCGGCAGCAGATTGGATGAGATAGCAGCCAGAGAGCCTAATGCAGGGGTGGGGGATGGAGAACAGGGTGGTGGAGGGTGAGATTTTGAAAAAAAAAAAGTCACAGATTATCAAATTGTTCAATTTTTCTCAGAAGCAGCTTACGCTCTGGCTCTGAAAATTTTACATAAGTCAATGTGCAGCTCCTCTTAACCCGCGATGTATGCAAATAATATCAGCATACAAAACCCATATTAGAACAACAGCAGAGACGGCAGTAAGGTGTGTCCAGTAAGGCAGACTGGCCAGTTGAACAGTGTGCTGAAATTCAAAGTGCGGTCTCTGAACAATGACGGCCAATTCGGAGTACCTTGAGTCTGGCTTGGTGTTGAAGCTGTGGCCCTGGTTGAGGTTTCGATGGTTCGTTAATAGTTGGATCTATGTTGGCTAAGTGGTCCTTGCGTGACTTGGTGCTGAGGGCAGTGGGTCAAAACCGTGGGTCCCAACCCTAATCCTGGGAGACGCTGGGGCTTGTGTTTTGGGGAAAATAACAACAGATTTAAAATGAGTGACATTTAGTCTACAGCGGACCCCAGGGTTTAGGCTTGGTCTCTGCACTCCCGGCTCCAGTGTGAAGTGTCGTGACCCCCTTCCCCCCTCCCAGAATCCCGCCCCCCCCGTCCCACTCCGATCCCCGCCTCCCCCCCCCATCCCACATACACAGACCCCCATCGAAACCATCCACAGTAACATCTTGGTTTGGAGTGTGTGGTCGTGATGGTGCACATGTGTTTCTTGTGGTCTGTGACCGTTTGATGTTCGTCATTTGCAGTCACTTTTCACAGTTAGCAGTCGGGTGGGTGAAGGTAGAGCGGGGGGGTGGTGACGGAAGAAGGGAGGGGAGGTGGTGGCCCTGACATCCGCCCGCTCTACCCCCTCCCCTCTGCACCCCCTCCCCTGACTCCACCCCCTGCACCACCACTCTGGAATCTTCCTCTCCTTCTACCACTTTTTTCAGGACTTGTTTGTTAGTAGTTTTTTGTCTCTTATCTTCTTGGAACATTTTATGAGATGTCATTCAGAGCCATACGTTGATATAACATGTGTACAGCAAAAACCAAAAAAAAACAACAAAACTGGGGCATAAACAAACAAAAAAGTGTAAATTTAGATGCGTCAGAGACACAGTCAGATGGTCAGATCTGGTCTCTGGTGGTATAAGTTGTGGAGAGGCACACAGCCCAGAGCAATAAGCTTTCCTTTTTAGCTCATCGCTTCTCTGCACAGGTTTTTTGGACAAGCTTTGCCATGTTCAGTCCGTCCGTCACCTTGGAGGAATGCTTTATCTGTCACGTCCTGTTCACGCTCTCCTTCACTCTTCTCACTCTTTCTCCATGTATAAAATGTAACAGGGAGATAAAAACAGAGGGAAGGAATTATCCTGACTTCTGTTTCATCTTTCTTTTAGCCCTGTTCTGAACCATCCCATGAGGAAATCTGTCACCCAGACATACTGATAGCGTTAAAGAAAACACTAGACAAGATTAGACAGAGTTAGCTTAGCCCTCTCCCTGCAGTACCAGTAAAGACAGGAAACTGAAGTTTCCAGCTAATGCTAATACATCCCATCAGACAGCATTTCTTTTTCTTAAGACTCCTCATAACAAAGTAATGACCACTAGTCGTTATACAAACTATTTTTGTGCCACTGGTCAACTTGCAGATAAACCCTGTCTACAACCTGCAGGTAAACTCAATACTATTGGAGTCATTTGTAAATTGGGAATTTTATTCACAAAAATGCATTCTTTTTTGGAAAGATGTGGCCTCAATGCATTGCATGATGGCTGTAAGTAATTTTTGTTTGTTTTCTGTAGTGTCACTTTGAGGATATAGGGCCCCGCTTCGAGATCCCAGAATGCACCACATCCTCTGTGCATTTAACAGGCCTTACCTCTGTACCCTCAGATCAGAACCCCCTTGAGAAGATCTGTCTCAGTGACAAGCAGTAGAGGCACTCACCCATAGTCTATTGCTGCCACACTTATAATAGAGTGTGGGCAAGATCTTCATAAATTCTCAGACTAATTTCCAGACGCTACGTCTAATAGGAAGAGCAGCAAACTGGCAGGCAGCCGCAGAGCCATCCAATCTCTGTCCCTGCTTAAAGCACGGCTTAAAATACAGCTCCGAACCACCGGCTGCAGGAACCTGTTTCTCTCATCTTGAGAAAGTGGGCTGACAGATCCCTGGCTGCCTCGTCGGTGGCCCCTGACCGGAGTCTAAATGCAGGCGCCGGGAGAGCTGTTCCCGGAGTCCTCGCTGGCGCTGGCGCTGTCACAGTTTGAGTTCCGTCACTGGTGGGGAGGCTGCCACACTCAGACACTCCCGGCCCCGCACATCAATCCAGATGCAAGACATCACTTTTAACAGTCTGGAACATATGTAGGACAGAGGACATCGAAAACTGTGCACGCATTGAACTTCAAGGTCGCGCGCTAGTTAGCGCTTCACCTGAATGCAAATTATCAGCCCCGCATTATTAAAACCAAATGCAGTTCTCTTTTTTTTTTTTTTTTCCTCTTCCGTAAGTGAGGTGCTTATGTGGGTCAATGAAGTGGGGGCCTTGGGGTACTTAACCACACCCGCAGGGTTTTTCGGCCCTGCTTCTTCAAACCGGGATGTTCTAAGTGTGCTGTGAATTGGCAGCACTGCCCTGCGTCGTGCATCTCATTGCTACATTGCATTAGCTTAGCAGGCGCTTTTAGCCAGAGCAACTTAAATTGCTTGCAGTTTAACATGTCATCTATTTATACAGCTAGACATTTACTGAGGCAGTTCGGATTAAGTAATCTTGCCCACGAGTACAACAGCAGTTCAGAACCTCTTTGGAATCGAATGGGCGACCTTTGGGTTAAGAGCACTGCTGCTTGCTACTACTCAACACTGCATTATGCACTGTCATTATGTATAATTACTATAACACTCATTATTTATAAAGCATCCTTCAGCTAAAGAACTCAAAGGGGGTGTCTGGGTGACAGATGTGCAAAATGTCTAATTGGAAACTGAAATGGGAGTAGCATGTTAAATGGAAAGTTGAAGACGGTTAGAGTGATTAACCTTTTGAGTCTCATGTTTCAGGTTTGCGCTTCAGCTTGTTATATTGAGGAACTGAGAAACATCAGGATAAGAACACATACACAATATCTGAATATTTGTCTTATAGAGGGATACAGTTTCCCTTAAATACAGTACACATCGAATACTATGTCCACTTCATGCTGTGTCCACATAGACCAGTAAGCAGGCTTTCAGTCTTTGGCAGCATTACCCCTTTACATGCAACAATTTCTGCCCTAAATCCATCATAGATTCATCTGCTGAAAGAGGGGTTCTTTTGAAGCTGTTAGTTTTTGTGGTCTCGTTTAGTCTGAGGAATAAAAACTACAGTCTGGTGTTTGTGTGGCCACACTGCCCCCTAGTGCCACCAAGCGTAAAAGCGTCTTCTAGAGATGCTGTCCTTATCCAGCTTTAGGAACAACATTCAACACCTCGCAAATGGAACGAAGCCTTGCCTGCAAATATTCACTTTTACTAAATAGTACTGATTTAGCATGCATATCCCACTGCACGCTAAGATATGAATTTTTAAAAAAAAGCTATTTTCATGTGACTGTGTGGCAATAGGTTAATATAACAACGCTCAGTGCAGTTGTTGCTATGTGGGAGTGGGTCAGCTGGAAACAGCTCCAGTGTAAAAACCCGAAACACCAATGCATCTTCATCACACAAAAGAACGCAAAAACATTCCTCCTACATCATTTCAAATGCAGCTGCCAGTATTTTCTCCTGTTGTGATTCAAGCTTTCTGTCAAACATTTTTGATAGACTGCTGTCTCCTGAGTTTCAAGGTTTCAGCAACAATAACAAAACTCTCACCGATGATATTTAATGTTAGTATATCTGTTACTATTAAGAGATTCAGAAATGTCACAGGTCAGACTAATTTTGTTTTCTCTCCTGCGAACAGGCAGATTTAATCTATGCATGCCTTTTTTATTCCTGATCTTGCCAAACACACCTGCAGTATGGTAGAAAACTTTGGGTGTCCTAAGAGCTGGTCATGGGAGTGGGTGGGTTCTTGTCTGTGCTTAGGAACCAATCAGTGCTCAGCAGCAATAGGAAGGAGGGGCTTATTTCCAGTGGCAATAAAAAATTTTTTGATTGTGGGGACAGTTGCAGAGGATATACTAGTTTTTGAACTTCAAGATTGCTTCAAGATCTTTTATATGTCATGTCAGAATCCTTTGTCTTCCTGGGACCATTGTGTTTTTATTAATATATGAACAACAGCATTGGAGAATTTAGCTTTGTTTGTAAAGAAGAGTAGAATTTTGTGATACGCTCTAGGTGTCTCTTTGTAACTCACCTGAACCCTTTTTCTAGTGAGTCACTCCAGCAGCTGAGGACTTAGCACTGACCTGTTCGGCACCCATTCCTAGGTTATACCTCCGCTCCGAAAATATGAGCAGACTCCTTCCAAACGAGATGGTGCCAGGAACTCAAACATACAGGTCTGTGCTAATCCTCCTGAGCTCCTTTCCTGCTGGGTGTGCACTTTTGAAGGAAATAGGTCCCTCTTGGGTGTCTCTGGGCGGCCAAACACAATTGAAAAGGACAGTGCAGTAATCTTGCTTTGTATTGCTGTGTCTGGGTAATGGATTCCCTTTGCGTGTAAACCAAACACGTGAGGTTCCTTGCTGGCAGCGGTGAAGCCTCATGGCGACTGGTACCAATCTCGTTATGAAATTTAATTGGCGATTTTTCTCTTTGTGTGCTCCTTTTGTTTTCCTTGGGCGGAGATGCCCGGAACTTTCTCTGTAACCTAGGAATGGGTGTCAAACCCGCTGCTCAGCTGACAGGCTGTCCCAGTGGCACCCCCTCCTGCCAGCTGATTGGTTCTTAATTGGGTCCAGGAGTCCATGTTCCTCCAATCACAGCCAAATACTGCCGTTCAAGCTAATAGATTCTTACCACAAGTTTCACACCCCAATTCTGAGCGAGCCCAAGCAGTGGTGACTTTTGGCCTAATAATACAGTTTTCACTCCTAATTCCAAATTGCTTAATTATTCTGTGTGTCAGCTGACATACTAAAAAAACCCCCTCCTTTTATGAATCTAAGGTGAATGACTGTGAATTTGAAACTGCCAAAGGAATTGCATTCCTCAGAATATGCATAACAATAAAATAGTACAATAAGCATTACAAATAATGCCTAAAACACCTAATAAATCGGTGGAAACTGCCAGAAGACAAGAATTCTTAGCTAAACTAGTTTCAATTGTCAGTATCCGGTACTTTTTAGGAATACTGGGTTGTGTCTGGTAATAACAATGTCCTTGAATTCTCCCAGTCCCATACCAGCTTGATCTTATTTTACACTAGAAATGGTAAATGAAAAATATGTTTCTAGTCCATTTAGGATATTTTTTATTCTGCAGTTTGTTTTATACTGTTTGTCTTGTACAAGAACATCTTTTATTTATAAAAGCATGTTACCCCGTTAAAAGATTCTGCTGTCTTCTTCACTCCTCTCTCTGTCCGCGTGTATTATACCCATCATTCTGTCTTTTTATACTTGTAAACGTAAATTCAATTACATTGGTACATTGAGGAAAGTATGCCTTCTAGTACAATATTTCAGCGCTGTTTTCCTCACAATCACCAGGTGGCGCTCGTGTCAGCCATTTTTTTTTGCAAAAACGATGATAGTGCTGTATGTTGAACGTCGGTTCAGTGGATGCGTTTGATCTTTCCTCGTTAAAAAATACTATATCGTCGGTCTAAGCGGTCCAAAAGGTGTATTCTGATAGGAATGGTTTACAGTTTGCCCATGACCTTAAATATTTTTTGGAAAATACAGAACATGTACACTGTGTAACGTCTTGTTTTTTTTCTTCAAGGTCGTAACAGTTTGGCAATTACTTAAATGTAGCAGAGAGCACCGCAGAGATTAAAAAATAATTAAACCCGACAACCTAAAAGGTGTAGTATTTACAAAGGTGGAATCTGGTCAAGAAATTCCACCCCTGCTGCCAAGAAAAATAGCTGCTTAACAGTGATGCCTTAGCAAAACAATATAAATCAAACCCAGTTGCACTGGCAGGATTGTTTCTTGTTTTTAATCTGATTTATTAATCTGTCACAATCAAATCAGGATCAAAAGAGCAGCACGACAGTCATACTTCTGAACAGCAACATGAACATGAGGATTCTGTGTATCTGGAACGCACAGAGGGAATTCAGAATCATACCAATAACCATACTATTACGCAAAACATCTAAGTAAAATTATTGTATACAATGAGTTTTGTAACAGCCTTTCCCTCAACATGAATATGAGATGCAAGCTTCTGAAGCTATTGTCATAGAGACACTTCACGTTGGTTAACCTCAATGCCAATATCTAGATTTTTCTTTAAAGATTTTTTTTTCTTTAGTATTGACACACTAAAGGGTACTGCTGTGGATGTTCGTTCTGTGGTTAGATTGAGTGGGCCTTTCAAGATCTTTGGCCGGCATCTTCACCTCTTGCTCAGTCGATGCTGTTAAAACACCAAATCTTCCATATGTGCAGAAGGTCGTTCGCTCTATGAGACCAATTTTTTGCACTGCTCCTGTTCCTTAACCTCTTAACACCGTCTCACACAATGTTATTCTGTTAAAGGACACCTTAGTTGGTCCTATGAGAACATAAAACTCAGCAGAAGTCTGGGGTTGAATATGCCTACTGTTAATTTACCAGCCTTCCGGGTATCCCTGAATTTGTGTGTGCTTTGAACATTTGAGTAAACACTTTCTCTGGGTCGGTTTATAAGAACTCATTTTTCTAGCAGCAATAACAATATTTCCATGTGCTAATTAGATACATTTTAAATGAAAATTATGTTTTGAACTCATGATATTTTTTATAGAACAGGCCAAGATGCCTGAGGTCTATTGGCATGAAAATTTACCCTGTGGGTTCAATTAACATTTGTCATTAACTTACAGATAAAGTATGTCTTTTTCCAATACATTTTTTACTAATTCTGGTGAATAATGAGTTTACAAAACTGTTTATAAAGTAAAAAAAATGAACATTAGCTTTTAATTGTGAGTCACAGTTTAGCACAAATGTTGATTGAATCCAAGGGTTCATATTTCTCTCTGGTGGCATTTTGGCATCAAGCCCTGTGATTTCTTGTGTGTCCATTAGGTTCAAACCCTCGCTCTTACTTTGACTAACTATTTTTTTCTTGTTCAGTAAACATTAATAAATAATATTCATCTGTATATTTAAAATGTCCATACTCAAAGCAGGATAGCAATGACTTGATTTTCTCCTCAGTAGGCTTATATAATGGTGCTTTTTTACAGTATTTTTTGCAAAGGACACTGTATTTCACCAAGCTGTTGTGGCACTGTGGTCTTCCTTAGCGTGTTCTTGCATTTGGTGCTTGACGAGATCTGGAGTTGATAACGAAAATATCCACACACCACGTCTTACAGAATACCAATATGTTTATTAATTAAAGGTTTTCACAGTTCCTCTTTTCTGAAGACCACAGAATACAAGACAGGAAACATGCACACATTCTCTGACAATGATCAGTGTACCGAAACATTTTATAAATATACATGGTGGCATTCTGCGAGACAGAGTTTGGACATTTTCGTTTTTTGATGCTGTGGTACTTTTTTCAACACACCTGCAAAAGAGTAGGTTAGGCATGCAAATGCTTCTCTTTCAGCATTGATCTTCTGTCTCCAGCTTTTTCAGACGCGACCTGGGTAAAAAGTGGTAAGGTGTGACATCACCTCAGCATTCGCCCAGAGGATGACATCGTCAGCATTGTCACTGACACTTAGGTATTGAGTGTGTGGGAAGGAGAGAGGGTGTTTTTTTGGAGTCAGTGTCAGGGAAAGTTCCACCAAGGTCAGTCTACCCTCCCCCATGCTCCCCCATCAACAGATTGTACTCCCTCAGGTTTGGGACTTTCCAAATCGTCTGTTTGATAGGGTTGAGCATACAGCCCAGCCTGCTTCAACACAATGCAGTTGGTCCCAGTGTTTGGCTGAGTGTGTATTTCAAATATGTGCATGGATGTGCACAATTTATTATTCTCCTTGTATGTATGTATATGTATATATACATATATATATATGCGTATACATGTATATACCATGTATTTTTATGACACACCACAGTTCTGGGTAGTCCTGAAACACCCCTATGTTTTGCAACCTTACCCAACCAAATACTTACTGGTGAGAAACGATAATTACTGATGAGAAATGATCATACAACAGCCTCCAACCTCAGCCTACCCGTCCATTAACCCTTGAATCCTTCTACAAGTGAGCTCAGCCACTAAATCCCCCCCCCACAACACACAGACACATACTCTTTTTGAACTATTCTAGATTTCCATTGACGTTTAGACCTCAACCCTTCCTGCTTAGCCCACTGGAAAGTCACCTGCTATAACACAAAAATACAATGAGAAAGTGAAACCAGAAAATGTGTTAGAGTTGATCCACTGTGTGTTCTTAAATCAGCTCTGCCATCCTCATTGGGGTTGGGCTCGGTAAGTCCAACTTGGTGAACACTTCAAGCCCCAATCAGATACACAGTCTAAAAGACAGGAAAACTCAGTGAAGTTCAGACAATACAAAGTGACAGATGAATGAAGGTTTTAGATGTATATACAAAAAAGGCACTTCTTTTCACGAAAGGACATGAACATTTTGGTGGGCCGAATCTCCCACTGAAGTGCTCACACTGGCTTTAGGTACCTATCACTACAGACCCTTTTGTTCCACTGTTGTAAAAATGCATTTTTAAGTGTGGTGGGGAGAACCCCTGCCCCCACCCCCTGAATAATTGGCATGGACTACATCCCGTGTTTTGCCAAGGAGCAGGAGGTGTTTGCCTCTCTCTGCCTCAGTCTGCCTTGCTCTGCTTCTATCTGCCTCTCACACTGCATCATTCGGCCTGACTCTTCTTCTGCTCACCTCGGTCTGACACGCTGCCCAGCAGGCTGTTTAACCCCTGATGCCCTCCAGGAAGCCCAAACAACAGAGGAGGCATAGGCACACAGGCACCGTCCCCAATGTCTCATTGCGTGACATTGCGTGACTTACAATATTAATGTTTGAGAGGTGTCTGCAAGCTTTGCTTTGCCTGTTTTAGTGATAGAGGAGAGTTTGAGGGAGGGTGGAGGATTGGCTGATATTAGAGTAAGAGCCCTGGGAGTGGTGGCCTTGTATTTGGCAAACATTTGTGGGTTCATTGATCATCAAGTGAAGTGAGAGATCTACTTCCATCTGGTAGCAGTACTGTTGGTCTCTGTGAGAGCAGTGTCCTCTGGATGTGTTTGTGTCTGTGCACATAGTGTGAAGTTTTGTTTTTTTTTTGACTTTTGAGGTTTTCTCCTGTGGTTTGACAAGCTTTTCATTGCAACTCCTCCCTCACAGGAAGGGGGGACCATTATCATGTGCGCTTTGGGTCGTGTGTTATCATCCCAATCTGAATTAGAATACGTCTTGATCTTTTATGCATCAACACAAAAGTCTGGCCCAAATTATACTGGGGGGGAAAATGATTGACATTTAGGATAAACAAGAGGGATTCCAACATCTTTCATTTACATTTACAATTTGTCACTTAGGAGACTTCAGCATCTTGAGAGCATTTTCTGGCAACCCATGTAACTGATTGAACAACAGCTTGTTTAATTAAAGGGCTGCAGTATACCATAGCGGTAAAGAGCAGGACTCATAACCAAAAGGTTGCTGGTTTGATTCCCCACTGGGGTACTGCTGTTGTACCCTTGGGCAAGGTACTTAACCTAGAATTGCCTCAGTAAATATCCAGCTGTATTACTGGATAAAATTGTAACCTATGTAAGTCACTCTGGATGAAAGTGTCAGCTAAACGACAATAATGTAATGTAACCTAGAGAAATTCTGTGACAGCAGCAACAAACAGGGTGTTTTCTGATTGGAACAGAAATTGATTTCATCTTCCTGTATTGGACATTTGGAAGTTTGATCTACATCAATACCACACTATTAATACAATACTGTATAATGTATCATAGATCATATCTCATGCACTCCATTAATTGCATGTGTCAGGAATGGCGCATACATTAAAAGCCTATGCTCCAAAGCAAAAATGGACAGAATGGGCCTGGTTGCTACTCTTGTTGGCGAAAAAGCGTGCTCGTTTAGGGGGAGACCAACAGTGCGTCAGGTTAGACATGTGGAGGTGGATTAAGGGTGTGTCGTGTGTCCGTCACTAAGGAGATCCTACTGCAAGTGACAGCTTCACTACATTTGACAAGAGGACTAGACAATAAACTAAACCAAAGAGGTAACGTTTCAGGGAAATCTCTGTTTGCATATGTATAGATAAACAGATGAATGAAAGATCAGGTTGAACTATTGTGCAATAGGTCAGGTTGACGATTTATTTGGGTAATTTTTTGTGCCATCTTGCAAATCACAGTTTCCATCATGAACATAGTACTTTCACAGTTTATTCTTGTAGGTTCTCTGAAAGATAGCCCTCTCACACCTAGGGGCCTTTGTTTTGTATTACGAGTCCCTAATGCAACAATTACAGCTGAAATTGTTGCATAGTGCATCCACACCAGAATCTCATAAGGCAAGGGCTTTTGAGGCAGGTCCCTGGGTTGGTTCGCAAGGAAATTGATGGATTCCTTCCCTCCTGGGGGAGAAAGCACCAAGAAATGTGACTTCTGAAGCCCAAGTGGGACAGGAGGGGTGTACAACAGTAGGGGCAGTGTGGAAGACACCAATTGACTCTAACAGAAAGCGACTGTAATTTTCTAAAAATCTAGTGAAAATCGGGTGCTGATGTGGAGGAGGCGCGGTAGTCCGGCAGTCTGTACACCCTCTCTCCCAAGTGTCTGCCTCGAGCCCTGAGGCACTTCAGCCTCAGTCTGTGAGGCAGGGCGGCGATGGACTCTGCCTCGGGCGAGGCCCGCACCCGCGCCTCCCCGTCCTCAGTGGCGACGGCCCTCTGTGGCAGGGTGGGCGTGGTCACACTGGGCCGGGGCGCAGAGGGGGCTGGGGGCAGGGACAAGTGCACGGCGCCGAGTAAGGCGTGGCCGTCGGAGCGGTGCCCGCTCCCTGCCAGGGCGGGGTACGTCGGGGTGAAGGCCGAGCGGAGGGCGTCGGGGAGGACGGGGTTGGGAGAGGCGGGGTCTACATCGCAGGGCCTCCAGAGGGCACCGCCCCCCGGGTGGGCAGGGCTGCGCGGTGGCGGGCGGGGCAGGGAGAGCAGCGGCAGGAGGCCGTGCTGGTGGGTGGCGTGGGTGGCGTGGGCCATCAGGCCGAAGCGGCGTTTGAGCGCGAGCAGCTCGGCACGCAGGTGCACGTTCTCCTCGCTCAGGGCCAGCAGGTGGCGCTCCAGCACCATGTCGTTCACCCGCCGCCGCTCCCGTGACCGCTTCGCCGCCTCGTTGTTCTTCTGCCGCTTTGCCCAGTAGGACGAATCCTTCTTGTCCTCGGGGATGAACTCCCTCTTGCGCCGCGAGCTGGGTCCCACCAGGTCGCAGGGGAGAGTCCGCCCCTCTCCCAGCATGCTCTGGTCTGCGCCGGACAGCAGTGGCATCACAGAGGGCTCCTCCATTGCCAGCAGAGAAGAGGAGTCACAGGGTTGAGGAGGTGTGAGAGGGATTGTGGGTGAGGGTGAGGATATGGAGATGGGGAAAAAGGAAGAAGCACAATGTGAGGGCCAGAGGAAAGATCTGGGAAACTCCAGGATTTTAGCTGTTACACGGGCCACTTCAGTCCCACCTATGTCCCATTGGAGTTCTTCCTCTCCTCTTTTAATCAGGTATTTGTTAAGTTCAGTAACTGATTTATGTCTCATGGGCTGTGGTTATTCACCCTAAGCCCTACAGTGACTTGGTTGGTGGCTGTGGGTTTGAAAACTCAGGTTTGAAAGCTCTTTTGTTGATGCAGTTCCTCTTCCTCACCTGGAAAGGAAAACCATTAAAAGAAACATGAACAAATGTGTAATTCTTAAGGAATTTTGGGCATCTCCGGTAACAAATACAGTAATGTATTACAAAACTTCCTTTCCAAACTGATTTACAAAAACACTGAAGCACAGCTGAAGGCACAGCAAAAGGAAAATACAATATCATATTTGTTATAGTATCCTGATGTTCCAAGTTCATTGGAAGTAAGTGTTAAATAATAGATCATAATATTTCTTCAGAGAACATCCTTTGGGTTTCCTTTAAGCCTGCCTCCAGGAAGTAGGCCACTTGAAATCTTTAGAGAAAATGTAATGATGATGCTCTAATGAGTGAAAGTAGCACACCCCCAAGAGGGAGCCCTTTGACTCACCCAGAGAATTGTGGGAAGGAAAATGAGGGGGCCACATTTGCTTATCAGGGGTTTTACACACTTGTGATTACAAAGAAAATTAAGCATATTACTGGAAATGATGCCTTTGCCTTCCAATGACCTCAGTCAATCATGTTTTGATTTATAATTTTAAGATTAAATCAGATTTGTGTGTTCCCTGTTGGTACGTCACCTCCTCTCCATGTGTTTTTGCTGATAATATATTTGACATTTTAAACAAAAGCTGCTGGTATCACACTCCTTTGGTTTAGTCATGTAAGTAATTAGACTCTCCCCAGGCTACCCTCTTTAAACCTATATTGCTGATTTGCATCTGGAAATTGTCTAAAGTCAATAGTAAGATTTGTGCTGTCTTAAATAAATTGACAATGTTTTTGGATGTTTTAAACTTAAACATAGTATGCTTCAAGATGTGTAGCACACTCGCATCACAGAATAGTATTACTATTTACTTTCTAGCAGGCATTTATGATTGTACATATATTGTGTGGTATGCATTAAGTAGGATACAAGACTCCCCAAGAGTGAAAATTTTGATATTCTAAACTCTTGTCTGAAAGCAGCACAGTAGCCATGCCCTGTGATTTAGGGGTGATGGAGGCCATTGTGTGTGGCTTTGATGTCTACACAAGTTGTAAACTGGGTTTGGCAGTTCAGGAACTTTTCTGAACTATTACTGACAATGGGTTGTTGAAGGGTTTAAATCTTACTGTTGGGAAAGTTGTCTCTTAAGGGTCTCTTAATGATTGTTATAAAATCTCTGCTTTAAAACGGTCGATTATGGGTCAAGCTTGGATGAATATTTACATTTTACTGCTCCTCATATCACTGACCATATAAGGTGACAGTCGCACATATGGTGTGAACTGCAATATATAAAAAAGGATGGCCTATGACATTGATGTGTAGATACAGTAAATGATGACACCCTCACTGATCTGATGCGGTGATGTTGTGATAGTGACATCACGCCCTCACACCCACTCATGGGTGCAGATTCCAGGGCTACACTGGGGTAAGTGGGTGACACACACATCTGACGGCTCAGGGACCCAACCCAAGTTCCTTTTAATCTTAATTTATGTTATCTTGCTTACTGTTCACCCGAAGCAGCTGTTCAGTGGAGAATATACAAGTATATGAAGAATACACAGTCATGATGAGGAATGTCTAGGTATCATGGGGAATGATGGTGCCATTTAACTGCCAGTGAATTCAAGTTCAATTGCATTTTCCTACTCTGAGGAAAAAAAAAGTGACCCCAAGTGGAAAAAGTTTTGGTTTGTTTTTGTGTCAATTAAGTTTTGTGTCAATTAAGTTTGTTTTTGGTGTCAATTAATGACCAGTGAATTCAAATTCACTTGCATTTTCCTGCCCTGAGAAAACTATGACCCTGAATTTGGGGAAAAAAAGTTCATTTGAAAATAGAATTGATGGAATTGCTTGCAAGTGAATTTGGTATAATTCCCTGAGCTAGTTGAATTACTGTAGAAACAGATCAGAAGTGTGAGGGTGTGGACAAACAGGCCAATCTAATGCCCCAGGTTAGAGGGATTTTCCTCATGGTAATGGCTGTATTTATGATATGTGTAATAGGTATGCTGTAACACATGGACAACACATACTGGCTGCAGCTCTTTCTGTGAATGTAGGGTTAAAAGTTATGGTAGTGCAATATTTCATTTTAAAGCCATGGTAATTACTTATCACATGTGTATACAGTCAGTATGTGCTGTATACACCATGTCTCCTCTGTGATTATCACTGGAAAGCCCACCAACCTGTTACAGATTTCCTAAAATGAGACACATGTGCCTGTTCACCATCCATTTTGTGTGGCGCCTTGGATGCTATGCAGGATTATAGTGTCGTTAGTGGAGTTATGTGGTTCATAGACCAGCTTTCACATTCAATTATTCAATAAATTATTCAATTTTATTACTTCTTGATTTCCTTGTTAGCAGTTTGACTCATGCAAGACGCGTGTTAGAAGAGGAACTTTGAAACAGTCATGTAAAGTGCGATATTGTGGTTTCAGCAGACTAAGATAAACCAACTCCTTAGTGATGAGGATACTGACACATCCGCTCTCTCGCGCTCTCCCTCTGACACTCTCACGACAGCAGTTTGCCTCTCGTTAACGATTCGAAGCAGTGCCATAGTTTATCTGTCTTGTTCAGCTCTCTAAAATGATTTCTGTCGGAATATCACACCTCTGACACGAGAGGTTCATCAGAGCCCTTGGTGATTTAAATAAATGATAACCATACCACGTGTGAATATTTGTCACCCATTGTCACGTACGATCGCCAAGGAGTATTTTAATTTGCGGAAAAATGAGATGTGGAGTCACTCTGCGCCGCTGCTGCTCGAAATTGCACATGGTAAATGTCTTAAGCCACATGTCCGGTGATGAGCTGCAAACCTTCTATTTTAGATGAGAGCAAACATAAAGAAAACATTAAAAAAAACACCCACTGTCTCTGCTTGTGAGCTGTGGATCTCATAGTTTGATATTCATAGCGGTACAGCAGTACAATGAATACTTTTGCCACCAATTCAACAGAAAAGCAACAAACACGAAACTGTGATTTGTGCTAATCTGTACATCAGCAGCGCTAATAATTGTTTGTGCATAAACGTTACCAGAAACGAAAATAATAAAAATCAATGCGATGCACCTGCAGCACATACATGCTTTTAGTTTCAGGTAAAATCACTAACCAGCTTCCGAATGCATCCTAATACAGCCAGTTACGTTTACTCGGTGATCAGTGTCTGAACGTTGTAATTTCCGAGCTGGTGAATTTCCAAATGGTCTTTATGGATTTGCTGCTCTCATACGTTTGGCGTACGATGCATGTATGTAATAAAACAAACAAAAAAATGCAATACTGAATTTCCATAGCTTTGACTGTCATCTTTACAAAAAATCTATTTCATTGACCTAATCTTGCTTCACTACTGATTTACGTGGGTCTTCCCCGCGAGCCGCGGTAAGTTCCAAGCAGAAGTTGCCGGTGAGTGCTGATCTAGGACCACATTTATGTTTAGCCTGTTGTGGTTAAGGTTTGAATTGTGGTTGGGGAATCTGATCATAGATCACCACTTACGGACAAATTCTGCCTCGAGAGCAGGGAAGAGCGTACTGTTGCTGGAAGCAGCTGACATTTCGCTAGCGTAAGGGCAGTAACGGCGGTGCTTTTGTAGAACATCGTGCTGCAGCCGGGTTCGCTTCCTGAAAGTTGCCCTCCCGAGAACTGTTTAAAAAGGCTTGCACCTGCTGTTTGTCGACGCGCCGCTCTTTAGCAAGTGCTTTCGAGTTTTATTCAGCCATCTGTTTGTTTTCGCTCCAGCGCCTGATTTTTTCCCCCTCAACCTGATATCATCTTGAACTCCATGTTAATTAAATTTGCAAACACGAACGTGCACTTTGTGGCATATGGACTGCCACAGGGGTATTCTGCGATGTATTTATTGTAATGCATTATGAGTGCGCTCATAACATATCCCAACACATTGGTACAACTCCACACATCTGTTTTAATTCATAACGAACAATGACTTCATCATTATTGGCATTTAGCAGACGCTCTTATCCAGTGCGGCTCATCAATCAGCTGTTCTCGAGTGCTTGTAATAATCGTCATAATATAGGTCTATTATGACAAGCAGACGACGTGCATTAACAGTCCAAATATCCAGACATCACAGCGAGTGGTCATGAAATGAAAAATGAAAATACAATGATTTTCCACTGCTATGTCTAAATAAGAAAATCATTATTCATTCCGTTGGTTGTGTTGTAAAAATAACCAATATAAATAATTTTAAAAGGCAGCAATGGTGTGATTGGTCTGATTGCCCTGTCACCTTTATATATATATATATATATATATATATATATATATATATATATATATATATATATATATATATATCTATCTATCTATCTATATCTATCTATCTATCTATCTATCTATCTATATATATATATATATATATATATATATATATATATAAAATCGGTCACTCACCATGTTGGATATGTAGTTGTGTGTATACATGTGTATCCATTGTGGAATGCATACATGTTGTAAAATGCATTCAAAGGCTGACACATAAATTGTTATATATGAGAGTGATAACAGTTGATAATGCATGCGAGTCATAATACACTCCACAACATGTTGCAGCCGGGCTAACCTGAAAGCTGTGGGATGTGAAAAAGTAGTTCGGCAGGGCCTTACCTCGAGAAACTTGGGTGACCGTCAGCAGGGTCTCAGGGTCCTTTTGGAAGTGGCAGTGGGTCCACTGCTCAGCTGAGTGAAGTGAACACCCCCCCCCGCTGGCCCCTGTGTGGTCACTCGCTAGTGCTCTCCGTGTTCACTGGCTGTGTGGCCATCCCCGCTCCTACTGTGTGCCTAAACTGTGCTGCTTCTGCTTGTGCGCGTGTGTGTACGTGTACGTGTGTGCGCGTGCATGTGTGTGTGTGTGTGTGTGTGTGTGTGTGTGCGTGCGTGTGTGCGTGCGCAGGCACGTGCGTACGTGCGTGTGTATGTGTGTGTGCGACCCAGTGGGACCGTTACAGCCGTAGGATCCTGTCTTGAGCTGCAGTTAGACAAACACAGGCAGGCAGACAGACAGACAGAGTCACATTAGCCAAACACAAGCAGACAGACAGACAGACAGACAGAGTCACGGTCACTCACTCCCTCAGATCTTGCAGATACAGATTTGTGACTGTCGTTGTGGACATTTATATTTTCTGTGTAGCCCCCTCCTCCTCCGCCCTTAGTCCCTGCTGAACTTTGATGAGTGTGATTGCGCCTGCCACCACAGTCACACTCACTAATGTGCACACGTATTGGTCAAACTGCAGCAGCAAAGAAAGCGCCTACAGTGGCAAGATGAAACCCAGGGAAAGCATTTGGCTGGACATGCTGAGCCATAGGAGGCCTATTGGCTTGTGTGGTGTTAAATCAAGCTTGTGCAGGGTTTACACAGTATCGTGATTAACTTCTTTTTTTTTTTACCCCAGAACACAAACTATACCTTAAGCACCAGGTGTGAGGTTAACACGAGAACAGCCTTCCGTGGCTACTAAGCAACTAAACCGCTGCCTAAATCTGTCACTGTGAAAACCCCCATCCCCCGTATGCTAACCATACACTAGAAGACTTTGACAAGACTCTGAAAAGACTTTTAAAAGACTAAAGTCTGACACCCTCTCACATTACCATACACTAGAAGACTTTGACAAGACTCTGAAAAGACTTTTAAAAAGACTAAAATCTGACACCTTCTCACATCTAAAGACAATGTGTCCTTAGTCACAGAGTATCCGCTTTGCTGTTTCCTGTTTGGTGCTGAGAGAGCTCACCTATTGGTTGTTGACAATGTCCATGTCACTATTTGCATCAGCCAAGACTAAAAACTTATGATAATATTAAACATGGTTGATTTTATCGGAACGTCAAGGCGAGAAAAGGACTGACTTAAAACCGTTCGGATTACCACCTTACACCAAACAATCGAGATCACAGGAGCATGCCACAACTCTAGCAAAACTCTCATGATTTTATTCCGACATTGGAAATTTGTCTGCGACAGTGAAATTGCTTGAAAGTCGTTTGGTGTAAGGCCGGCATTACACGTTGCATGTAGGCAGACTTCATTTACATCCTCGTTAATATTTGATTGAAGACCTGCTGATTACTCCTATATACACCTTTGTGTGGAAGGTGTGGGCTGTGGCCTCTCAAGGCATAGACAGGTAAGACTGAGGTCAGGCATGCATGATTTGGAGACACCTGCATCAGATGACCTGCAACAGGATGTAATGAGTAACTGAAGCACATTGAGGTGAGTGCCACTTATCCCACCATGTCCTTCATTACATGTTACTGTGGATATTGAATATTTATTGTTAAATAGAAAACTTACTACACAGAAACTGAAGGAAATTATGAAAACCCAAAAAACTTGTTTATTTGAACTTGTTTTTTGTAGGCCATTCATTTCTCTCAGCCACATTGAAACAGCCTGTGTAAAAGCTTTTCGCTAACTGTGCTTTTTCCAATCCTTTGGCAATTTAAGGGTGTTGTTGAAGGTTTGACGTATATCCACAAAGAGCCTGTAAGCATGTCCATAAAACAAATGAATGTTTTGTTTCACATTATACTACCTATGCTTATGATTCCAATGTCCGGCTTACTCCTATGTTACCCTTGCAAGAGACTTACTGTCAAAATCTGTTTTGCTCTAATATAACATACAAATGGAGTGTCTGAACTCTTCTCTTTCTGTCATAGATGTGACAATATACAGGTCAAAGGTCATCCCTGTCTCATCAAGGCAAACCACCTAATGTAGGGAGAATGTTTTCTCTACCAAAAATAAACACATTAAGCTTTAATAATGCTTCTTCACTACAAATGATAAATGTTTTACATAAGCTTAAAAATACATTAATTATCGATATTATGGCTCATTCTGCATACACAAAATCGATCAATATGACACCTACTGTCAGGAATGCAGCTGCTGTGTCCAAAGTTGGCCACTAGATGGCCACATAACTTCCTTGTGTTTTCTGTCTCAGTTCATGTGTTTCACCTGTGTTGATTAGTCATTGTTTGCACCTGTGTTCTCTGTTACTGAAGTCCTGTGCTTAGTGCCTGTCTTTGTTCAGTCTTGAGCTGTTGTGTGTGCATGCACACATGCACACTCTCTTGCCCACACTTGCTTGTGTCTTGTGAGTCTCCAGTAAAGATAACTTTCTTTTTAATAAGCAAACCTCTTGTGTCGAGTTCTCTCTGCATTTGGGTTCACTCTGCTCTTTGTCACGCCTACAGCCTGTGCTGGTTAGCTGTGCCCTCGCTCCCAATACCTGGAAACTGTCTGCAATCGCAAACACAGACACCAACATTAAGGAACATAAAGTATACTTAAACTAAAGACCATGTACCTGTGCATTTGAGTGTGCACGTGCACGCACGCACGCATGCATGTGTGTGTGTATGTGAGAGAGCAGGACTTGTGTTGAAGTGGTGGCGGTGTTGTTGAAGGGCCAGCGTCTTTTGTGGTGACTGTAATGACTCACACTTCACACTTTGCCGAGGTAGAAGTGAGCAGGTTGCTCTGAAGAGCCCTGGCCTCAGTCCTTATGGAGGAAACTCAAGGGGTTGAATTAGTGAGACACATCTAAACCACACAGACATGCTGTGTTATTCATATATTGACAGCTGACATTACAAAGAATCAGTATATTCAGAAAGCTGGGCAGTGGAGGTGGACCATGCTCAGGCTGGTCCCTGAATCTGGTATGTGGAAGAAATTAACTGCTGTGCATCTCTTTAACCAGTAGATGACAGTATGAGATTTATACAGAACAGCTACACATGTTGATCTTTTTTCCACAAAGCTTCATGGAGCAATCCATTACTTTGGAGCTCTTTGTGCTAAACTACTGACAACGTATAGACAGACAATGGAATTAAAACATATGGAATTTTCTTATTAAATAGTGTGATGAAATGAAAGGAACTGTTCTGACAGACACTGATCTAATAATAGTAATATCACAGACCCCGCTTCATGATTAAGGTTTTCAGTATGACAATAGCACCTCCATCTGGCAAAAATTAGGAATCTTATTTTACTGATGACAATAATTGAGTACAACCTGACAAAATTATAAATATTTTTTTCATATGCACTGATGAAGTATATTTTAGTGGTCACGCCCATCAAGTAGGGTCATGTAGGAAGAGATATGTAGTAGGACATTCCCTCCTGGCCATGACAACTTTTTTTTTTTAACAATGTAGGAATTTTGCTGGAGGAAAATGGGGGGGGGATTGGTTTCTATCTCCAGCTGTTACCCTGGTATCCTCCATGGAAACCCTTGCCAAACTCATGTGAGAGGTTGGATGTGTCCTCGTGTGTCAGGAGCATGGGGTCATGCTCATTTAAAGTGGACAGCAGTGTAGCAGTCACAGCGGTCAGACAGGGTGATGTCACCAGCTAAATCACTGTAAGGTTGCTGCAGAGTTGTAAATGTTCTCTTGCACTGAGGAATATTTCCAAAGAAATTAAATGAATCAAACAATTAATAATAAGTGTATTCAGATTTTTCATTAGGATTATCTAGGATATAGTGTTGTGTATGTAATACATTTTTCATAATAGGTTCATAGATTGCAGTGGTTATTTCTCATAAATATGTCTCCTTCTGTGTTAGGTGAAGGACTAGTTGTTGTTAATTTTGTTATTATGGTGGAATATTTGCATTTACCCAATATTAAAGTTTATCAGACTCACTTGTAAACATATTACATTTATGGAGTTGCTAATTCAGTGTTGATTTCTTTCTCCAACAAAAAGCATGAATACTGCATGAGCTTTTCAATTGTTTATTTAATTTTTCAAAACACGCAATTTACCCATATTATCCTTTAAAGTTTTTTTTTCTGTAGCAGTTATTACTCAGTTTTTTCCTTCATCAAAGTTCTCTGCTAGTGCTGAACAAAAAGTACTCCACAGACACGCAATGCTCCTCTGTGATCAGGAGGAGGCGCAGGAGGAGGTTCTTAGTGTGCAGTGCAATGTGTGGCTGTGTGTGTGTGTGTGTGTAATGTGTGTGTGTGTGGTGTGTGTACATGTATGTACACATTTGTGTGCTTGGGTATTTGTGTGACACTATGTGCATAAATGTGTGTGTGTGTGTGTGTGTGGAACATAGCTGTGAAGGACAATGTTAGTACAGATCGGAGGTTGCTGGTTGAAATTTCAGGGCTGGCTTTGAGAAGTTGAAATGGTGTTTATGTGTGAGTGAGGGGTCACTGTGAGTTAGGGGTTGTCATACATCTACAGTCTTACATTTCAAGCTGGTGACTTACAGAGTTTCAGCTACAGTCTTCAGGGAAGCTCACACTGTGAGGTTTGTGTATTGTGTGTATCAGTCTTGTCTTTGTCTTAGTGTGCGTCTAGATTGTGGACAACTTTAGCTGCTTGTGTTGCCTAGACATTAGTGTTCCTGTGAATGCTCAGTCTGGGAACTACATCCTGTGTGTGTGTTCACCCTGTACACATTCTTAACCATTTCAGCATCTGCTGACTGCAGACAGTAGGTTAAGGTGGGCAGAATGGCAGGGGTTGGGTGATGTGTGTGTGTGTGTGTGTGTGTGTGTGTGTGTGGGGGGTACTCAGACAGAGGGAAGAGCCTCCCACAGTGGGGAAGTGTGGGAGGGGCACTGAAACATGAGGGTCTGTACAGTACACAGCACAGCGTGGTTCATATATGGGCAGGGGGCTACATCGTGTACAGGCAGATGGGTGCGGTAGTCAGTTTCTGGGCAGTTATCATGCATGCTGCTCGTGTAGCCTCAGTGACTGGAGCTGCCAGCCTTGGGCGTTGGGCGGGTGGGCATTCTGACCCAGCTGCAACAATTAGGATGGGGAGGGGGGTTGAGTGTTTGCATAGGTGTCTGTACAAGAGGGAAACACCCGTCCTTATTAGTGGCCAGGTTCATCAACTGGGCCAGGAAATATGCAAGCGGGGAGGAGCTTAAACTGTTCCCCTCTCCAGTACCGGTGCTTTATTCACGACTCAGTTGAGAGGGCAGAGGGCGGTGTAATTGGACGGGGTGGGATTGCTGTCAGTGAGACCCCTACAGGAGTGGGGTGGGATTGCAGAAATACGTTTTTTGGGTGTACTGGACCTCAGTCTTTACAGTGATGCGATAATATCAGGCTCTGCGGCACTGTTGCACATGAATCAGTTATTGTGAATCATTGTTCAAACTTTGATTCACACTTCACAGGGGGCGAAAGGTCAGAGTTGAGTTCGGCCACAGTGGAACGTGACTCTGAGAATCTCCTCCTCGCCTCTTCCTCCATCTCTCCTCATTGGCTTTTCAGTCTCTTGTCTCTGCCTTCTTTTGCTCCTCCCCTGCTCTCCATTGGATACTGATTGTCTTCTACCATCACAAAGACACTTGGTTCTGATTGATTGACAGGTAAGAGAAGAGGGAGAGGACAGCGTAACTAAAGACAGGGGAACTGGGTCTCTCACACGTCAAACTTGCTACTTTCAATTAAAAAAAACACCCAAATGAGCATGTGCTATTTCACAGTAGATGGGTGTTAACCAGAGCATTCCCAGTTGGAGGGATCAGTATGACGGGAGATCAAGAATAAGTTGTAAATGAATTCTCACATAGTTGAGGAAAAATTAGATTTACAAGCATGTAGTGTACATAAAATTGATAACTGTAATCCCCCAAGAACATTCCTTCTACTGTCAAAGGGGGCAGGGGGGGTGAGATGAATAAAAATTTTAAAATTAAAATCCGTCCAACTTGCCACCCCTTAACCCCTGCTTCCTCCCCAAGTACCTTTCTCCTCTTCCCAACAGTCTCTGCAACCTGCCCTCTTCCTCTTCTTTACCCCTAATAACAGGTCATTCCTGCAGTTTTCTATACAGTTATACAATATACATGCAGAAAGAAAAAAGGCTGCATCCCCTTTTCACCAGAGGTGCAGAGTTTGTCAATCTTATTTTTTTTTAAATAACATCAGGAGCACTTGGACACACACAGGAAACACCGCTGGAACGTGACTGTGGGATCTTCATCGGGAGAGAGGAAAGCTAAATGACAAAATGCAAAAAAGATGCACATTTTCATCACCAAACATCTCTGTTTTTTTGGTGTAGAAAATGCCATCGTCATTGTCTCTTTGGTTTGTTTTGCCACTGACAAATGCTAAATCTGCCATTCCCCCCTGCTACCTTTTATGACCTTGTAACTCACACAACCTTGTAACTTCAATCTTCTGTCCTCTGCATTTCTCCCTCTGCCTCCCCCTCCTCTTTCACCCATCTAAACTTCCCTCTCTCTCTCTCTCTCTTTATTCTCTCACAGAAACATTCATGATGTCTTTCCTTTATGAAAACATCAAGATTACATGCTGCTGCAAGAAACTTAAAATGAAAATAAATGAACTAACCAATAAATGAATGATTTAACAGTATAAAGCTTCAAGTCACAAGTTCCAAAACTAACTATTATTCATAGTAGTATCATCATTGTCATCATTATCATTAATATCATCGTTATTATTTAAATTACACAAACTTTACACGAAAGGATTGAGGTATTTCAGAATTCATTGTCAACACATGCCTGCCAGGTCAGTACAAGCCAGGGGGCGTGGCTAATGTATTAGGAGATTGTGTGTAGGGGGTGTGTCTGCAAGGGCATAACCAATCAGAGTTTATAATTTCTCAGTGGTCAAAGAGACAGTCCCATACTACTCTTTAGCTCCACACTGATCCTGGATCAGTGATCAACAAGCAAGCACTGTTATGTGCTGAATGCTAACCTCTGATTGGCAGTGAGTATGGAACAGTTTGAATTTTGGCTCCTCATTAGTTAACAACACAGTAATGTTCAGTTAACAAAGGGACCTCCATGATCAAACGAATGATGTTACCTCTGAAGAACCCCTTTTCTTCCTACAGAAGAAAAGGGGTTCTTTTGAGGTAACAGGGTTTTTATTTTTCCAAGTAAATTATTGTAGGTAAAAATACAGGAGAATAAAAACGAATTCTTAGTACTTGATGAAAGTGCTCTATTGTCTCGTATTTAGAGGAATAATTTTGAAGCTGACATTGTCCCCACATCTATCCTGTCTTTGTGCCCCTCAGTCTGTGTGTGTGTAAGCATGTGAGTGTGTTTTTGTGAGAGTGCAGGTTTGCATTTATGCCTGCAAGTGTATATTGTGAGAATATATATTTGTGCATGTTTTTGTGAGTGCTGGTATGTATGCATACACATGGATGTGTGGATGTGCAGGCTTGTGAGTATGAAAGTGTAAGTGTGTCTGAGAGCAGGTGTGTGTGTGTGTGTGTGTGTTTGTGTGTGTGTGTCTGTGAGTTTGTCTGTCCAGTGCAGTCCCACCCGTGGTTGAAGGTAAAAGGCACTCAACTCGTTCTGCATGGTAGCCACTTCCTCCCTGGTGGCACCATGCAGTCTGACTGCACTGTGTGTGTGTGTACGCACACGTGTGTGTGCGTGTGTGTATGCGCACATGTGTGTGTCCCCAGCAGCTTGTGACTGGCAGGCAGAGGAAATCTTTGGTATCAGAGGCAGGTTGCCCTGCCACTCAGTACAGTGAGGTAGCCAGACTGCCTCCCACTACAAACAACATCATTTATGTCACACTTGTTTTAACTTTAAATTAGATTTCTATATATGTATTTATAGATCCTTGCTGGAAAGTGTACCACTATCAATATCTCCTTCCTTGGCCTCCAACTCACTGCTCATAGCAAATTGAGGATCTATCTCCAACCATTCCCACCAATCCCTCTACATAAACTTTTTGTTTTCTGAACCACATGGTCAGTTTGATTACCTCTGAGGAAATGCTACAGACCATGCTGTATTCCACATGGACCGAGGGTGGCGCTCATGTTCTCCACCTGGCACTACCCTTCCTCGTTTCCCGAACGAGGGCACAAGGACGACACCCAATTACAAAGACGATGTTGCATCATCATCGTGAGACCCCCATCTCGGAGCTCAGCAGGGAGGATGCTGGAACAGCTCAGCCATGAGATGAAAGGTCAAGGGTCACCTGCAGTGGTGGTGGTCCTTTTTTTGCACACTCCTTCAGTTTCTGTTCCCTCCTTTTTCATGGAAACAAGTGTCCTGTTAATCAAACGTACATCATTCACGGAGAATGCAGACTCATCTCAGGTCCTTCTATGGTTTCAGTCTCTTGTCATTTTTCTTTTAGAAAGTCTTTTTCTTTGCCTTTTTTTGTTTTTGTTTTTTTTTTTAATCAACAAGGTGCTTTACACGTAGTATTTGCACAACAGATCACAAGAGTAACAAGAAATAGAAACTTTTGTGTCTATGATACTATATACCCGCATCAGTGTTATAGAGGGAAAGAGAAGTAGAGGGGCAGAAAGGGGGAAGGGGTAAGGGAGGAGGAGAGAGAGTCAAAGATAGAAAGATAAAGAGACTTATTTCATTGTTTTTCCACGTTGCTTTTGGTTATCCATGTGTAGATTTTCTCTTAGTTGAGATTGTGTGTTGTCTTCCCCTTGCCTCTTGCGCTTGAAGAATTTTTCTTTTTTTGTGAAAAGCAGTAGATTTGCATGACTTCAGGTTGTTGTTTACTATGGCACAGGTTACCCGCTGGAGGAGTGGGGGGTGGGACAGGGTTTATGAATGAAGTTACCGTCATCTCTCCGATTATCATTAAGGCAGTTGTCATTGGCACTGGATCATATTGTAAGGTTTTTCTTTTCGTGTGTCCCCACTGAGTGTAGTCTCCACCTGCGTACAAAATATCTCACGTCTCGCTCATACAAATACGTCCCCTTTGAAAACGTCTCTTTGATGTTTTTTTTTCTTTGGTAACTGACTGGAAATGTATTTATCACTCACACACAGAAAACCCACTGAAACCATATCCAGATAAAACAAAGTAAATGAAGGAGGGTGGATGACGACTTCAGAAATGCCGAGGATCTTAAACCGTTTCCCTTGTGTTGAGAACAAAACCAGAAATACAAAACTATGCTGATCACCCCTCATTGCGCTGTCCGTTGTGCTGTTGTGCGTGCGTGTTAATGCGCTTGTCAGTTCGATGCGCAATATTTTTTGTTGCGCGCGCATTTGTGTGTGAACGGTGAATCGCGCGTGTGAAGGTTTAGGCTGTCCACCTGCGGACGAGGATATCGCAATGATGCAACGGCGTGAGCGTGCTTAGACATTATGGTTCGTTCCAAAAGACCCGCTTGTCCTGAAAAAATGCAGGCATTATTATGGGTGCGTTTTTGCAGCTTGACCAACTTAAGACCACTTAAGACACACTTAACTGTGTTCAGTTAGAAGTGGCATGAAAGGTACCAGAACGTTAAAATGCATTTTTGAAATGGTCGGGACGTTTTAATTTTTCAGACGTTATCAGCGTTATAAATACGTGTCTGTCTTGCTTTAAAAATAAAAGCACAAATGTTATTTTGTTACTTTGGCATAAGTAGAAAATGAATCTTACTGTAATACGATCGTGATCTTTGTATGTCCAAAACATCCGATCGTCGCCGTCGAATTTAAAGGTCTCATGGTCCTCTTGACCAGTTACTGTTGTTCAGTACGGCCGTGATTTCAAAACGATTGACGGTATTTGAAAATGAGGGCCGTTTGTCAAGCGCGAAACACGTGTTGGGATTGGTTGTTCTGCTTCATACAAAACTACATTAATTTAAAAGATTAAAACTACAGCAGTTGTTCCAACCTTTATGTAAAATTGGTTATTTGTTCAGTTTATTTCCCTCAGTACCACCGAGTCTCGATTCCACTAAGCCGACGCTATCTTTAAAATAAACCGAAGAATTCAAAGAACGGATTGAAATTCGTTTAAAACGCAAATAAGAATAACCCACCGAAGATTTTAACGTGTGGCGTTTGCAGTTTTTGTGGAGAACTTGCACGAAACATTCGTCATTTGTTGTGTGAGGTTTAACTAGAAATGTTACAGTAGAGATCAGTAAAGTATAGGAAAGTTCACGGACAATATAATGGCTGATTTATCTGTGAACACGTAGTTTGATCAGGACAGTGCCGCGTGTTCTACACCAAGAAAACTTAGAACTAATCAGACTCATCAGCGAGAGAGGCCCACTTGTATGTAATTATTGGTGCCGTAATAAACGTTGTCATTTCTGTTCTGATTTCTGTTCTGTGTAACTTCGTTATTTTTCCTATTTGAATATGTGTACTGTTAGTGCTGGTTGATTACCGTAGAACTTGCAAATATTTGTTACATATTTGACGGCCTGTTCCATATTCAGCATGAAGGAACGTGGTTTGTAATATGGTTGTCAATTACACTGTAACTTTTCTCGAAATCATTGTGCCTCACTTTTTCACCGCGTTACGGTGAACAGCAATTCTACACGTCACACTGCAGATGGCACTGTTGAACCAGCAATGCAGCGGCAGTCGTATGGCTGCCTGACTCCGCGCCATTGACGACGGTTCTTCTCCAGTATGGCTAATTACAACAGACAAGCTATGACACCTCCCTGACAACGAGAAACGGAACATATATTTCTTCCAGAAGCTAACACGGTCGCTAAACAGGCTTACAACATCTGCGCGAAAATATAAAAGCAAGCCTGCACCGACTCCAGAGTCATGGGCCTAGTGTTCCGTTTCACCTTCAGGGAAGATCCTTGTCTGTATGGACTGATTGATCTGTCTATTGATCAGTATGTTCCAAGGTATCTCATAAAAATCTGTGGAAATCAGGGAGTATTTCACAAAGGAACGGCTGGAGGAGAAGGCAGTTGAGCTTGATTCTTGGTCGTCTGCTGCTTCTTTTTGACTACCTTGTGCGTAAGACTGACCGTAGTGACAAAACTCTGTGCTGTGAGATTATTGCCGTTCTATGTCAATTTTTCCCTTTTTCCAAAAAATGAGATTTCATTGTGTGTCTGACCCTACAACAGCAGCGCTGGCTGGGAGATTGAGCAGAACTGTACGCTTAATGTGAATTTTTTTCTGCAAGATGTTTTGGGTGTCACTTTAAAGAAAAAAATGGAGGGCCTGTCCTTGAATTCAGACAAACTAAAATTCTCTAAAGTTCTCTAAAATTCATGAATTGAGCTTAATTCCAATTATATGTAGCGTGTGTGATTTTTGTTCCTTAGAGGTGTGGGGATCACAGTCAAGGCTGCCGAGGTGGCGAGGTGGGTGTGATGGGGGGGGTTTTTGTGGATGGGGTGGGTCGGTGAGCGGCGGCGTTTGGCATCGGCGCAGCTCTTCTCAGGCTTTGGAGAAGGTGGTGGCGGAGGTGCCGGGCTGGCCGGGGCTGGCGCCATGCTCGCCGTGCCAGCGATCCACGCAGCGGCGCCGGGCGTTCATGAAGAAGTTGCTGACGGTGCTGAGCTCCAGCCCCAGCTGCTGGGAGATGGTGATCTGCATCTCCTTGGACGGGCGCTTGTTCTCCTTGAAGATGGCGATGAGGGTGCGGCGCTGCAGGTCGGTGAAGACCAGCCGCTGCTTCTTCGGCGCCATGTTCCGGTCCTTCTGCTGCTCCTGCTCCTTGCGCTTGCAGGCTGCAGGGAGGGTGAGACAGGAAGTGACGTCATAAGGGATTAATGTAATGCAGAGGGAGGTGGTTGGGTGAGACAGGAAGTGACATCATAAAGGATTTATGGAATACAGATTGAGGGAAGGTGGAAGAAGCAGGATTTGTGGAGATGGAGGCAAAAGAATGGAAGGAGAAGGAAGCAGAGGGAAAATACATTCATTATGTGGTAGGAAGAGAAAAACACATGGAAGTGTAATGACAATAGCAGTCCATTTATCCCCATCTCTCTTAAACTTGTCATTTGCCCAGGACACCCGGGGTGAATCACTGTGAGCTTGCCCCTCACCTCCAATAACTTCACGAGTTCTGATTTCTGCCAGCTCATGGTAATATACAAATGAACATTTTACATTCCTTCACTAGTTTCTGGCTGTGAATTTAAGGAAGCAGCCACTACAAACTGCAGTGTCACCCAATGACTCACTGATAAGACTCACTGGCTCAGAATCACTGAAAGAACAGCTTTAGCAGCAATGACGTTTTACCACTAGAAGGTGGGAACCAGGGCAAGATACAGGAGAAGGATTTGGGATTTGTGGTTTTGAATATTCACGCTTGGAAGATCTCCCTCTTCCCAGATTCACACTCTGTTCCCAGGCCACAGAGCACTATGCTAACCCTGTCTCATTTACTCTTATTTTACATATTACACACATTTATTTCACTATTTCATAAATATACATGTTAAGCACTTATTTCTTGTATTACATTGTTCTTATGCTGAAAATGTGGTTGTTTTATGTCAGGGACAATTTAAGTCATTATTACTGGCACAATACAGTATTCATGGATTTCCCACTTTGGAGAGATCTGTGGAATATCTCCTCTATGAATGGCAAACATCTCCTGCATCTCAATCCAGTATGAGCAGTGTCTATACAGTCTTCTCCTTGTTTAAAGGGCAGGTACATTACATTGCATAACACTGTTGTCATTTAGTAGATGCTCTTATGCAGAGCAACTTACATATGTTACAATTTTTACATGTTATACATTTATACAGCTGGACATTTACTGTGGCAATTGTGGGTTAAGTATTTTGCCCAAGGGTACAGCAGCAGTGCCCTTGTGGGGAATTGAACCGGCAACTTTTCGGTTACAAGCCCTGCACCTTATCACTATGCTACACTGCCGCCCCCAGGTATCCCCTGTCCAGACCACCTGAGTCAATGAGCGGAGAGCAGGCTGACGGTGGAAAGCGGGGCAGACGGAACTCGGCAGCCTGGGAGGGACTCCCGCGTCGGTGCAAGGTCAGGCCGCCTGAGCATCTGCGGAAGCTGCTGCCTGGCTCAATACTAATGTCATTTGGGTTGCAACGGGAGGCTGGGAAACAGTGCTGGAGAGAGCGCACTGTGTGTACATATGAGGGAGGGAGGGAGTGTGGGAGATTAACCTGCGGTGCGTTCATAGAGGGGGGAGAGAGGGAGGACTGTGTAGTCTGCTGGGATGCGCGTCCTGCCTCAAACCGCGACCAACTGAAGGGGTAACGGCTCAGCTGTGTGTGTGAGACTCAACTGAAAAACTGCAGCTGAACTGCCTGACTTCCTCTGAAGAAAGCCGTCCCCCTGTGCAGCGAGAGATGCCTGCACGGTCTGAGGGTGTGGGGCTTGGGTGAATATGTGAATGGAAGCGCACAGTGCAGAATCTGCATTGATTTAAGAGGCTGTATCAATGCACCCATTGTTGCGCACAAACCAGGCAGAAGGAATTGGACAGGTGTTGAAAAAGAAGCGTCCTTCCTTTAATTCACTCGTTTGTTGCGCACACCCCCTTTCCCCACCTGCCCATGTCTTTGCATTTGTTTATTTTCCTGTCTTTCCCTTCTCCTTCACCTTCCCCTCCCCACCCCCTCCACCCATTTGTGTTAACTCTCCTCCTCCCCCTGTCACTCTGTAAGCTCTCTCTCTCTTAGTAATCCATCACTCTGTCTTCTTCCATGTCAATTACTCACTGTAGTTGCTCTCTCTCTCTGAATTTCCTTTCTCCTTCACTCACTACTCACTGCTTCTCATTTACTCACTGTAAGCTCTCTCTCGTATTCTTCCTCTCACTCCGTCACCCCCTCTCTCTGTCTGTCTGTCTGTCTGTCTCTCTTTCTCTCCGGGTTTCCCCCCTGCCTCTCGCTGTGATTGTGCTGAAGTGGCCGGAGCGGAGCCGTGGCGCTGTGTCTAATTACAGCGGGCCGGAGCCCATCGATCTTCCGCTCGCAGTCAAATCTGTTTACTGCCGCCGTCTAAGCCCCCCCTGGCGCACATCCATCATTTTCATATTCCACGTCAACGCCGCAGCGCAGCCGGCCTTGCGCTCGCGCGCGGCGAAGACACATTTCGCATTCTAAGCGTAAAACCGTAGTACATGTCCTACGCATGCACGCACGCGCTGTGTTGCACATAGGTGCGTGCGCGCGTAGCCTGCCGGAACGCAGGCGCTGTTTTATCTGGTGTATCTGATGCATGTTTCTAAGGACAAAATACTGCACGAGCAATAACGACATTTCATGTCTGCAAATAACATATTGACTGCAACAATGAAAGCGCATGTTTGCGAACGGATGAGTGCCCCATCAGATAAATATATTGCGAGCTTTGTTGGCAGTTTTCCTTGTATATCATTACAAACACTGAAGCTAGTATAGCACCGTTCTGCTGCACATTTCTTTCATTCCATGACCCCTCCTTCTTACAGGCCCCCTTTTGCCAATAATGCTACCTGCCTTTTACTGTAACTTCCACAACCTCTCTGCAAGTGGACGGACATGCACAGGTGCACGGAGAAACTGATGGGGATTGGGGATACATTTCTCTGTGTCATAAATGTGGTAGTCTGGATGTGTGTATAATACTGCCAGTGTACATGAACTCGGATTTACACGAAACCCCACTTCATGTATTAAAACAAAATTATGTTATAACGGTGTAATATTACAGTTACACCTTGAGTCCTCTTTTGTCATATGGAGGTAGTGGCGACTATTTCTGTCCTCGTTTGCCATAGGGAGGTAGTGGTGACTATTTCTGAACATGCTTTTGAAATATTTTCCCGATACCGTCTCTTTGTCAGCATTCTGTTTTGTTACGAGCGGTATTATGGTCAGGAGCAGGTGCACTTTTTGTTTTGTTGTGCATTCCCTTTTCCTGTCTCTTGGTGTCGCCCGCGTTCTCTCCTCTAAGCGATGGTGCGCGCTCCAGGCTCAGTGATCAATAGCGATCGATCGGCGGGGAAGGGAGCCCTGATTACTGAACCACGTGTGCCGCAGAAAACGGAGGAAAATCGATCATTGCAGCTTTTAGCGCTACAGTAAAGCACACACACACAGCAGAAAGCGGCACAGAGGCCTACCACACAGAGAGTGCACAAATACATCCCTCACAATGTACATATACACACACACCAGTATGCTAGAATTCCTTATATTTAAATATGTGTGTTTATTTCTATATATTCTATATATTTTCACATATTTTACATACATCCATCAATGCCCATATGAATAAACCCACATTTATGTTTGATAAAAAGGACCGCAAATACCAGCCAACTGTAGAACAACCTACAGTATGTAGCACAACCCACCTATGCTATTGTCCCTAATCAGGTTCCACAGTCGTTGTCTATTATTAATTGAAATGTTTACGACCACAATGAGGGCATCACCTAAGTAACTGAGAGTTAAGCCACAGCCTGTGGTGAGAGTGGAGTCTGCGGTGTGACACTGCATTGGCCAGAGAGCTGGGTCCTGGAAGCCGGTGCCCTGTAGCCACCACGGAGCTATTGATTCAGGAATATTCCGAGAGTGGAATTCAGTGTTTCAGATTTAATTGGGCTGATTACCTCGCAATGCGTTCAGCCTCCATTGGCCTGGATGATAGGAAGAAGAAGAATTGACTGGACTTGGGGCACAGAGGAGTCCTGGCGGGAGGGGGTTGGGCCACTGAGCCAACTGCCAGGGGTGTTGCCAACAGAGGGTTGTAACAATGATATCAGAAATTAACTCGGCCAAATTTAGAATTAGGCAGCTGGCAACTGTCAGCTGCAACCATCAGAAATCAGCAATGGCATTATAATTTCATAGTTTAAAGCCAAGCAAACCCTTTAAATATGTCTTGAAATGCAATTTGGAAATGCCCAATGTAGGTTAGATCTGCCTGGCATGCTACCTGACGGCATTAAACTGACTATAAAGAAACAAAACCAAAATACGACTCTCCATTTATAAGACCTGGCTAATATTTTCACCTTTTTGCAGCTAGAATTACTGAGCTGCATGACATGTGTTTAGACTGCAGTACTTGCTGACCACATAGCTGACATTAGATATTGTGAGCCCTTGAATAAGCATAGTGACATAAACCTAATAAAATCAAACGAGGGCTCAGTTTCGATGTTTAATTCCCCCAGATGTGCCATATCTATTCACCTGAGAGCTTGGAACCTGAAGGTTTCCTCAATTTGACCAATTAACATGTTAACTTCACTTCTCTATCTTGCCGCAATAAAATGCCCCTTTGGCGCTGTTTGGCCACACTGCTCCCTATCACAGTCCATCACATATACATCATGTATAAATGGACCGACACCCTATGTTTTTTTATCATTCTTGTTTTATTACTGATTGGTTTCTTGGCATGTCAAAACCAGCTTTGCCAGTCGACATAGCATCTGTGATGTAATCACTGAACGGGAGTGACGGATGTTTCTCAGTTCTGCACAGGTGACACGTCGATGCTCTGGTCACACCTGAGAGAAGCGTGCACGCCTCGTTTTTCACCACCCGGGGCCCGTGCATTGGACAGATGCCTTTTCTTTTTCTTTTTTTTTTTCTTTTGGTTGGTCCCTTTGTTCGGTTTGTGTTGTTGTTGCTGTTGTTGTTTGCAGTTGTTTTAATTTGCTCACAGATTGATGGTGCTGGCATCGATCAGCCTGCGCTTTAAAACCGCTTCACAGAACATTTATTCAGTTTGCCCCACCAAGGGCCTGCCAAGCTCTCCCCGAGTCTCGGCTCCCGCTCCTCCCAGCTCAACCTCACCTGATGTAACTGGAGGGAATATTTGTGTTAACAGACTGTTTTCCTGAGAGGGGCACCGCCTCCAGGTATTTTACAACTCCAGATGTGTGTCATCTATGATGTCATTTTCTCCGCCTTGCCTTTAGCTCAAGCCTGCAAACCATTTAAAGCCTAGCCACATAGGATACCTTGCAGTAACACTGGCTCCTTTTTAAGACATTGATGTGACTTAATTATAAGAAGCGTAAGATGTTTTTACACTTGGCCCACTATTACGTTGACTTTTCATATCATACTTTGGGCCAAACCTTTGGGGCATCAGAGGTTAGCTATCTTTTTCCTTGAAGCTGGGTCCCCCTGTTAACTTATAGGGTCAAGGGGGCATTAAAACCATGACAGCCTCAGGGTTAAAAGGGCCAGAAAATTATGGGATAATCAAGATGGGGGGAGGGGGAGCTACAGTCCAGTGTGACCTCAATACCATATAGCTTAAGAGGACTTGACCTTCTGCTCCTTGAGGCGGCCTCCATGTCCACTTTGACCATAAGACCTCAAAACTCATTGATGGTCAAGTGGAGTGGCAATCTGAGACTAAGAGGGTATCTTTGTCAGAAAGCTTTGCGTTAACACTACCTAATTAAAAGAAAGACCGCCTGGATATTCATTGTTGTGGCTGAGGGCCTCTTGACTTTGTGTTACATTCTTGATCCAGCTACTTGCACTAGACTTTTAAATTCCCCTTACTTGAGCCTCCCCTTCACTTTTACCCCCCCATTATCCCCTACCCTTGCTTTACTTTGAGTGCCCCCTCCACCTCCCCACCCCTGGCCCCTTAAGCAGCCAACACAGAGGCATCTGGTCACACTGGTGTTACTGCACATAGTTGCTGCTATCAGACAGCCAATCTGAGAGAAGACGTAAGAGCAGAGCAACAGGTGGCTGGATTTCCTTCCTTGCAGCCACTTAGTTGCGGCAGTTGTGGTGTAGAGATGAGGGAGGAAGATAGGAACCTAGGACACTGGGCAGAACCATGGGAGCTCTAATCCGTGAGGAGGCAGGAAAACATGTAACGGGAGAAGCCGTGGTGGCAAGGTGGCTTTGTAAGGTGCTTTATCCCGGGTTGTTTCGGGGTAGGTCGAATCTAATAGAAATACAATTTAACACTGTACCTATGCTCTTATTCCCTGAAGTTTTGCTGAAATGATGGCTTGCTTTCGGCTTTTGATTTGTAAGCTGTTGCATGGCCACAGCTCTTGTGTTTGCCATGGAGTGTTTTCTGAAACAGTGGACAAAGTTGTGAGACTTCAGTTGCCCTCGTGGCACAAGGTTGAGCATCAGCAATCCTGGCCACGCCCAGGTTTAAGCACAACTTCACCGTTGCCTCACTGAAATTGCAGCAGTAACTGGCTGATGCTCAATTTAGATAGTGGGGTGCTGTCATTTGTGAAAGCTCAGTGCCATCATTGAATCATCAAACACACCAGTATATAAGAAGAAGAAGAAGAAGAAGAAATAGTATTAACTCTTCTCTTTACTCTTCAGAAGGAGAAGGGAGAGGGCAAAGATAGTCTAATTTGATATTTCTATGTGTTTCTGTTGGATATATAGTTAACCCCCTCACTCCGAACTCCTTTGTAACTTTAAGTTACAGCTTTTGGAATTTAACCATAACAATTGTGGTCAACGGCCATGTCAAAGTTAAACATATTTAAACTCTGAAAAATGCAGCCAGTGATAAGCAAAGCAGTGTCATGCTGAAAGACTGTGCGGTTTATTTGACAATTATTGTTGTGTCATAGAGACCAAGACGGGTCAATGTATGGGTCAAGTATCGGTTTGCAAGTGTGAAGAAATGTTCCATAAAAGCAATCATCTGCATAGTGGTCGTACACATGCATTAGTCGCTTAGCTGATTCCTTGAAATTGCAGTGATTACAGTTGTACACCTCACACATCCTTGGTACAGCTGAATATATCCTGTAGGGATTGAGGTAAAGACTTTACTGTAAAGTTAATCTTTCAGAGGAACAATAGCAATATCAGGGGAATTATAACCCTCAGCCCCAGTTTAAGAAGTACAACTCCATCTGGATTTGTATAGAGGAATTTAGAATGTTTGCAGTATGAACTGGTGAGGCTACATTATTAAGGTGCTTAGTTTGGTTTCATGTGACTGACAAAAATTGAGCTTAAATCTCTGTTTCATTCACGTGACTGCAATGAGTCTGAATGCATGAGCTTAGGCCAAAGGGTCATCTCATTCAATGGCATCCTCATAGGATAATTCCAAAATCTGCAATGCTGTGATCAGCCACTGAGTATGTACAGTACATAATGCATTCCTTCCTGTTGATAGCAAATGTTTGGAATACCAAAGCTGGCACAGTGATATTCATTTTTGTCAGTAGAAGAATCCCTCACCATTGGACATATTATCTAAAGCCCAGATTCAATCCAATGTAAAAGACTTTTGTCTTTAACATTTGACTGGTGAATTAAAACATTTCTCTTACAGTATCATGGAATCAATAATTATACTGTGACTACTACTTCTACTACTAATAATAATAGGTTACATTTGTAAGCCAACTTTTTCCATGGATCTGCAGTATAGGAGGGGTGAATCACCTCAGGTACCACCTGTGTGTACCACCCTCCTGGTTGATGCATTGCCATCACTTTGCACCACACCATTCTGTAAACAGGTGTGCTCCTCAGACATCTGTCAAAACTGAGAAGTGAATTATGCAATAAAAATTGTGCAATAAAAACTGTCATTATGATCAAATGGCCAGATTGAGAATTTTGCCATGACACCAGAGAGCCCCATAACTTTTTGTGAAAAGTCCACTCATGACTACAGTAAGTCAAGACCTCTGTTCAACAATTCATTTACAAGACATCATATCCTACTGAATGGTGTCCCCCATCACCCCCCTGAGGCTTGGTTTTCTGCTTTCTGCAGAAGGAGCATTGCCCCCTGCTGGTCTAGTGACACCACTTCCTGCCACAACAAGGTTTTTCCAAGAGGTGTCACTTAGAAGTACTAACCAAGGCCAGCACTAGCTTTATCCATCAGGCAGGAGAAATGCATATGTTTTCATATGCTAAGAAAAAATGTTGTGTGAAACAGGAAGAATACATTTAAATTCATATTCAACAGAAGAACACTATTTCTGAATTGAATCTGGGCGTAAAACAGTATTACATAGGTTTGTAGAGGTATTTGCTTTCATACAAATGCATAGAACATCAAAACAGGTGCAATTGCGTTCTATTTCTCTATTGAGAAGAAAGAGATGGAAATAAAGAGTCTGCATGAACAGGTAGCGTTTCAAAGAAGTAAATGAGTATGGTAATCGTTCAGGAAACCATATATAACATACAATCGAATTTATTTAAATACCCTTTGTTGTTATTTTTAATTGTCGTTCGATTTAATGACAATGCACTGAACAAACGAAAACGTTTTTCAGCTTTTTAGCATGTGTGCCTGGCGAATGGAAATATATTGCCATTCCATCGCAAAAAAAAATCTAAAATGATATTAAACGATTTAAGACGCATTCGCATGCGAAGACGCATATTTTTCTGTATTTGTATGAATAAATAAGTCCAGCTTTGTGAGAATTGCCTTAGCGCCCTAGCTTGAAGTGTGTGTTTTGGCGGAGCTGCAGTGAGAGGAATGGAGGGGGGCGGTATCGATAACTAACCGCACCGTGCAGCCAACCGGTCTGCCTGGAATCGATGCGCTGAGCTGAGGTGATCTGATTTTGGGAGTGGTGCAACGTACTCTCTCGCGCACGGGCCGGATCTACTGCGGGCGAGAAACATGTCACATCAACCACCGTCACCGTCACAAAGCGTTTCGCAGGTTGATGAGCATACAAGTACAACAAAAACAAAACACTGTTTGTTAAAATGTGCCCTGTGCTCCTGTCGACTTTGAATGCGCCTGTATAACTCCATGAACAAAAAGAAAGAAAACAAGTTAACAAAAAACAAGAAAAAAAAGAAAAAAAGTTGAAGTTAGTATTCATGATAGAAATGCTCGACACGAATTGCAGTCCCCTCTCTTTGGGAAGTCTGACACATAGGCCTACCCACAACTCACACACAGGAAAATGGCTTCGTTTGTCCGCGCACACAAGATTTGGCCTGTTCTTTTCATTACTGGAGACGAATGCAATGATGCAATGTGAGGCATATTATTAAGACAAATGAAATGATTTTGTTCTTAATTAAAAAAGGACTAAGTACTACTGTACTTCCATCGCTTTACACTGATGATCGTTGTTATTCACCATGACCACAATCACGGCAGAGTGTATAATTTGCACGTTTTTACCACATCTTCTGGTTATTTTTAAAGTTGTTACTAAAACCTGATTACAGTATGCGCACACACATCGTAGTGCCAGGAAACAGAACCGTCCTGAATTTTACCAATGCAGAAAGGGATGAAGAAAGTGATCGCTCACGCGACAGTCATTGTTGGGGCCTGTCGGAGCGTAAACATGTTGGGCTACTTTGTGGATTTTTTGACATATAAGGCTATGAACATTTGATTTTCAAATAACTTTATTCTTTACTCTAAAAGTGTCACGAGAGATACAGCGCTCGAAAAACTATTGCACGTCTGCTAGAAGAAATCTTAGGTCTAAGGTTAAGAATAGTGATAAAGTTTTTGGCTCAGTGGAGTCGCATAGCTTTAGGATTTTAATGTTATGTTTAATATAAAATGTAAGCTGTAATACAAAATGGCACGTATTTTACATAAAGGGGTATTTCAGAAATATACAGCCTATACATTATGCTGATATTCTCTTTCTCTGTTGATTATAGCAATGCTTTGATTTGTTTGATACTAAAAAAACAACAACAGGCAATGTAAATTACCTAACATGGTATTTGATATGCAAACAAATGGCCCATAACGACATCAGCCGTAACGATGCTGTAACATTGGCCTGACTGGGTCATTTTCTTTAATTCGGAGTTATATTTAGAACGTTTAATTGAATACCACATAAACTTTATTCTTCGACCTATATGTTTCTCTAGATAGTAATTAATTATTGAATTCGAATGTGCTATTTTTGTTGATTGTGTGTCGTTTAGCCCAAAGCCGAGATTCTGCGGTTTAGCTCCGATCGATCCCGAGCGCAGTGTACAGGGTTTTGTTCAGTACGTGGAGGGGGGCGGAGGGGTAAACCGCTGCCAGGCATAGAGACGTGTGGAGTTCATTTCGACGCATGCTTGTGCCAGCAGTAGCTCTGCATAACTCCCAAATTAACCGAATATCCCGGGTATGAATGATATTCAAAACCCATTGGCATATGGGCCTACTTCATTTAACATTGCGCCATGTGACTCCTCTGTATCATTCTATTTTGAAATAGCCGATGCATTCAAATGGGGACACAAAAGAAATTATCTGGCTCGTTTAAGTGAAATATTTTAAAATATTTACTCCACACCCGTACCAGTGAGTGAAGCTCCTTAGAAATTCCAATATTTTCCCATTCTTGGCAGGCTTCACGCCGGTAGGCCCATGTTTTAATGTTCTAGTATCACGCGCACCTGCAGTTTGATTTTACAAAGTATGCGCATCAACGTATTTGCATAACTGTGAATTTTAAGTCACCAGAATCGTCGGCTATAAAAACAGCCTTCCACTACTCGAACGCCCGTGGGCTATTTCGCGTGCCAGTTAATGCCCAGCCCGAACCTGAAATACCGTCTAATTTACAAATGTGCTCGCGTGAAAGAAACAAGGTATATGTAAGGTCTGTATCAAGTCTGTGTTTTCAGGTTGCATATTGGAAAGAGTTATATCCTGTGTGTGTGTGTGTGCGTGCGTTTCAATGTAATATTCGTTTATGTATATTGTAATGCAACTACAAGGAATATGGCGACAATAAAACTATTCTCAGTCAGAAAACATTTTGCCTGGTACCCAAATTGGGACTGCTGAGTTATCATATCGGAAATAATAACTAAATTATTACTATGTAGATCGTGGTTTATGTGCATGTATTATGATCGTCAAATTCAGTTGTTTCTACTGTATAATCTCGGGTTTCTTTGTACGTTTCAGATTAGCCATAACATTATACAAGAAAAAAATAATGTGATACCTACACTTCTTTAACTGCATGGAAACGCACCTCGCAATAATAATGGACATGATAACGGTTACTGTTGACACCCTCGTTATTTTCGGTACCTTGTATAAGAACGGTTTGTGCCAATATGCTTCTGCAAGAGGCACTGCCTCTGCTCATTTTAAAGTGCGTACTTCTCATCCCATATTTCGCTTGCTTCTCAGTCGTCAATTCGTTTGGAATTCCCCCTAAAAAATGTTCTGCGTCGTTTTACTTTTTTTATTCCCTAATAAGCAGGCCACCGCAAGAGACCTAAAACAAATTGACAAAAATAACGTTAATGGTAATAACCCGTAATGGCATTTTCGTAATTATTAGTACTTTCCTTGGAATCTCTATTCAGAAAGGCCAAATGGGTAAGTCAATCGGACAAAAATCATCAGGAGCAAATCGGCTGTTTTTGCAGTAAATTCTGTAATTCAAATGTTTGCTCAAAATAAATAAAAGTTAAACATAAAAACGCGCGCAAGCTTGTTTCTTTCCCTTTTTCCTCTTAAAAGATACTCCTACGAGTGCAGTATGCTTACATCGGCCATTAAACGACCCATTATCGGGCCTTTAATAAGCGATTACCCGTCAGTGTGTTAGATAAGCGGCGCGGAAGAGGAGGCACAGACAGTCTGCCTTCTTTTCGAGCCCGTAGCCAGGGAATTCACAATTCGAACCCATGCTAGGGACAATAGGACGGAAATAAATACACCATACTTTATAGCGTAAAGGAAAAACAATTTAGAGGATGTCATTTATTTTTTCCCATGACATCTCGTGTGATAAATGGAGAACAATCAAAGTTTAGACTCAGTTGAACTGAATCCACGTCGTTCTAACTGTGTAGCACCCATACGTCGGCAGGGTCCATTGCCATTTTGGCTGCGACCAGTTGCAAATGTGTTGGCTGTTTGAAAAACCGAAACCAAGTATCGCTTGTTTATACCTGATCGTTATGATCACGGGCTGTTTATTTGGTTTACGTAATCATATCGCCTCATAATTTAAATGCATCGCTCAGTACCAGGCCTACGTAAGTAGCGTGGTGTTGGCAACCTTTCTTATACAACATATTCTGCCTATCGTGTAACTAGTATTTCAAACAAATAAAACCTGTTTACAGGCTTCAGTACCAACGAGATCCACTTATACCCGCCAGTGTAGATCAAAATCCGCTGCCCCTTTGTGGGAGGCCATTTGGCTAAGTAACGGCTCAGAAAAGGGAAAAGCAGGATGTGTTTGATTTGATTGGAGGTTGCCAGGTGACAGCCTTTGACTAACACTGACCAATCCGCAGTCAGACTGACCAACAAGAACAAAATAATCTTGTAATTTGTTTTTATTAGGAGCCTCGGTTTATTAACCATCGTCCTGAATATTGGATAATGGCCTAAAAGATTTTCCTAAAATTGATTGTAATGCCTCACTCTTATTCCATAGTGGACAGTGGTTTGAAACCTGCTGTTACTCTTAGACAAGCACCCAACCCAATTAACTTTTAATTATTTCTGAATATATAGATTCATATTTATCAAAGCAAGCAGCCATATAGTTTCGTCTTTGCTTTCATGCCCCAAAGAAAAGCAATGGTGATGTTTTTGCCGATGTTGATTTTCCTCAGATTATAACAGGGAGACTGTTTAAAGCTGATGTCCATGATTATTGTCAAAAATGTGCAAAGAGCCTTAGCCTGCCAGGTATATCAAGTAACCACTGACAGCCTGCAAGATTACTGCAGAAGTGTACAACTACAGGGACAGGAGAAAATGATGCTACATGATAGAGCTGATGTCATATTATCAGGCTAGGACTGAAAATCAAGTCAAGTGTGTGGTCATTAGCACTGCAAATACAATATAAGTAACACTGAAATTATCCATTACATTTTTGCGTGGTGCCTTCTGCAGGCTTTCAGTTATTGCTGTGGAAAACTAGTGGCTGTTTATTATTTACTTAAGGGCCTAGTCTTTTGTGGGATTTGGTAGCAACATCTTCTCCGCATCTTTTTTAGGTCCCATGGAACTCTATGTCAGTGTGAGTACTGAGATGAAGAGAACAAAGTAATATATAATGAAGATGAAAAAGAGGTTGTGTGTACCTGGAAAAGTAGTGTAGGGACATGCAATAACCAAAAGAGGGCAGTGTAACTTGGCACTCAATGCACTGAGCATGAAATGGAAGGTATGATCATGTGTTATGATGGTTTGTGTATGAATCCTTGATCCCCACATTTCTCTCTTAAGATATTATGCAGACATAAAATATGATGTTTTCCTTTGTACAGGGCTTGGAAAATTCTTGCACTCAATGTATGTAATCAACATTGTTGAGTCAGCATTAATGAGATTTTTTTTGTTTATCTGCATTTTTATCACACGTACAGTATTGTGATTAGAAACAAACAAATGGTCTCCAGTGTGTGTGTGTGCGTCTGTTGTAAAGGCAGGTAAATGGATGGAACATACTGTAAACCACAAGTATGCAGGATGCTGACTGTGTGTGTGTGTGAGTGCATGTGTGTGCTTGTATGTGTGCTTGTGTGTGTGTCCATGTGTTTGTGTGTGTGTGTGTGTGCATGCATGTCTGCGTGCGTGTATGTGTGTGTGAGTGCATGTGTGTGCTTGTATGTGTGCTTGTGTGTATGTCCGTGTGTGTGTGTGTGTGTGCATGCATGTCTGTGTGTGTGTGTGTGTGTGTGCATGCATGTGTGTGTGCATGCATGCGTGTGTGAGTATGTGCGTGTGTGTACGCACATGTACGTGCATGTGTATATATGTGTGTGTGTGTGTTTGTGTGTGCGCGTGCGCGTATGTGCGTGCGTCTGTGTATGTGTGTATGTGTGTGTAGTCAGTTTCCTAGCATGTGCTGCAAGGAGGGCTGTTGATGTGAGGACTGGTGGTGTTGTGTGTGTGTGTGTGTGTGTGGGGGGGGGTTGTTCAGCTGGCTGATGCTGTTGCTGCTCCAGTGATGGAGGGAGAGATCGGGGGAAGGGAAATCAATACAGATTCTGGGCGAGTCAGACCAGCCTCAGCAGTGTGTGTAGCGTAGCCTCACTCTACAATCCAATCACATACACACGCGCGTGCACGCGGAGAGGCAGATTCTAGCCCTTATGCTCAAGCACAGACACGGCATACACACTTCACTCGGTCACGGCAACCTTAAAAAAAAACAATCAAATGACATCACAGCTTTGGGTTGCATCGAACCGGTTACGCTGACATTAACACAAAATGGCACCTCCTGGGGTTTATGACTGAAAATTAATCAAGGTTTTTGTTTTTTTTTTTTTTTGCAAATGAAGGGATTCTTTTTAGTCTGTTTGGCTGGACCATGTTAAAGCACCGGGGAGAATAAATTAGATTTCTCTTCAATTTGCTGGTCACGCTGTTTGTCACATCAATGTTAATGTTGTCTCTTAGTATTTACCACACACTTTACTTTGCTTACAGAGGACGAGGGACTCAGTTACTGCTGCAGCCACAACCCCCACCACCCCTAAGTCCCCCCCCCCGCCTTTTCCCTTTCGCTTATCAATTATTAAAGGGGGAATCGATCATTTCACCAACCGTGTCTCTACCTGCTCCTGCTCAAAAAGTCAAATCTGGCTAATCCTCGGTGGATGGCATCTGTATAACTTAGGCTATCTCACAATAACACACCCCAATTATTTCAGTTTGGGGAAAATAAATGTAAGTGGAGCTACATCCAGATGTTAACACTGTAAGTGTTTTTAATTTCCACTAAGACAGACAGACACACACACACACACACACACACACACACACACACACACACACACACACACACACACACACACACACAATTTAAATGCTTGATCATAATATCACTTAATTTTCAGGGTTATTTAGGACAATGTCATTAGTCAAGATTGAGGAGGTATCATATTATGTGTGTGTGTGTGTGTTAGGGGTGGGGGTATTGGCCAAAATACCTGGGCTTGTTAGAATAGCCAGGAGGTTACATGGAATGTAATGGAGTCCCAACAGGGTATTCCTGGATAATATACTCAAACAGCTCCTCCGTACGTACCAATAAGCTCATAATCTTGAAACTTCATGTGTGGAAACTTCATGTGTGGTTTTGGGTAACATAGTCATTGTGCTTATAGCAAGATGATTTGATAAAGAATGTCAGTCCCTACATCATTTGTGATTATTTAAACTTATTTAAGGATAGGAACTAATAGACTATGACACAGATATTCTACTCTATTCATTCTGACCAGATATTCAACTCCTGCATTCCTTCCGTCCTCTGTTTTAGACATTCTGATTGTTAAAGACAGTTTCTGGTGCTGTTTGCATTCCTGTGTTAGCCATGGATATTCTGTTTCAGACCCTAACCCTTCAAGAATGTTCCTTCAAGAACATTCCAGCAAATCAGAACACTTGGAGCTTGTAGTAATAATATGGCAGAGACAGAGCTTTCAATGTGAAGCCTATGGAATATCTGGTCATAATAAATATAATATCTGTGCTATGACAGTCCAAATGATGCTTCTAAGAGAATGCTGAGACACAGAGTATATTATACACTGATATTATGCGGCACTTTGTTCAGATCGGTAAGCAGAACACCTGTGTGTGCCCAAGCATCCTGCTTCAGTCATCTGAAATCTGAATCCAGAACTGCCTATGTCAAAATATGGCTAAGAGCAACATGCTTATAATTAAAGACTCGATTCAATCCAAAAGCACTGCATGTTGTCCATAACTTATGTGCAACGTAGTTACAAATAAGTTGCATCCTTGTGTACAAATTCAAAGCAAATGCCCCTGGATTTGTTTCATGACATTTTTCTTCAGCAACTCCAAAATTCATAATGTTATATGTGTAAGTACTATTGTTGTTGTTATCGTTATTGATGTCATTATATTTTTTAAATTATCTGTCTTTTAAAAGCATGTGATAACAGCCCTGTGTAAGTCTGAATTGGTCTACAGGCAATGTATCAGCTGCAGCCTTAGCCCAAACCCTCTTATACAATGTCTCATACTTCCCTCCAATATCCACATGCATGCACACATGCATATGTGAGCATGTACACTCAAACACAAAAGCACACACTCTCTCTAACACACACACAGACACACACACACACACACACACGCATATGTGAGCATGTACACACATAAACACTCAAACACAAAAACACACACTCTCCTTAACAACACACACACACACACACACACACTCACACATATGCCCACACACACATGCACATACCTTATTCACTCCATAGCATATGCCCTTTCACTCTCTCACTGATATCAAACACAGATGAAAGATTGTGCTCTCACTCACTGTTACCAGATGTTTTTTACTCTGGAAAAATTATTAGTAATAACCTTACAATTTTTGTATCATTAAAGCACCCCAGTGAAAGTGTTTAGTTTACACACAGCAAGTAAATCGCCCTTATAAAGCTGATTTACAAATGTGTGGTACAGCATCGATAATCAAGCACTTTCACTGAGTTTTGGGTTCTCATATATCCATCCAATGTGCCTTTTCAAAGTGCACTGGCAACAAAATAGTTCCAACATGAAACTGTAGCCGACCAAGGTGTTATTTATAAACAAAGGAAACCAAAGGCTGCATTTTATGGAATTAGATACGTTTAAAGAACAGGTCACATTAAAAGATTAGGTTTAAAAATAATCCATGCTGAGTTTGTGGATATTTCCTAACACATTTTACTCTCCTACATCAGTGATCATCAGTGGATGCATAGTTTGCCTGTGCCATCCTTTTTCAATAGCTAAGCTGTGTTGATAATGCGTGTTTGTGGTAAAGGAGCTGTCCCTATTTTGTACCCGTAGCGATGTATTTTCTGAATAAAATGACAACCAAATTTGTGCTCCAGCTTTCTTTTTTTCATTTACACTTTTGTTGTCACTGTTGGCCTAAAACAATTTTGACCACATATAATTAGAGATTACCTGGTTATCAAATTTCAGACCCAGCGGATTGAAGGGATTCTTAGAGCATCATAGATCTTGAGACAATATGGCGTGTACCGAAGGTAATTTTGCTCATTTTTTAGATGCATCCAAAATTGTAATGCTTATTACTCAGTTGGTTTTAGGACAGAGTCAATTATTCTTAACCCTACTCTGATTCTGAATTTACTGCCAATGCCAGAGCCATAGACTGACAATAATGCCATTTGACTGCAAACTTTGTTATGTGAGGAAAAGCAGAACAGCATCATCTACACAGGGAAGCACTTTTGGTGTTATGTCATTTCAACACTTTCTTTCAGCCACAAATGATATTACATTTGCTTTCTTAGATCTGCACCTCTGAGCCCCCTGTCTGCACTTTGAATACTCCTTGGGCTATCATTATTTAATTTCTGGTCACTACACATGTCTTACGATGTTATGCTATAATTCAAGCTTGAAAATGATTCATTCCATTTCATCTCGTGTTTATTACCTATTACCCACTTGTGCTGCATTTGCTGTGTTGTAAATGGTTTGGCAGCTCATGTTATCATATGCTGCCAAAACAGCTATTCTGAAATTGCGCTTTATTGCCACACAGGGCCTGATTGTGTGTGTGTGTGTGTGTGTGTGTGTGCACATACAGGTACACAGGAGAAAGAGAGAGAGGGAGAAAGGGCAATGCTGCCTTTGTCATTACCTGCTTGAAATTATTTGTGTGTGTGTGTGTGTGTGTGTGTGTGTGCATGTGTGTATGTGCGTGTGCGTTTGTGTGTGTGCGCGCTTGAGGGTGCTCTGTGAATTTACCTTTATCTCTCATATGATGTTTCCATTAACTGTGCAGTTTTTCTATGGCCGGGTCTGTTCTCCTGAGTGAGAGCTTGAAGTAATGCGTAGGAGGTGTATTTACTCACATACAGCACAGCTTGATTGTATAACCCAGCCCCCAAAGGACATTGTATTAGTCTGCCCGTCTCCTTCTGATGAAATCTGACTATAAGCAGTGGAACGCTGAGACTCCACAGTGTCATCACTTTACACGATTTTTTTTTGTTCACACTCGTTTTTTCTGTCACATCCTTTGCCTCCCATTTCTCCTTCCTTGCTCTGGTACAATCACGCCCCCCCAACGCCGCCCCCCGCCCCCAACCATCACCACCAACCCCAGCCCCTCATGCAGAGAGCGAGGGAGAGTCCGGGGGGAGAAAGCACTGAGCCGGAATAATTGATAGATGAAATGGCTATCCTTATCGATCTCTGCTTTATTGACCCGACCAAATACATTGAGATGGAGTGTGGAATTCAACACAAATGCAAAGAGGAATGATTTTTTCAGCATTAATGCAATCTTTAAATGGTGCACTCTGCTTTCCTGCTTGTGCTAATATGTGCCGTTGCCTGTTTTCGGTGCCTTTAGCCATTCACAGCACCGCACACAATTAAAAATGTGTGACAAACTTTTTTTCGTTATTTACCTCTCGGTCAAAAAATAATTATTAAGTAAGCAATACTGACTTGGTTTGTGGTGGGTTGTTTCGGGTGCTCTTAGAGCGAACATTGCGGTGCTGTAGGCTGAATGACGCCCTCAATCTCGAGATAGCTCTCCAGAAAGGCGCGTTCTAAGGTTATCGCCTCTGAAAAGGGCAATGGAGATTGACTTCTAGATTTCCAACCTAAACTCGTCAAAATGAAAATGGATTGTTTATCAGAGGTGACGTTTTGTGATTAACACGTAATTGACTCCTACTGTTGTACAGTACTTGCACTCTTGATGAAAATACTTTTTCCCCCACATACATAATATAACAGAGAGTCCTGCTAAAAAATAGCGTTTCACCATCTATGTTTACGTTTGTACAAAATTATGTATTTGTTGTTAGAAATACGGTTGGGATATTTTTGTGGTTGTTTATTGTCATGTTTTGTCGGTGCTGGTCTTCGGTTTTAAGTGGTCCAGTCCTGATTCAATAATTTATTTATTTATCACTTTATTATTTAGGTTGGCTCAGTCATTACATTAAAATCGTCTTACTTGAATTTAAAGGCAATGTTACATGCTGTTATATAGAATGACATAATGCAATCCTCTTGTTTTTTTCCAGAACGTGAAGTAATCTTTTCTTAAATTTGATAGCGATTGTAGCGCATCGTTTCAACGCATTTAGCCAATCCATTTCAGTGCTTTGTGTTTTTTGGTGGTGGGGTGGGTGGTGGATGGAAGGCATCTGCTCCCCCCAAATTATTAACTTCGCTAATATTATTAAAAGGGACATTAGGCAGCTCACAGTTGTGCTTGGCCCGTTCTGCAGAACTCCTGAATTCCCATTCGCATTGCTGTCCCGGCCGTGCCCTCCACGCGCTACCCACACCGGCCTGTTGCCTCACAGCTGCACAACTAATGAATTCATTCTGCACAGGTGATTAATCCACTCCCAACTGACACACACACATGCATACACTGGACGGAGCCAATGTCCCTCGTTGTGTAATAGGTGTTTTCTTCGTTTCGTCCGGAGTTTTTTTTTTTCTTTCGAATTAAACGTTTCATCTGAGCGTGTCTGCTCTTTAAGTGTAGTCATGCCCCGATGTGCTGGTGTGATACCCCAGCGCTGTAATTTATAAATTATCAGAGGAAGGCAAAGAAATTGATTTGTGTGACTGTGATGAATACGGAATAGTAATTTGAATGTATTGATTGAAGCCGTGCGAATATCGCCTACCCCTCCCCTGAAACGCGCATCCCCCAGCTCCCTCTCCCAGCCGTCGTACCCTAACGCAGGCCTGCCTGCAACGGATAAACAGCAGTTTTAGAAGCAATATGTGAACTGGGGATTAAACTCTCAGTATACCAGTCATCGACCAATTTGCCAAAGTTCGTTGTGCCCTGGCACTATACGCACAGCGCTGGCAGCACGAGCCAGCACTCCGGCGGAGTGAGTTAACTAGTGTTTGGGCTTGACAGTGAGACGATCAGGCAGAGGTCATTAAAAACATACGTATATACCAATTGACATATTATACAGGATCGGCGCCAGGAAAAAATAAAATACAGTGAGGTGCAATTGCAATCCACGGGGTTGCACAAAAAGTCATAAATGCTATGTACACATCGGGATATAAGAAGACAACTGGGGGTGCACTGAGGTCCGTATGGGGGTTCAATGCACCCTTAAGCACCCCCATAGCGCCGGGCTGATAGTATAGTTATGCCTTCTTGCTGTTGCTAGCCCAGATGTTCGGCAACGCCTTCATTGCAAGTACTGTATGTTAGTGTAATATGTTATTAAGCATTGCAACGGGATCACAATATGGAAATTCAAGAATTCACTACTTTGAGTGATAGCCGATATAATATTTCTTCTATGTCCTTAACTATTGATAAACGAGTTTTAACAACCATGACCATTTTTAAAAGAAATAATAACAGTGACCGCTGAACTGGTAATAATGCGCAAGAATTGTTTTTCATTAATTCACCACTGGGTGGGTCATTCAGTTTAATCGCTTTGGGCCTTAGTCCTTAATTTCGAGTAACTGAAGACACCATTATGTGTCTTCTATGAAATACAAATAGTGCGACTGTGTAGGTAAAGGCAGACAAACGCGTGTCGAACTGACCTAGCCTACACAGAACCTGAAAACAGTGTGGTTCTGTTTTACACTGGCGTGTTAAAATACAACAAAAGCGGTACCCAATAACCATTGGAGGTAACGGCACCTAAGGAATCAATTGTGCGAAAGACTTTATTTACCAGAAACCTAGTAAATGTGCAAAGGAACCATTTACATTGCGCTAGGTGCTTTTCAATAGTGAATTGACTGGAACTAAAATATGCCACTATTCTTGGTTAATTAAAGCTCTCCCTGAAATACGGCACGCGAGAGCAGAGCTATGTGCATCGGTTGAAGGGAGAGACACGAGGAACAGATACGTGGCCCTCTTTAATCACGCGCTGCGTGCATTTTTCCTGTATCATAGTACAATTTAGACCTCACCAGAACGATAGCGCAGTGTATAGTGTGCATAAATCATACATCAATTTGAAGTCCTTGTTCTTTTTAATTGTTGCAATTTCACAAATTCGTATCACAAGTCGACGTCCTGTTCCGGCCTGTTCTGTGGATTTTAGATTGTGCTCATTTCCCTTGTAGTTACTGAAGTGCCCATCTACAATTCACAGAGTTGCCCTGAACCACAGGTTATTTTGCTCGAATCTATGCGCGATCAAGCTTATTGTTAATTTAAACGTTATTTTATTCATCAAAATCGTGTATAGTGTACGGAAATTCGGACTGACAAGTTTCCCAGTGTGCCATGAATGGCACGAGCAACTTCAACATTCCCCACGGAGACCTATTATTGATGGGTTACCAATAAATACGCACGCGGAAAGAAACTCGGATTACCAACGCTATCGATTAATCAACACGCCACAGCTCATATTTAGGTCTCCAAATACTTTACATGTATTATTAAAATTGAATTACATGTCAAAACAAAAGTGTTTGGTTTTAGGCACTTGTAAACACACCAGGCTAAGTCGGTAAACGTGTAAATGTAAACCCATAATATTAACATTTTATATGAAATGCACAGTTGTGTATATGTGTTTATAAATATGGATGTTTATACATGAAATACATTGAATTTTTTTCTGCCAATTATTTAGTGTTTTATGCTCCCAGACTAAGTTCCTTTTACGCATTTCACCTATATGAATGTATTTTTTTCTTTTTTCCTTCATCTTAATGTTTCAAATATGGACAAATACAATTTCATGATATGGTATCATTACCATTATATATTATTATATAGTATCATGACATATTGTCATTATTTATCATTTAATATTTTCATTTATCAATCTAATTTTAAAGAGGTATATACATATACCTCTATTCTTCGTCTATGAATTTGTGTAGACTGTTATAAGAAATCGATTATGTGTAATGGATTTTGTAATGGAAATGAATTTGTTATACGGAATTTTGGTGGTGTTGCCTTTTCTTATTTTTAATTTTTATTTCTTACTATTATGATTTTGACATGGTAGATGTAGTGAAATTAATTTTGAAATGTCACGAAGTAGACTCAGTCATACCCTGACGACAATGGGCATTTCTCATAAATAGAAAATTACATTTCTTTTATTTTAATTGTGCTATATCCCATCAATTTTACAGCGTGCAAACAAATAGAAATTATTGTGATACTCTCGACTCCTCGTGCACAAGAACATAAACGACATACATCTATACAAGATTAATTCTTATAGAAAGACTGGAATAAAAAGGATCAAAATATAACTTTTTGATTTTTGACTTTTGGATTTTTGATTACTCTGTTATTTATCTCAGTGTAGCTCAATTTCAACACTGAAGTGAAGCACACTTGAGCACGCTCTTTAAAATACTGATTGTCATTTTAAAGCAATGAGAAATATGCCATAGTCGCTAATTTATTGGAGGTAAAAAGACAAAGGAGGTTACATTAAAGACAAAAGCGTCGGTATGGTTCGCTCTTTCAGATCCGAATCTGGTATTGATCTCTGCGCTACTTTTAAAACGGACGCTGGGAACTCTAATATCGATCATGGGGGGTGTCACGCCCCCCTGACGCGCTCTCGCCACTCAGACTCGACTTGTTTGCGCCTCGCTGAGAACACAGGAGATGTCGGGGCCCACGAGAGAAAGGGGACATGTCTGAAACACAGATATGACCTTTAGAAGGAGGCTTGCAAAGCACACACGCAGAGATTCCCCCTCTGTCTCGAGACTTCGGTCTATAAGTACATGAGCTTTTGACAGAAAATCGTTGGCCAGATGCCTTATTACGCACCATGTTTTTCTCCGAATTAAGCTTAGCTATTTTTTATTCTTTTTGCTTTTGTTACTATTGTCATTGCTGTTATTATTTTACTGTACTTGCATTACACCCTCATGTTTTTTTTGTTCCTTGCAACATTACACTTCATAATAACTACGGAAAAACACCTCGTGTTTCCTTTTTGTTTTGCATGGTAAATCAGTTCTTCCCCTCTCTAACAAACCTCAGCGCAGCAAATCAGTATCGGCACGCGGGATAAATGTGGACCAATCTTTCCTACAGATGACAATGCACGCACACGTCCTTGTGAGATGGTGATACAGAGGCATGCCTTTGTTTGCGAATTTATTAGAGGAGGAAGAGATGTGATGTGCCTTACCCTTCCACTCCGAAATGCTCAGCAATCTAGTACACTGTTTATGTCTGATCTGTGTGCTTCCTGTCCGTGTCTTTTTTCCGATTTCCCATTTCGTTCTTAGTGTAAAATGAGTATATGTGCTTTTTTACTCACCCGCCAGCCTAAGTGCCGACATTCGCTGGAATTCAGGCTCTTGCAGCCACTTCCACATCCTCCGAAAGGTCTCGCGCCCGGACTTGAGTTTACTCCACGGTTTGGGGTTCCGTAGCAGGTCGGACAGGGTGCCCTGGGACCGACACAAGATCCGCTGTGCGAAGATGGCCTGGGGGATGCTGTAGCGCTTGAGCTCGGCAGTGATCCGCTGCGCTACCTCCTTCGTGTTAATGTCCTCCACCTGCCCCGACCCACTGCCCTGACCGCCCCCGACCGTCTGCCTCTCGCGCTCTGTTAACATGGACCCATTAGCCTGAGAGTGCAGGTGGCTGTGCGGGTGCATGCCGTTGAGGTTTGACATCATGCCAGGCCCGTGCCCCACTAAACTTCTTGCGAGATGCTCCTCGCTCCGGGACAGCATCGCAGCGTGAGACTCGAAGCCCCCAGGGGAGAGCATCTTGTCGTTGGAAAGGTGGGCGCCGGGGCCATAGGCGGAAAGAGTCTGCTGGGTGTTGTGCAAAGATCCAAGGCCGTTGGAAAGCGGGGACAGCGGCTGCCCCATGCTGGACATGTCTTTGGGGTAGTGGCTGTACAGGTTGCTCATTGGAGCCAGACTCCTGTCGTCCCGCATAAGGGTAAAGCTGCCGCTGACGTTGCCGGTGGTGAGCCGCTGATGCGCCGGGTGGTGGTGCGGATGCGGATGTGGATGGTGGTGGAACTTCTCGGAGACGGTGGAGATCGGGGGCAGGTGCTGCAGAGGGGTCAGCGTGGTGTAAGTGCTGCTCAGGCTCATCCCGGATTCGCACGACATTGTCATCGCCGGGTGCAGGTGACCGGATAGCGCGTGGTCCGTCCTGTACTCGCCGGCCCCTTCCAGGATCGAAGCCATGCTGGAAACCATAGCCGGCCGTCCGTGCGACACCAAGTTCCGATGCGACGCCGAGGATGGACGTCCGTGAGGGGAACTCATTAAGTCTCCCGTTTGAGAGTGAGAGACGCCGTGTAGGTTGCCAATGTTTTCCATTGTAAGTTCCATCGCTGAAAAGAATCTTTATTTCCACCTCCCTCCCTCCTCCCTCTCCCTCTCGCTCTCTCACTCCACACACACACTGGCGCGCACTGTCTCCCCCTCTCCGGCAGATAAATTTCTAGCGATCTCAAAGCCAATCCATTGATTTTAATAGCCGCGTTGCAGTCAATCCAGCATGATTTGATGAGCGGTTTCGCTCCCGTCCAGGAGAATATCGTGCTTCTTTATCTCTTACACGTATGAACGGAGCTGGCTTACATGTATGTGCGCGTATGTCTCACTCGCTGCACAACAGCGCTTCTACGGAAAGCCGTGCCCGGGCTCTGTGTGTGTATGTTTGCGCGCGCCTATGTGTTTAATATGTGTAATAAGCGTGTGCGCGCGCGCTGTATTGGCGTTGAAAGCGGCTCGCGGACAGCACTGCACAGACGGAGAGCGGGGTGAAACAGTCAGTCTGGCTCCGTCGCGCGTCACCTCGCGGGTCCGCCAATGGGCCTCTAAAGCCCTCTTGACCAGTTAAGCGCGCCGCTTTTGAAAACTACCCCAGACATTAAGTGTTGTTAAAACATCGGTGCTTTAAATCAAACGGTGTAAATTAGTAATGAAGTCTCGTATCATTCAGTTATAGTCAAACGTCAAGACGCTGATTATAGTAGGTTTCAAATCACCCAATACCCAAGGAGGCAGATGAATGTTCTTTACCGAATATACATTGTATTTTAAACGACTTTGTTATAATTAGAATAATATTTTTATTATTACTTTCTATGATCATGATCTCGTCTGATGGTTCCTGAAATGCTCATTTTTGCACTTAATTCATTTTGAATTGTCAGGTGGATATGCGTTGATGCGTCATGGGGGAAAACATGTGGGCTGTTCAACACTTTAAATTTAAAACCAGGAATTCAGTATTAGTACTATGTAATATTTGCCCATATTATATACTTCAGGTTTACATTCTGAGAATGTGCGAGGTTGGCACTTCTCGTTCATTGTATCTTCTATATGCAGTTAAACTGAACAGGAAAAATACACGTTTGAAATGTCACTTTCTGTCTGTGTCTAAAAGAGATATTAAAAGTGGAGGAGATTAAATTACTTTGTCGTCTTTTTACATATACATTACACGATATGACAGCATGTGGAGGTATGTAAGAGAAGAAAGTATGTAAGAGAAGAAAGAATGACGAAGGAAGAGGAGCAGAACGAGCAGATATCATTGCCATACATTGTTCAAGAAAACTTCCATGCATTTCTTGGAAGAGAGTACCATCTGAGGTTGTTACCATAATCAAGCACAGCTTGTCATGTTATATTTAGGTGAAGTCCAAATACTTATCTCATCCAAAATACCCACATGTAGACACTACGTCCGATTCCCGGTCCATTGGACATGAGTGACATGGCACCCCGTTGCCATTTTAGAAGTTTAAAGCGTCTAGCTATCAGGAAAGCAAAGGCCAATGCATATTACTTATGGGTTGAAAGGAGCATTTCATTATTTTTAACGGTTAAAGCTGCTCGGAGCACCACAGCAAAGTGCACTTATGAAACAGACTATGGCAAATTTGTATTTAACACAATATGGATCTCCCTCGGGGTATATTTTAACCAGTTTCTCCCACGATAAACGGAGGAGATGTAAAACCTCAGATTAAAAGGGCGTGTCAGCACAAACCGAGGAAGAATGGAGGAAGAGAGGACAGACCACCACATGTCATCCGTTATGTTACATGCTGTCAGGCTCCCACGCGGATTTCACAGCGTTTAAGGTGGGACGGCGGAAGGATATCATAACTCTAATATTGTCTTATTTGAAAATATTAAAAGAATTACAAATTGAATCAGGATAATGGCGACCCCGGCACGTGTCCAATGCCTTTGCCACAACTTTGTTCAACAGTCGAGAGAGCCCACAGTAGCAATATTATAATGTTACACTGACATTCTAATTACAGCTGAAGAGAACGCTTTGACAACATACAGCTCAATATGCAAACCAGAATGAAAGCTACGGCACTCATTTGCCTGTTAGCTCATTGTAGAGTCAACATTTCAGTAAATTGTATGAAAGAGTCCATTTAGACGTGCTTCTGAAGGTCTCTGGGCCTGCCCCTGTTCTGACTGACTGACCCATATAATACAAACAACTGCTACTACTTCACTGCATCTGCTACTATTACTGCAGCGTCTTCAGTTTTACTGTTAAATATTGTTTATATGTTATATAACTTTAATCGAAATTAAAATCAGTAGGAAAGGTTGTAGAACTGGACAATCTTTATATTGTATATATTCAACAATAACCTTTTTCTCGGGGTACAATTTTTTTAACGTTGATTTGAAATTAAACGATCAGGTTATTCTGTCTCTCAGTCATAATGACTGAACTGTATTATAAGTGTATTATATGAAACATATTAGTTCATATGTAATAATGCTTCATTTTATATTTATCTTTTCTATATTTATTGCGAAAGTCACAGACATGTTTGATGGAGAGATACGATTATGGAGAGGTTATGGAGAGATACACATGACATGGTGTGACTTTCTTTCATTCCCTTGAAAAAACTGAGCAATATTTGTAAGAAGGTCTGCATTATTTTGCTGGAATTTCTGAGGACTCTTCTTCTGGATATTAACTAACTAAATACTTTGTGTACACTACTTGTTTGGAAGATGTTGAAAGAAACTTCAGAACTAGCAAACGGGGGGAATTACTAAAGAAACGGCAGGCAGCTATCAGCAGCTATTGGTGGAAAAAGCGTTAAACAGCCGCATGTTTTCATTGAGTCATACACATATTAATTAAATGTGATATACGATAATATTTCGAAAAATACCAGAGGATTAATATGCATTGAAAAACATTTGGAAACTGTCTGAAGAATAGAGTCGGAACGTGCCGATGGTCGTGTGGCCATTTCTTATCAGCTATAAAGACCGAGGCCCGACGTGCGGTACATAACGGTGGATCTCAAAGCGTATTCTGGTTGTTGAGTTTAATGCACCTATTGATGGTTCTGCCAAATGTTCCCGCTTTACGCGTCCTTGTGGTATCACATGTTGTTTAAGGTAATTTTGGTCATATTATCGAAACATTACGCCAAAAAACGTGTCATGTGTATGCTGGACTAAATACCAACCGTATAAGACAACTGCAAGCTGCTGACCCTTTGATCTCACACAACTCGCCCAAGCACTCAGTTTTCTATATTTCACTGCGTCGATCGATTAATCGCCTGATCGATACATTGATTGGCACAGATTAATTATGTTTTCTGACCCGGGATGACGTCAGCCGAACGGGACGCGTTCACGAGCTCGCCTGACAAGTCTCGGAGTAAGACCGACAGAGGGAGAAGTTCGAGGAATATAAGAAATGGAGAACTGTCGTCCGATCAGCACTCCCACAATAACATGTATCCAGAAAAAGGAAAAATTAGGAATTAATAGACTACTGTTACCTCTGTTATAAAAGTTAGTGGTTGACCCACAGATGCTGAAGTGGTGATTTGCGTTTATAGAGTTATTGATATTTCCACTTTGCTGGTATGTGTGTTAAATTCACATACGGAGTTGTTTTATGCAACGTCCTCTCACGCCTGGGATTGGAGTAACTCCTGTCCTCGAGGCGAGCGTTAGAGAAGTTTCTGTTCCTAACTTCGAGGGGAAGTATCTATTATTAGGCCTAATTTAAACGACACGGTAAGACATCATTATTGTTCCAGTGGCAAGTTCTGTGGCAACTTCCACATTTAATTACTTTTATTTTTTATCATTCATCATGTATCATTATTATTTCCTCGCAACACGTAATACACGTAATAATGTAAACACATTGTTTTGTGTTTATATTTGACGAACAGTGTTTCCTTGCTTGATGTCTCACTCACCCTCGATGTTATTAAATGCCTTACACAAATATTTAACAGTAACTTTAAAAAACGCTGTAGGTAATAATTTTAAATTGATTTTAAAAATACAGTTACGATATTGTTGTCATAAAAGCCTTATACGGAGTTGAATTTCGACAAGAAACAATAGTAATGATAATAATAATTAAATAATATTATTGGAACAGTTATTGTTTTCTGTTGTAGGCCTATTTTATGAATAATTGTGTGAGCGAATATTAGATGTATGCTGTTTAAATAACATGCGATTATTATTATTATTATTATTATTATTATTATTATTAAGTAGACCTAATAGTAAGTTATGAGTACATGAGATCTCACAATTAGACCTCTGTTATAGTTTATAAACATGCCACATTGTATTCTGTATGCATACAGTAATCATAACAGTAACTGTGTGTGTATGTACTAACTGCAAGTTGGACACAACAGGATAATTTATAATAGTATTATATATTTCGTTATTGATTTATTAGGTCATATTTAAATAGGAAAATGTGATCAAATCTAGAAAATGTGCTCTGGACTGAGACAATAGTTCATCATTCAGAGAACATCCATGAAATGACCGTGATTGCTGAGCTGTATGTGTTCTTTGTATTTCTGCACTGATAATAAAAATAAACAATGGTAATCATTAGTAATAATAATAATAATAATAATAAGTAGTAGTAGTAGTAGTAGTAGAAGAAGTAGCAGCAGCAACAGAGATAGTTTTTAGTGTCATATTATAATACACACTTTCCATTATGAATACTATTATATTTGTCTTGTTTTCAGGAACAAATGACCTTCCAAATGAACCATGAGTATCGTGCGTTATCAACACCACAAGTGAAAAACTGTGCCAACGGGGCAACAGTGGTGTCCGCGACGCGTGGGTTAATGTTTCGCCATCGATCCACGTTGCCAGTGCTATCGGAAATGCATTACTGGAGCCAACAGCGAATGCGTCAACTCCGCACAGCACGGCGGCTAGCGAACCTTGTATTGGCTTCCCGGCCGCTTCAGTGATGGATGTTCATCTACTCTCGGCCCTAATTCACCCGGGTTTCACCATTTTACACGTTCCTCTCTGCGAATTTGAATGCAGATTTTTTGGCTGACATATGATAGACAATATTACCACAATTTAGCCTACTTAAATGCGATGCAACTGTAAACTGAATGATGAACCTATTTCTTGCGCATTTTGGAAACTCACAGTCACCTCTCTGCTGAAATAATGATTTAAACCAGGGAATAGACTCCCATTCTCCAAAAAGGCCCACCTGAGACCTTGCTCTAAGATGTTGGTTTTGTCTTAAGTTGTGCAATTTTGCCTCAGTCGAAATAGGTGGTATTGTTTAAAGTAACAGTGGATTCAATAACGCAACCCAGCCCCACTGCAGTCCCAATGAGTCTGTTTTATTATTGTTGCTGTGCTAATTCCATTGAGTTATGCATCACCAGTCCCAGGTTTGAAATTAAGAAGTTTGGTTGTCGCAATATTGGTCTGTTTCATTTTCTGACTGAACAATTCCTTCCCAATCGCTTTCTTATTAATCCCTCTCTATCTCTTTCTATTCCCTCACATATACGTTGAATCTCTACCGACAGGAATGTGCAACTGAACTGTAAATAAAAAAATAGGCCTAATATTCAGATATTCACATATTTACAATATTTTCAAGGTAGTATATATTCTGTCGGTATTCCTCCCTGGTGGTTTTGTACGGCAGACCGTATGGATGGCATTAATTCGAGTTTCTGATACAATACTACCGTCTTGGGTCAGCCGGTCCCCCTTATTAGTAATATGACTGTGTGTATCTCTGTTGTAAGTGTTAAGGACGGCCGAGATGTAAGGAAAATATTTAGACTTTAATCTGCAAGAGACAGCAAATTTTGGAAAGCGTGGTTTCTTTGAGCATGGCTTTGTTCATTCAGATTTGTGTAGCGCTACTTTTCCGGTTCTCACGGATGTATGCAATTAAATACTATCTGGACCCTTTTGTATCTGATGTAACCACGAGGATGGATCTCAGTATGGCTACCGTTATTTCTACAGTTGACATATTTTGATTAATAATTTGTTACAACAGTTGTCAAAGTTCAGGCGATGTTCTCCTTTCTCAAAGTTGTGGCAAGTTTCACCAACCGTTGCGCACCTTTTCACCCTCACTGCTATTTGACAGTCAATCAGACTATTCTTAGCCTATTTCTTATTTAAATTACAGAAATTACAGTTTCTCTTTTAAAGGACCACTGTTTATATTACCACTCGCATACTCAGCTCAAGTGTATGGATTTTCCCGTTGTTTACAACATCATGACTTCTGGAATGACTTAATGAGATACATTTCGTAATAACAGATATTTGCACAACATTTTCCTGAATTTAAAGTTAAAAACGAAGTCCTGTATGGTTCAGGAATATTAGTTTAATTCCGCTTTAAGTTGTACGTTCCTTTCACGAAGGTCACCCGCTAACCCTTATGCAACAGTCGTGGCGTTCGATTTGTGAATCTGTGTGCGAAATGTGGACTTATGAAGCTTATTTTTATATTAAATGTTAGCATGTCACATACATACACTGATAATTGGCGGATTCAATTCAATCGCGGAGGTTCGGGTAACAGGGAAACATTATCACATTTACGACAGGCACTTTAGGTCTCAACTTATATTTACTTTGTATTCACTCATACTGTAGTATATTGGCGGTAGCATTTGGTGGTTCTCCCAGAGATTTAAAAAAAATCGATCAGCATTTTAAAAACTGTTGAAACAAAAGTGTATCACATTTGTCCGAAGCAACACAGGCCTGCTCCTAAGTACTAGATCAGGGCCCCTTACATATTTAAGACAATTTGGGAACAAACTGCCATAAGTCAGCCAGTACTCTCAATTTTGTTCAAAATGAATGACAATGAGACACGCATAGAAAAAAGGATATGCTGTCTTAAATTTGTGTGTTGCTTTCTGATTGTAATTCAACTATACACACTTCTTAAAGGGTGCTTCCTCTAAAAGTTCCTTTCTGTAACCAGGTTGTGTGATAAGTTAATGACTATTTTTGTCTCTTTTACATTGATCAGAACAGGGAGGCAAAATCAAAAAGCCTAAGGGCCAGTTTCCATGACCCTAGGGTGAAGCCTCAGGTTACGATCACTACACCACCAAACTGTCAGAATTGGAATGGCTATTACTGACCTCGTCGTCTGGGAACAATCGACGTGATTGCCACAAGTGATCTTGTGGCCTATATAAACTCCAGGTTTAAAACCCGTTGGGGGTGACCCAGCTGCCTGGGATTGCATGAGGTGGTCCCTGCTTTTTTACCCAGGCAACAAGGATATTGCATCCATCTGTGTGTTTCTGTCTGCATCAGAGAGGCGCAGCAACAGCTTATTTCTCTTTAAAGTCAGCCAGACTCTGTACATCAAAATCAGGAAGCTCTGAAATCAGGTCATATCAGAGGGCTCAGCCACCTTCCCTGTTGAAAATAATGAAGGGTGATTACTATCTCTTTACAACCAAACCTAATGTGTTGTTATGTCTATTTCCATGTTTATGCGTATGAATGCTTTTATGATGGGTTTGGCCCTATTCACTGAGTGCATACAAGATGTTGTGAGTGGGTACTGCTTAAATGCTAATAGATTTATGCCTACTCAAGCTTCTGGACCTTACCTCTACAACTGGTTAAGTATTTAAATGCAAATGTTAAGATCAGTGTCATCGTGGAGTTTTTTTTTTGGCCCTAGATTGGATATCGCCTATAAATTGATCTAGTCTCGTAGTCAGACTACAGAAACGCGGCCTATTAATGTCGTGTTGGATGAAAGCTGCACAAATTCTGCTTGCATTCGACGTTCCTTCAGTCATCTGAGTGGGTCATGCTAGTCACTGCGCGCGCTCCATCAGGCGATCCACATGCAATGCAGATCAGGGAATCAAGACACTGCGACGTATTTACGTCATTCTTCCCCTCCAACCCGAATGACAAAACGGTTCTGGGGAGCATTTTATGGAGGGACATTTCATTCACTTTACGATAGAAATTTCAATAAAAGAAAACAATTTATTGCACCAATATCAATTTCGAATCTCTCAATCCAAATCAAATTATGTATACACCAAACGATAGCCGATACCATCTTTTAAATAAAATAGCATTGCTAGATTGATTGACTTGAATAGTATGATCTGATCCTAAAGTTGTCAGAGTTATTGGGTTTAAATCTAGCCTGTTTTTAGCAGCTGCTCTGTTCTTCCTCTTCTGCCCGATCCATGATTTCACTCCGCATATACTCTCGTATTCCCCTCTTTTTTTCTCACAAGGATTTTTCTTACATTCCAAATTCCTATAAACGTTCTTGCTTGCATACAACCGACCTCTGTTGTTGCCGTGGGTCATATGCGTGCTCCGCGACGTGAACTTTTTTTTTCCCACGTGACGCTGTACACCTGTCTTGGTGTGACTATTTTATGCCGAACACTGTTTTAGCATTCCATAATTATGCATGGAACGGTGACTAACATACACATAGAATTCCATCCTTTGCCAACCATAGGATATCTATATCTATCTATATCTGTATATCTATACATATATGGCACATGTTACTGTTACATATTACCCAGGCACTCCTTTTGATCAGAAATGAATCGTAGACCTAAAATCTGAAACAACTGGAAGTCAGGGAAGATGTTTTTTCTGCTACAAGTAATGCTTTAAAAGTAATGTCCTTGCTTAGAGGCTGCTCTTTGGACGACTGCCGGTGTGACACTGTCAGTGCTTGACATCAATCTTAATGTATTCCAAAGTATATTTACTTGAAAGAGTCTATTGGCAAAAGTTAAGTACCTGTGTTTAGTAGTGTCTCATTGATCAGGCCTGAACAGTAAGTCAGCAGGATAAAACGGTCCGCAGCTCGCACGTGCGTGTGTGTTTGCAGGGGTGTTCTTTATGTGAGAAAGAAGAACCGACAAGCCGTTTGATCAGCACTTGTTAAGTGAGTGAGTGGATTTGCATGTACTTTAACTGAGCAGTGCGTGATAACTTAGGTCCAGCCTTCAGTCTAACCTCAAAGTGCCTGCAACGACATATTTGTCTATAGAACGCCATTTTAATGTGCTTATTGCCTGGTGGAACAGCAACGGCTGTTTCTGTGTCCTGCGTTCAATATTGGATATTTGACTACGTGATTCTTTATGGTGTTTTGCAGAAACATAATGTATTGTTTGGATTAAGCCATGTGTAAATATGTTTTTGCATTAAATCATGTTGATATCGAGGCTGTTTGTCATAAGCATGACTGTTCGAGCGATTCGGTGCAGAACCCAGACACTTTTGCCCGTCCGTGTATTCCATCGATCACTCCGTCCGCTCAAAGAAGACACGAGCTCTTCCTCCCTGCCAGTCTCCCCCCGGCTCTCTCTGAACGAAATCAATTGCCGATTGACCTCGTGCCGTTTGATTTTAACGGAAAATTTCCAAGAACGTTCTCCCCTGGGTGTGCTTTTGAGTCAAATGACCACTCTTCAAATGTGACCCATTTGGGAAGGAACTGTGACTTCGCCGGTGTAGTAAATGCAATACACGAGACTGCCAAGCCAGGCTGCACTTTTTTTTACCTGAAAATTTACATTAATTTATATCAGTGTGCTCTTAATAGTAATTTCCTGTTTTTTTAATCATTTTCAGCCGATATTAATTTTCATTTTTTCTTAAAAGAAAACTACATTTTATAACAGCCAAGTTCTCTCGTGAGTCTCTGTTTGTTTTCCTTCCGTCCTATTAATTCGCCCTGCGTAAGCTCTGTTGCACGGATGTTCAAAGATCTAATATGTTATGATCAGCACGGCGGTCACTCTAGTTCGCGTCGAAAGTTCCTCCTTGCGTTCTTTAGCCGGAAATTCCATAACTGATCCCTCTCATTGACGCAATATTTTATTAGTGTCAGTTTAATTTTATTACACCACACGTTTTATGACGCTGTCACAGACTAATGAAAGTTATGATGATTTTGTTGACTAACAAGCTTCTGTTAAACAAATGTGAAAACCATGCGTTTATTCCTAAATAATTTGAGCGCAACTGTGTAGGAATGTTGTTACGTTCTTCAGTTCAGATAAATATGTAAAATGCTAAACTTGTAATTTCTCATTTCACATTGGCCTACGCTGCGTGTATTTAATCTTTCCAGATGTCTGTGCTGAATTTAAACCTAGATTATGAGCAGGATGCAGTGCTCTGGGTAGTTAAGATTATAAAATGCACTGATGAGTGGAGCGTAAAAAGGAATATTTCCGGCTATTAGTTTTCAAATTTATCATCACTGGCAATGGTTATCTATGCCGCTTTTCTCAGATCGATCCGTCAGCTCATTGACTGACATTATTCTGCTTCGGAAACCTCAGAAACATATACATTTCTTTGTAATTATATCAATTTATAAATTGAAGGCTAAATTCGTATGAGAGAACATTTATGTTCAGTAATGTTATTCCATGTTAAATATGATGGTTTATTGTTGTCATTATTGTATCCAGTGCATATTTGACAATGCAATTTGATTGTCAAATATGATATCATCAGTCGAACTCCAGAATTTTTCAGGTGAATCGAAATGATTTTTGAAAATGCTCTTCACCCTTTTGATGAATACTCAAACCAACAATCATTCATAAATGGAATAGATTCTACAAACATAACTATCGGTGAAGATTTTTAAGAACAGAATTGTTTATAAAGGCTTCTACTAGTTGTTCTCTTTTAGAAACGTATCCAGCGTAGTTTCATATATCATGTTATTGAAGTTTATTAAACATTTATAAAATTTAGCTTTGTTATTTCATTGTTTCATAGGCTATTGACACGGACAAATTTGCTGTCACTTAGTTTTTCTCTTAATGCCCAACTTACTCGTTTTCATAAATTATAGTCACACAGATGCCTTTCACTATACGTGGGTAAAGCGATCAGAATGATTACAGAGAAAGGATAACCAATTCAATGCGTCAGTGTTAGGGAGCAGAGGAAATTCACCATCACCCACTTCTCCAATAAGTCGATACTATCGGGAATCAATAACATATTTTGTTGAGGCGGTGAAAAATCAACATTCGAATTAATGAAACGGGCCCTCATTTGAACAATGAGCTAATACGTTTAACTTGAACTGATCAACGTTAACATTGTAGCTTAACTAATTCTTTAAAAAACGCATTTATAATGCACAGTCTGTTAACAGGTCAGCTACGTTATTTGAAGGTGTTACAATTCAGTGATTTTTTTATTTGAATTAAGAAATTTTCTCATGTTCATATTTCTTTTAATGCCTGCAAGCTCTTCAAGGCATTTATGTAACCTCAGAATCCCGCAATCCTGTAATTGCATATTTATATGGACAGAAGTCCGGTAACAGACATTAACATATAAATCACATTAATTACATTTTAGTTTTTCTTAACCGTGAACATATAAGGGTTTGGGGTTCATGATATCTATTTCACTTGTTATACCCACAATATGGTATTAAGCAAAGTATGTTTTTCACATGTTCACAACAAGTTGTCGTGAAACTAGTATACTTTCATTAATGTATAACTTCGTCATCTCGTGAAAAAAAGCGCAAGAACCTACATCAGTATCAATACCACATCAACCGAACACTACATTTACCTTGCATTGCTTGTATTGATCCTAATTTTCGAAAAACATTTTTTCTAGGACATAATAACATTTCTTGAAAACATAATTGAGACTTTAAAAGTGTTCCTGAAGTGAATGCACTATTTTTATGCCAAACATTGTTTCTGCAGGAGTAGGTTCATACTTAAACATTCATATATTAGCAGTTTTTTGCAAAGATTTCCTTTTGTATTATTATTATTATTATTATTATTATTATTATTATTATTATTATTATTATTATTATTATTATTGTTGTTGTTATTATTATTATCACAATAATAAATTGTGTGCTAATAAAGGTAACATTATCGACGTATGCATTCATGGTTGATCGAAATCGAGGTTGGGGTGGGCATCACGACAAAGGTGGGCATTGCATCATGACAGAGTTCATACACCGCGCTATGACATCATTTTCTGTTTCCGCGAAATGTTTAATTTAGCCTGTGTACTGGTGAGTGAATAACTACGCCCCCTTTGCAGAAAGAAGCCTCTAAAGTTTAGCTCAGATCGTAAAGAAAGTTAATATTTCAAAAATCTACCAGAAAAGTTTTCAGACAACAGGATCCGAGGCAAGGGCGGGATGGCGTTCGTTGATACCTGGCAGAAAAGATACGTTCGATATTCATCACTGAATATACTTTGATGAGAGATCTCCCCTCGCGCGGAAAGGTTTTGCTCTCAGGTAACCGGTGAGAATAAACAACAAGAATAAAAAAAACTGCAACGCTAATAACTCTTACGGCCTTCGAGCATCGTAGAGCCAATGTAGCCAGAAACGCTTCAACACAATCCTGCCCACCCTGCTGCATAGAATATTCAGGACAAACAAAATACTGCTCCTGCATAACTTTGCACTTAGAACTTTGCACATGAGAGCGGGATGCTACGTTGTAAAATATTTTTATTCATAATAAAACTGCCCAATGCAAATTTTGCCTGCAAGAATTCGCCCTATAAAAGTGGATGCGATGTTGGAGTAAATCGTATTTTAACGGCGTGCATGCGTACTCCTTTATTTTGGCATGCACATATTACGAGTTCTTGTTTCTTAGCTTCAGGCCGAATTGTTCCAGTATCATTATCATACGTAATGAAGTTGTTACCCTGTAATCGGACATGCACGGGACAAGTGGCCAGCTGGTCATGTTGTTTTGATACAGTATACACAAAGTCAGTAAGCCTAATCGAGAGATTTAAGTTTTAACCATACATAAATTTAAGTCAATCTAATCCATTTAAATGCACCTTGCAATTAGTTTCATGATACTCTCACTATTTCATTACTGCCTTTAAAAATGTTACTCCCTTCAAAGTCTAATGTTGTTGGCCTACAACTTGTAGAACCCGTGCTCTGCGTTGCCACATTATTTAAATTTTATTTTTCCCCAAATGTAAAATTTTTAAATACTTTCCACGTTCCAACTTTCAAATGTTCAGCAGTTTTACGACACTGCTGTTTCGAATATTATCAGTTGAAATGCTTATTCTTTTTCTGGCCTACACTGCAGTGGCTTATTGTTAAGTTACTTATTTTGATATGAATAGTAAAATACATAACAGACTGGGAGTACCTTAAAGGACTACCACGCGTCAGTAAAAAGAGTGCATTCTTCGAGGTATCTGCATCCATGTTTGAATGTTCTGCTGAATTTACAGCTGACCAAAACGGAGAATTAAAAAAACAAATGTTTTAGGTAAGTGTTGATTTCTCCCACGCTCGTGTTTCTTTTTCCACTCTTCTCCTTCTAAACCGAACACTCACGAATCCAACTTTACCGAAACTGAACAAAATATTGAATACTACTGCATTTTTAAACGGAAATTTAGGAAATGGCAGGACCCCTTACACCCTGAGCAGTGGATTTCTTAACATTTTCGAATAGATCGTGTTTCAGTTAGTTATATCAAATGTTACATGCTTTTGCGCATGCGATTTTACTTCTTTCCCAGATATGATGGGGAGATTACATCATTCCCCCGTTCATGTCGTTTTTTACAGTTCTTTTGTGTTCTGCTCAAGGTGAGTAGGCCCTCTCGTGCATACTAATACATTTCTCTAAATAAAACGGAATTTCCATCTGCCAGTCTATCAAATAACACTTGTGAACAATTTGAAAAAAAGTATTTAAAATATTGTAACATACTTTCATAATATCTTGAGTGTAAAAGCGTCCTCGTGCGTCTTCATGCGTCTCTCTTTCTCACTCTCTCTCTCTTGCATGACAAACATTCTTGTCGCCGAAGCATATGCATGTCAAACTGAGGTAACAACATTAGTACCGTATTAAAACAATAATTACAACAAACAATAAGACAGGATTCAACACTGAATGAAATGCAATTGAAAATACCGAAAAAGTAATGAAGACGAGTTTATATTTGAGCGCTTAAGTGTTAAATGTCTGAGTAGTGGGATTTTTGCTGTCCCTCAGTGAACCTCTGTGTCAGAGCTGCAGAGCCTTTTTTCTTCCCAAGACAGGTTGTTGTGTGATATTCTGTGGATGGAAGTCTCTCAAACTTCAAACTCGCCTATACTTTACACTTCTTATGAAGTGCATCCATCCCCTTTACCCACCCACGCGAATGCAACCATATTATCCATCAATTATCCTTAGGCACCCAGATAAAAAAAAGTCATTTGGATAACCACTCTGCTGGCTCACAAACCCACCTTGCAAGACTTTGAAAAAAGCCCCTTACAGTCGCACTTTGTACAAATAAGTGCTCGGTGGTCCCTTCCTTTTGCTAAAAATGAATATTGGAAAAGACTTCTGATCTTTACAGGAAGAATTTCATCCTCAATCTGTTTTCTTTGCTCTTATTTCAAATTATTTTAATTTGTTGTAACTATGGAATAATGCTGACTGGTTTTAATAAGCTGCAAACAGATCCTTGGTGGTTTTTATTTAAGGGCACAGTGAGGGAGAATGGTCTCATTTATTCTCTTGCGAGATGTGCCAATAGAGATGAATTTAAAAATCCCCTCTCTCTTTCTGTTTCTCTCTCTTTCCCTGCTAATATCAGGAGGTGAACACTTCTCTGGCTGTGATTGGTTGCAGCTTGTTGATCAGCCTGAGGCGGGGGAGGGACTTGAAGTCAGCCTGGGGTAGTTTGCACCAGGACAAATGCACTAGTACTTCGCAATGGGAAATTCTGCTTATTATTTTTGCTGTAAATGCTTTAAACACCTCTTATCAGACCCTCTGAGTTTGCTCTGGACTTTGTGGAGATTTGTAAGCTGAAAATTTAAAAAAAGAGTCTTGTTCTTCTTACTAAATTTGTCACAAGTTATTATTACAGACTATTAGAGCAGTACTGTTAGCTCAAATTATTACAGATAGGATTCACCTGTACTTAATCCTGTCTGTAATAATTCAAATAATGCGTATATAATGAATGAAGCATATGGTGTGTTCATAGAGTTGGATCCAACAATATATTAATGAATTTTTTTTTACTAAATTTCTATTGCTATAAAGGATTTAAAACAAAAAAAATCTATTATAAAAGTTTTTGAAACCGTTAAAAACACATGCTTTTCTTGCTCACTGTTAGTGAGATATGGCAGTATGTAGGTTTGGAGCTTTTATCAAGGAGACACTATCATGGAAAATTCTCAACAGAAACCCCTCCTCCTGTTTGCCTATCTTTCTCTTTCACACACAGGCACACGTGGGCACACACACACACACACACACAGAGCTGCACTTTCTCTCAATGTTCTGATGATCCCCAATGCCAGAAGGTTATCTCGCTTTGACTTGGAGTAATGCACCTCTCTTCCCCTTGCCAAACAGTCCTAATTTAATCTTCAGCTCCACATCTCCAAACTGACTCTTGTTCAGCACTGATAAGATTGATGGCTGCAGGACAGCAGGAGTGACAGCTGATTTTGCTCAGGGGCTGTTTTTAATATCCTAAAAACCGGCCCCTGTGGCATGGTGTCTCAGGAGGTTGCAGGTTTGAATCCTACACGTGATGCTGCAATACCCTGGAGTATAGTATAGAACTGAATCTGCACAACTTCAGAAACTATCCAGCCGTTTGATAATACGAATAGTTACATATATAGGTAATATGTAGAATTCAAGTGCTTTGATTTGGAGAAGCAGCTTGTCTTGCATTCTGTCTTGCATGTGAAATAATGTTATTAAACTTTAGCCTGTCTTGCTCATTCATTTCACCAGGCCATTGTTGTTAGAGAGAGTTTGCTCTCGGTGGACTAATCCGGTTGAATAAAGGCTAGATTGATCTGGGAAAGTACCGCATATCTTTCGAATGCATTTTGACACAGGCATATCTTGCAAAGGAAACTGCAACCTTCGCAACACGATATATTTGTATTGACATGAGAAGCACATCGATGTGTGTCTGCAACAAACCACACCGAACAACATACCCCACTGGTCCAAAAAAAAAAAAACAACTCCACACCCACTAGCACACTGGTTGCTAAGCGACAGAGGGAGAGATGGAATGAGAAGGGATGGTCGATCAATTCTACAGAGGGTTGGTGGGAGGGGTGACCCAGAGTGAGTGAGAGAGAGGAGCAGCTGTGAGTTATCCAGCTGGTGTTTGTGTTCCAGTGTTTTTTGGGCTCTCTTAAAAATAATGCAGTTTTTAACACATGCATCTGACAGGGCATTTGCTTTTATGATACATAAATCTCTCTTCAGTGACATCCACCTTTAGACCTTACATCTCCCTGTTTAATCTCGGCTGTGTTATTTTTCTCCATCCTGCCTCCCTGCCAATACTTTTGAATTACTGTTTCCACCAGTGAAGAACCACACAGTGCTCTCCATACAGACAGCAATGGGACTGTCTCTGCATGATCCCCAGTGTCTAAATAGTTTGTACTGGTATTCACTGATGCACACATGCATACACAGACTCTCTCTCTCTCTTGCCTCTCTCTGTCTCCCTATTCCCCCCTCCACACACACACACACACACACACACACACACACACACACACACACACACACACACACACACACACACACACACTCACGCACATGCACGCACGCACACACACACAGTCATGCACTCATTCATGTGTACACACCCCTGCACACATACACAAGCAAACACACATTAATATATGCTCACATACACATACACATACCCATGTATGCACATAAGCATACACACAGACAAAAGCACACAAGCATACCAGTATTCATCTACACACGCGTATATGCTCAGACATATGCGTACAGGCATATAGATACACACACACTCACAAATACACACTCACAAACACATACACGTAGACATTCACACAAACGCATACGCACACGTACACATGCACACACACATTCACAAACACATGCACACACATGCCCTTATACACACACACACACTCACACATACATACTCGCGCACACACACACATGCGCACACACACATACACACTCGCGCACACACACACACACACACACTCTCGCTCTCCCGCGGTGTGTGCCTGCACGAGGCAGGGTGTTGAGTGTATTGACTGAGTATTGATCGTCCCGCTCACTTCCCCGCGGTCAGCGCTTGTCCTACATCACACGCCAGGGATGATTTCTCCCTTAATAGCCTTTATCCAGCTCCAGTCTTTATTTAAACTGAAAAGGAGGAATTAGCACTCGCCCCGACTCGCTCCCCTTCATCTCCCAGCACAGAGGTGCAAATATAAACCACTGCGCCCCTCTTTTTCTTCCCCTCTTTCCTGTCCGTCTCTTTCTTCTCCTTCTCTCCTTCTATTCCCTGTCTCTCCCCTCCACTCTCTCTCTCTCTCTGCCCCCCTCACAGCATGACTGGTAAAAAATCGTTCTGTCTTATAATCTCTATGGCAACAGAACATTAATGCTTGCCTCCTATTTAGCAGTCCTCCTCTATCCCACAGCCACCTGCCTGTCAATATGAAGGTGGTATTTCACTCCTCGCTCACCTATGATATCAGTGTCAGTGCTTGCAGGTTAATGTTTTCAGCCGACAGATTTCTTATCTGTTGCGGGGTTTTGGACATCGCAAGCGTTGATCTGGAAATATTCAATATCCTAGAATGGAACCTTGCAACAGAGCACAAGTGCTGCGTTTCTAAACAAAGGTCTTTCTCGATTGTGCAAATCAAGAGTCACAGACTTTCCAGTCCCGGGTGAGGTGGGAGCGGGGGGGGGGAGGCAGGGGGAGGGGGCAGGTCAACCTGCTGCACCCCCAGGTTTTATTCTGTTTGATTTGATCGGGTGGGCATACAGGGGGGAGCGATTGGAGGGGGCGTCTTATCTTGCCCCCACAGAAACAAGCCATCCTCAATCAAACACTGCGCCCTATCTGCTCTGGCACACACAATGGGGATTAATCGATTTCCTAATACCCACAGATAAATCAATCCCGACCCGCCCACCGAGTCCGAGGCACCAATTGGACGCTGCATCGCTCGCTTGAAAGAGGACCCCTGGCCAATGGGAGGGTGGATATGGTCAGACTGACAGGTGGGCCATGCTTGCAGCTGTTGTGGAGAGTCAATCTGAATCTCATTGGAAAGGGAATTACTACAAAGCAGTATAGTGGAGAGCATACATACACTGACCTGTGCTCTATGGACAACAAACTTGAACAAAAGCAGAAATAAAACCATACTGCTCACTTGTGTAAATAGGTATCAAGTTGCAACCTGCATGTTACTTATATTAGACACATAATTAATTACACACACACACACACACACACACACACTTCTGCCAGAGCACACATATAATCTGATAGTATGTATGTCAGCTATGCTAATGTAGGTTTATTCTCACAGACTTTAGTGCCATGTAGACTTGGTTTTCTCCTGCTCTGATGTGATCTCCCCTATCTGTGCAGCGGTGCTCTGTGTCCACTCCAAGTACCATTCCAGTGTCCCCTCATCTTCTCTGACTCCATTTTACTTGCTTAGAGACTTAAGTTTTCTATCCTTATGAACAGCTTCATTTTCAGTATTTTCCCTGTCCCTAGCCTGCCACACACACACACACACACACACACACACACACACACACACACACACACACACACACACACAAACACACAGACAGCCTGTACCCTGTTTCTTCTCAGCGCTTGCATCATAAAGAGTAAAAATATGCCTGTCTTTTTTTCTTGCAGGTATTGATTTTGCCTGTAGCATTGTCTATGAGGAGTGAGGGAGTAAACTGGAGAGGGGAGGGATGAAGGAGGAGAAAGAATGGAAGAGTCATTTGTATTTATATCACTCCCTTTGACATGCTTCTACAGACAGCTCTGCCTACCTGTCTGTCTGCCTGTCTGTCTGTTGATCCATACTTCTATCCAGAGTTATGGTATGAGATGCACCTATCTTCTTTTAAAATGGCAAATATGTACGATTTCTGATTCCTTACATTTCCATGTTCTAATGAAGCTAACTAAACAATCAAATAATTTAATAAACATATATGTCTTCAGAGCACACTCATTTGATGGATTCATGATAAAGAAGAGAGGAGACAGAAGAGGAAACAGCAGCTCTGTGAAAGGATGCTGTTTTACAGTATGAGAGTGAATGTTGGTCTTATGTAGAGGTGATTAGTCTGGTTGGCCAGTGATAGAGAGAGCTGATCAATACCCTATTGATCGGCGCTGGGTAGGATTGAGGGAGTGAGGGGGGGAGTGGTCTATGGGATGACTTTTAAAAATCCTTTACTCAGAAGATGACAAATAATCTTTTGAATTGAAGGGAACATGAAAACGATCACGTATTCCAGACTGTCCAACCGCACAGAGGTTCACAGCTTGTGGTTTCCAGCCCAGACATGTCTGGATTTTATAGAGGGAATTCAGGTGGCTGGGTTATGGGGGAACCATTACCACTGTTCTGAATGTGAATTTTTTTATTTATGACACAGATTCTAGAATTTGATATAAATTCGCTTCTTTCTTTTGCACACTCTGTGGGGCAGCTGAGCAGTGCTTTTCATTGGTGGATATGGTGTGGAGGTGCAATTCCATTGGTGGATGCTGTGTATTGCATTGCAGTTGCCACTGGTCTGTTTTTCAGTTCAACAAATATGGCTCTTACTCTCAACACGCCATGCTCTTAAATGTTAAATGCCAAGATTTATTGAGGTCGTTAACATAAATATCTCTGCTGAGCTGTTTGATGTATTATCATGGACAAATGAACCACTCCGAGTCCCTGTTGTCTCTCCTGAAAATAGCATTCCCAGTCCACATTGATCTTCTGTGCCTGCACTCTCTAACAGCCTCCACCAATAGGAAGAGTTTTTGTTGTTGTTGTTGTTGCTATGAGAATCAGCAGCCAATATAAGTTGCAAGTGTAGAATCTAAGCATTCACTGTATCTTTTTTGCAGGGTTCTGACCAAGGGATGCACACCAACCTGTGTCCTACAATATGCAGAAGTTAAAGCAAATATGGAGCACAGATCCTAATCACCACGGCTTATGCATCTTTAAAAGAACAATACATTTTCCATGTATGCAAACAACACATTCAGACAAAGTAAAAAAAGCTCAACCCCAAACTTACCCTGAAAATGACAACTCAGCCTGTGCTTCTCAGGTATATGTGCGTATGTTTTTGTGTGTGTGCCTGTGTGTGTGTGTGTGTGTGTGTGTGTGTGTGTGTGTGTGTGTTATTGTGTGTGACTGGGTGTGTGTATTGACTGTGTGTGTGTGTGTGTGTGTGTGTGTGTGTGTGTGTGTGTGTGTGTGTGTGTGTGTGTGTGTGTGTGTGTGTGTGTGCGTGTGTGTCCTCGTGCTTTAGCAGAGAGTTGCTGGACAGAGACAGGAAAAGACTTAAGGTCAGCTTTAGGACCCACGTGTCAGTGGCCAGAGGTCAAGGCAGAGACAAATTAGGGGTCATTTCCATGGCAACAAGGCTAACAAGCCCAGTGGCCAGGCAGGGGAATACACTGATAAGCATAGCAGGGGCTACAGAGCTTCCCATTCACTCAGATTTAACGGCCCTCTGAGAATCCTCTTTAAGTGCCTTTATGACTGACAGAGAAACTGGGCTGGGAGCGCAGATTTCAGGTTAGAGCACTGGACTATGTGATCAGATGTGGCCGCAAACACAGCTGCATATTTTCCTGCTGTATTTCAGGGTCTGCAGCGGTGACAGCGTTACTGATTGCTGCAAATCAAGCCTTAATGTTATGAGTCTGTGGTTCGTCTGAGGTCAATGTAAAATCTGTCTTTTTTAAATGCAGAACTTTGAAATGTGTTCTGCACTTTACAGTCTGACTGACTACAGAGTCATCTTCACAAAAACATCTCCAGAAATCAATTTATCTTGCTACCCAGAATCCTTTTAGAGAAGAACAATAAGCGACTAAAAGAAATAGAACTAACACAATAAGACACCAAATAACCTTCCCTTGGAGTAAGGCTTCCTAGACCACAAGTGCAGGTTCAAGCAAAGCAGAACTCACTAATTTTGACTGAGTCATGAACAAACTGCACTTAACTACAGTACACACTGCCTCACAGAAGAGACACGGAGACCTTCAGTAAATTTCCACCTGGGGCTGGTAAACGCTTGTCACCCTCTGAAAAACCCAGGAAGAACATAAGATGTTTTTATTACCCCCACAATAGCGCAATCTGTCACTCTGACCCTGGCGTGCCGTGTTCTCTCACGGCGTGTGCTCTGAGGAGCCTGCAGTGTCTCAGTGAACGAGTGTATTTAGGGACGGGGGACCGGAGTGTGTCATTCAGACTTATGGGAGGGGCCCTCGGGACCTCCCATCGTTCCCTGACCCCTGTTAACCCCGGCCTCCCCATGCCCTCCGGCACCGTGCTCTGTCAATCTCATCTGGAAGCTGCTCTGCCTCCCTGCATCCTGCTCTCACTCTCTCCCTTTCTCCCTCACCTCCTCGCCTCCGGCACTTTCACAGGTGCATGTACTCACCCGCTGCCACTCCCACGATGCACTGGGAAACTGCTTGCATTGAGGCGGCACTGTGTTTCACAGGGGATGGGTGTTCTGGGTAAATTTTTTCTTTAAGCTGTCCGCAGTTCACACATAGGGCGAGAATTTGAGTGACACTCATATAAGGATGTCGCAGTGACAGTGGTGGGCTTGTGGTAGAGACATCCTCACGGTAATAGAAATACAGTCACCAAGCTCGAGGTGCGTGCTGGAACATGAATGTTCATTACATTACATTATTGGTATTTAGCAGATACTCTTATCCAGAGCAACTTACATTATTTACAGGTTTTTACAATGTTATCCATTTATACAGCTGGATTTTCACTGAGGCAGTTGTAGGTTAAGCACCTTGTCCAAGGGTACAGCAACAGTGCCCCTGTGGGGAATCAAACCAGCAATGTTCACTTACTTTTCAGTGAATGTGTTCAGGGCTTCAGAGCACCCTCCATTTTTGCACCTTTTTTACACGTTTTACACATTGCACCTCCCACTCATTCCCTGTGTTCCCTTCCCATCGATGAAATGTTGCACAGCGCCCAAACCAGACTTCAGCTGTGACAGTTCATTTGTGACAGCTTCCATTTTCACATTATGTGTACACCAGAGGCATGTAAGCCTGAGGTATGAAAATTATTGATGGATTTTTACCCGGGTGGGGGAGAAATAACCGTACGATGTTGCAGAAATTGAACCAAACTGGGGTGGCAGTGTAGCATAGTTGTAAGGTGTAAAGGCAAGTACTGCCCCAGAGTTGCCTCAAAGTGCTATAACGTGGAAATAAGAGAGTCTGATAAATGATAATGTAATGTAACGATGTAGGAGAAAGTTAAAATGTAATACTAAAATTTAATATTTTATTTTGTAAACCCAGTGAAAATGGCTGTTCACATGGAGGTGGCGCTGAGGGGAGAAAGAAGGAGAAAGTGGCGAAAATAAAAAAGAAAAAAAGGAGGAAGGAATGAAAAGGACAGAGTAAAACACCTTGTTAATGAAATGAATCGCTTACAGGGCCGAGGGAGAGAGATGTGGGTGTACTGTCATTTGCTTGTGTAACATGGGTCAGGGGGTTTGGGTCAGAGGTGAGGGGTGAGAGGTGAGAGGTCACAGGGGAGGGGGGGTCTTGTAAAAAAAAAAAGCCTCTTAGCTTCCTGCTGGGATGTTATGTAATGGCTCTGGGAATTGTTATTGAGATGGTTGAGGTGTTTATGGTCTGTCTCATACCGGAACTGTTTTATTACAGTTTTTATTAGTGTTCGTAATAAGTGCTCAGAGAGAGGGACAAGGGGGGTGAGGTCATATTTCTTATGCATATTACAACAGAGCCCTCACCCCCTCCCCCTACAGGAATCATGTTTTCCCACTCTGATTTCATTCTCATACATGATTGAGACTTCTTCTGTGTTCTTTTGTATGGGAGATTTTTTCACAGATTAAACTGTGCACACTAAGTATGCCTCTGACTGAATTTTTTTTCAGTCAAATACTTAGTTCACATTTTTAAAAATTTATACATGGTAGGTACAATGGGTCGATTTTTCTATTAGATCTTAAGGTTCTTCAAAAGGTCTAAAAGATCCATGTGAGGAAGATTTTATACTAATTTCAAAGATCATACAAGATCCTATTGGAGATACTGAAGAGGATCTTGTGCATAATTGTAAAATACCCCACAAGTTCTTAAAATACCACCACATATTATATACCAGTTCTTGTACAAAATCTTAAATGATCCAGACAAGACTCTTCAATATCCTGGTAACATCTCATTCAAAATTTTAGAAAATGATTTTATAAAGGGTCTTGTCAACTGTTTTAGAAAGATTCTTGACATGAGATTGTGAAAGCCGGATTCCACAGGGTCTTACAGGACCCGGTCAGGACATCACTTCCTGACTCAGTGTCACTTTCTCTCTCCTCCATGGTTCCCTTTCTCACCTTTATAGCCTGCCTTCTCTGTCCATCACTGTGGCTCATGTCTCTCCTCCTAGCCCACGACACTTACAACGTGCAGTTCTCTTTATCAGACCAGTGCCTTTAAATTAATAAATTGATATTGACGAGCTATCAGCCCAGGGGGATAAATTATTCTGGAGCAGAAGGCTGAGACCACATGACTTTTAGTACCCACGATTCCATAATTACTCCCTCCGAGCGTAGGGGTCCAGGCAGCGGGGGTCTTTATTCTCACCACCAGCTATAGACATCTGTCAGTACAGTGGCTTACACCTGAGGCTGTACTTAGTGCAGCTTCACTGTGTTTATCACTGAGATTATGATTCTTATTGCCATTGCTGTCGTGGCAATTTACTTGGTGTCAAAAAACATATGCTGAACTTTCAGACATTTTAATCTTCACTTTCATATGTTTTACAGGAAATGATATTGGCGCATTAAAACATACACAAGTCAAACCCTCTGTTCTTGCTTTGGTTTTATGACACCTTTCCAATTGCAAGCATCCTGATTTTATTTCAGTGCAATTCTCTGTTGTGGTATTGTTCTTAGCAGAAGCATGGTCATGCAGTTGTCTGCTTCAGCTCAGAAGAATGCCACAAAACTGTGTAAGAACAGCATAGCATGTTTTGGTTGTTGTTGATGTACTCTGTGTGTGTGTGTGTGTGTGTGTGTGTGTGTGTTACAGTGAACAATACAATGCATCCATGAAGCACGCTAGTCAATGTTTTGTTAATCAAAATGAGGGGACAGGCAAGTTTTAGGGCCAATCAGTAGAGTGCTTTCACTGCCCTCTGGCCACTACTAACCCCTGGCCCTAGCTGTGCCCAAAGGGTCAAAGGTCATCACCTAAGGTCAGCAGAGATCACTGCTGCACTGACCACAGAACTGTCACCATGGTAACTGACTCCCAAGAGACAGGAGTGCTCTCTCTCCCATGTCAGTGCTTCTTGATTGAACTTGAGCACCCCCTAGTGTAACACATGTAAACAACATTTTTATGTTTACAGGGGAGGGCGAATCCACAGACACTTAGCTTAAAATAACTTCTTTCATAGCCTGATACTTTTGAGTACAAATTTATTTATTCATTCCCTGTATTTATTTGTCAGTTTTCTAGATTTCTTATGCACGCCCCTCCCAGTCTTATGAAACGTAACATCATTATACTCAGATGACATTATTTTTGATTGCAGAAAATTTATTTAGATAATGTATATAAATACAATTAGCAAATGGTTAGCCACTGTCAGCACACAGCTCACATAATTTTGGGAGTGGGTGAGATTAGTTTGTAAAGCTACTGATTTTATTTTTTTATTTTTTTAAATCTTGTTAGGGTAGAAACTGCACCAATCTAGGCGATTGCTCTGATGGTAGAAAGTGATGTGGGGACAACAGGGGTGGTGTATGAGAGTTTTATGAAATACGATTGGATACATATTTTAGAATGCCGTTGGAAATGCACGTTGTTTGAAAAGCGGTTGGCTGACATATCCTTTTTATTGAGCCCACGCTACCAGCTGATCCAGTTTTATAAAGACAGGTGAGTCTGAGCTTCCTTGGCGCAGTATTGAATTCTGCAGGAGCTCTGGAATGGGAACTACTGCCAAAAATAGCCACGTTACATTTGTCAAAAGCCTTTGTCTTTTGGCTGTTTGTTGAAATGCAGTTCCAAGTTCCAGTTCCGGCTCTCACTAAATTCTGCTTCATTTATCTGTTGATCGATCCATGTCCCCTTTGTGAATCTACCTCCAACTGGGAAGTGCTCCGAAGTACCGAAATCATACTTAAAATCCTTTGTGATATTTCGCCACCTAGTGGTTGCATTGGAAATTGTGACTCTAAAAAGGCGCACTGTATTGTGCCGCGGTCTTTGTTCTTCAGCCGGATATTTTTCACACGGTTCCCACCAATTTAAAAAAAAACATTAATTGAAATACTGTCTTTCTCAGGGGCGCATGTCGACAAGTGATACAAACTGTTTAATTTGTTTTTAATGTAAGCACTTCTTCCGAGATGGGAAACAGAACAACAACGAGGAAACGCTGCATTGGAAGGATTCCAGAACGATTTTTCTGAGCTGCAAACACACTTGTCGCTCAACCTCACTGTTGCAGGTAGCAACAGAGCAACAACAGATATTAGTTGTAGTCTTTCCAGTCAACCCACCTGGAAGGAAATAAAAAAATGCACAGTGTTTAATATTTATTCATAGCCCAGTTAAAGAGGAAATATATAAATGAATATATGTGATCATTCCTTCGTTTAAAATTTGTTACAATTTACATTTTAATCTTAATAGCATTGCACAGATTAAAGGCATATTGAGTAAAGTGTGTAATAATGAATTTTATTTCAGAAAAGACAACGGTCACCTTTAAATTCTCTTTTGCGCACAATCCAACAAAAAATCCCCATAACATTTTTTTTCATTTTCAGAGGACGTTTTTCAAGTTTTCTCCACATTCAATGGGAGCTTGGAATTACATAGAAACCACCAAAGGTTCCCTGTTTCACTGGATTATAAAAAGGTAACACACTAAAGAAACTCATCAGTGGCATTCACCATCATGGATACGGTCAAAGGTCTCTGAGAGGCTTCAGGCAAACGGCCCTTGGCTTCCACAAATTGGGAAATGAGTTTAAAATAATTCACAAAATGCATTTCATCCGGTGAAATGCCATTAATATGCAACATTAATAGCATTTTTCATTTTTAAGCACAAAAACAAATGGCCCAGTTCAAGCATTTTTCATGTTTTGTGTGCCTATTTAACCAGACGATCTAAGAATAAGGTCTGTAAAATGATGTTAACGGAAAGTCCTTAAGCAGACGTTACTGCCAAGCTTACGATAGTGGCTCTTAAAAGCCTGACTTGTAAATGTTTGTTAAGTCCTCTCCTATTCCTGGATTTTATTTGCTCAGCCCTGTGTAACATTGAGCTACCTGTCACAATGCTTTAGAGGTCCTTATACCTTTTTTTACTGAGGAAATGATGAGGGAAATGGATGAACTTTGTCAGTGTCTTCTGTGGCAATCCCAAACGCAGCCCCTGTAGAGCCATGGTGGCAGAATTGCAAGCGGAAGACCATCAATGGAGCCAATCCAAACAAATTTACCACAGATGATGTTTACATCTGAACAGAACCACTGTTTTATGAATGTAATTCAAAAAAATCTCCACGTGTGGAGCAAGAGCTGGTACGTGTAAATCTCAGATTGCTTACATGTGAAAAAATGTATTCTGTGTGATCCATGTCTGCAGTGCCGAAGTGCTCCGCGCACGGTTTTTATCACACGTGCCTGAATCTCGGCACCGCCTTCATATCGGCTCCCTGCTTACTCAGCAGGTTAGAGGCCTTTATTGCACAAAGTGCATTATAGCTCAGGTTTGCAGATAATTGCGGGTTATTAGGAAATAAATATGAACCCTATGCATGTGGAAAAAAATAAACGGTAAATTACATTGATTGGAAGAAACAGACAAATTCTCTTCATCTTTCATTCGCACTGCAGTGTCCTCTCATGATACTGTAGGGCTGAACAGACAACAGAGGACATGAAAATATGATTGAATCTGTGCCAGCCACGACACTGATAGCATTCATATGAGTTCCAGAGTAATATGTCATCATTCTATTTGGACCCATATACTGTATTAGCTGAAATCCTCTCCATGCTTTGCTGTCTCCCTGCCATAAATATATTCTTTTTACATGGTCAAATAATTTAACAGTCTTTCACCAACAGAAATATCCTGCACAGAGACAGAGCAAATTTTAGTGCTGAGCTGCTCTGTCAAACTAAATGTTCCTTCGAATCTGTTATATTAAACAAATTTCAAGCAGAATTGCACATGCCACTTCTACAACATGACAATGCAGTGGTTCATTCATGGTTCAAACCAGGTCAAAAGCTAATGAAGACGGCATGGAAAAGAAAACAAGCTCTTATATAAGTGGATTCACAAACCTCTAACCAGAATGTTGTTACCAAATTGCAGCAGGAGTCCCCTTTAACCCCCCTCTGTTGTGATAAGGTGATGAATCCCTACAATTCTAAAATCCTCCATAAATAAACAAAATAAATGACAGTAATACAAAAGAAGGTACCCATTGTATAACATGGGTAATTTATGTTAATGTGTTTCCATGTTTGTGTATTCAGATGTATTTTTAAAGTTTTAGCTTTTGCATTTTTCATTGTGTTGAAATGATCTCATGCATACTCAGTCACCCTTGGCCTCTGGTCAACATGATGCTAATGGCAATAGGAGGAGGAAGAAAAATGACCTACAGTCAAACTCATAATTATGTTTCATTATTTGCCTTAACTCTGAAGCTCTAAAACATGTTTTTGAAACATATATTTCACTGATGTGTTTCAAGGGGACCAGTCAGGTTTATTCGCCAGTATTATTCCAGGTCTCTTCAAAGAACTGCAATGGAGTGTTCTCTTTCCAAACATCTCCCTCTTATTCTCTAACTCCTTTGCTAATTTTCTTTAATGGATGTGAAAAGTGTTTCCTGAAGCATCAAATTTCAGTGCAGAATAATTGCTCAGTTCTCTTTCCACTGCACACCATTCACTGAATCATTCATTTGCTTATGGTGTACTGGCTGTTTTTTTCACCCCCTTCCCTCCAAGCAGTACACCAGAGGAAGACAGAAGTAAATACAAACATTGAAAATGACATTTTTTTTAAATTTTTAACTTGAAAAGAAAATCTATGTTCATCTGTTTTTCTGTGGTGTGAGATTAACCAATAATAGTTTATTCTTAAATTAATTAAACACTGATTTCTGGAGGCACGATGCTGAATTATAAATGCATCTCTGTTGCTATTATAAATGCATCTTGAATTCTGTGTGCGTGTGTGTGTGTGTGTGTGTGTGCATGTATGTGTGCACATGAGTGTGTGTGCATATACAGTATGAACATTTTAATCAAGGTCATAAGATACGTGGACATCTTGAACAGGTCAAAGCCAAACCGCTCATGCAGATCTTGGTAAAACAGATAGGTTAATCTATTAGAAGAGAGAAATAAAATTATAAGAATTTTCCTACAAATTCCTGGTACAGTGAGATGATGTGGCACAGTGTAGCACTCTCTTATGGTTCCATTTAAAAATATCAATATGATAATAATCTGGACTGATGTCAAATGGCTATTTTTTAATTAACCTAATTATTCCCTTTTAAAAGCATGTATGTATATTTATGCATGATATTTCACTGATGATTTAAAGGTGAATAGTTAGGTTTATATTGTTTATGTATGTCTCTCTGTCTCTTATCCCTTCTCTCACTGGATTCCACTGTGTGAATTTGCCTATTTTTCAAAATCACTTGGATATTTCTGACCTATTCTAGCTCCCAGACCCAGTTATGGGCAGTCTATGTTCAGTGTCCTCATGCTGTAGATTTGGCACAAACCAGTTAGTGACTACAGAGGTCAAAACCACACATAGATACAAGCTTCAGACTTTCATAATATGAAGCGAGTGTTGCTCAGGGCACCTTATGCTGGGGTGCCCTCTTGTGGTCCAATTGGGACATTTCATGCACATAGTAAAAGCGTTCACACTACTGCTATGGCTTGAAAATACCCTATAGCAGTTATCTGCATGCTAAATCTACAGTGCCTGAGTTGCCAAAGATCCTCAAATCTGTTGGAAACATTACCACGGTACATTACAAGTTTTGTATCCATTTTTGGACAAGTCGTCATCGAATTTGAGTGAACATAAAAACTATCACCTACAGATTGGGAGATGCTAGCTTGTACCTTCTCTGGCAAACCATTGATCCCTGGTCATGCAGCACTCCCAATATTGTTGACTCCTTATGGTTTTTTGCTTTTGTTGTACTCTGCCTCACTTGTAAGCCGCTTTGGATAAAAGCGTCTGTCAAATGAATAAATGTAAATGTAAAATGCAGCATTGATATCAAAATGTAATAACAGAATGATACAATAGTGTGTCAAAATAAAGTACTGCTGTATGAAGCACACAGGAGGAGAGCATCCTTTATGATCTGAACATGAGTACTGACTCTTGATTGGATCTCATCAGCACTGCCCTCTTGATTTCCTGTGCAGATCAGTTTGGTTGTGGTTTCACAGTTTTGACAGTCCTAACTTCCTTGTCTCTATCATGAGCAGCTTAATCTTCTCAGTTACATTATTAAAAAACAAGCCAAGTCACTGACTGGCAGAATTGCCCTCACATTTAATCATTTGGCAGACACTCTTATGCGGACTGACTTACAAAGAGTAAATTCAATAAGGCTAGGCCAGTAGCTGTATTGATACTTAATCATTAGGGCCATCTATGAAATGCAGTGCCATTGTGGGAAAAATTGGCACAAAGGGAATATATGCTGTCATAAGCCAATCAACCGTAAACTACCACCACCAATTTTCAGGCACCAAACTTGAACCACCACAACCTTGTATCACCATAACAAATAGCACTGAGCTTTCTGAAGCCTTAAACGCTTAAACTGCCACCAGGATTTTGTTCCCAGTGCTTAAACCACCATCAGCTTTACCACAATGTTAGGAGTGTGAAGGAGCAGGGTTCTGAGAGCCAATATATTTAGTCTGTATAGGTGGGTTTTGAGGCTGCAAGTGAAAAGGGACAGAAATTCTACTTTCCTGACAGCTGTGGGAAACTTATTCCACCACCAGGGAGCCAGGGTAGAGAAGGAAAGCAAACAAGGTTAGCCATTCTTCCATGAAGGGACTACTAGGCAACCAGAAGAGTGTTCTGGCCAGAGTGTGCAGGGTGATAATAAATTGTAAATATGGTGTTGTCATTACATTATATTATGTTCATTCAGCAGACACTCGGTTACAGTTTCATCCATTTATACACCTGGATATTTACTGACGCAATCGTGGGATGAGTCCCTTGCCCAAGGGGTACAACAGCAGTGCCCCAGTGGGGAATTGAACCAGCAACCTTTCAGTTACAAGCCTTGCTCTTTTACAATATTACACTACTGCCCCCATTCTTGACACTGTTTGGTAGGCTACAACCAAAGTTCTGAATTTAATCTGAACTATTGTAGATATCAACAGAGACGTGACACTTCAGTAATTCACATGGTTATATGTCAGTCAAGCTGCTGTGCTCTGAAAGAGCTAGAAAGGTACATTTTACCTGTCGACTGTAATATGTGGCAATAGTTGCAAAATAAATTGCCATTATGTAATATGGGAAGACCATTTAGATTTTAATTTCCATGGATCCCTGTTTATACCCTAGCTAAAGTGTCACCAAAATGTGAAAAAGTGAATTACACATATTCAGTTATATTTCTTCATTCACATACCCTCAATTTACAAATACTGATGAAGATTTAAAGACTGGACTTTGAAAGCAATCTCAGGTTTTGCAAGATCCCTGTTTTAGACTGCTGAGCCCTGATGAATACATTTTTGTTAGTGTTTGCCCATAAATCATTGAAAATTCAGACTTATTAAAACAGAATGATTTCAGTTGTGATTCTTTGCATTTTTATTTGATCATAGAGATGTTCCTCCTATCTTTTAAGTGTGAAAACACTGCTACCCTTGTTCCCAATTCAATATTCACACAAATCCAGAAATGTTATATTTCAAAAGTAGTTCTGTGTCCATTATGCTCTTTATCTGTGGAGTTTGATGAGGTGCTCTCTGTGTGTACACATGCATACAACAGTGTGCCCATGTGTATGTGTGCTTCTCTATGTGTGTCTAAGTGTATGCGCATATATTTGTGTGAGTGTGTCTGGGTGTCTCTGTGTGTGTGTTCACTATTCTTGAGCAAGAGGTGGCCAATGTGTGTTCACCTAAGCATTCAGTTGAGCAACACAATCCTACAGATAGTCCTAAAATAGGATGCAGACAAAATATTTCAGTCATAGACATGCTTGGATAAATATTTAAAAAGAGTGAAATGTTGATAAGTCAGGTCACGGGGGTGGGGGAGTTCCTCTCCAGAGCGCCCGTTCTTGCACAAAATATTGCCATTTGTAAAACCAGAAATGGAGCTTACCATGGACAGCAAAGATGTGTATTTTGAGCACAATATTATGATATTTGTGCAAAACATCGTGTTCTCAAAATTCACATAGTTGTTTGATCAAGTCGTCTATTACATGAAAAGGAATAAATACATAGTTTAATACGCAATTAAAGTTAATGAATTGTATTCCCTTGTTCGGTGCTAAATATAGACGCTGCATTCCATGGCATCATTGAGTTGGAAGGAATCTCCGGAATGGAATAAAACACGCGGATTGGCTCCTGTAAGTCGCATGCGTCCTCCTCCATAATGTCACTAAATGGCACCGTGTAAGACTGCGCTAGACACCTGTTGGCGAGCAACTCCTCTTTCACACGAGGTTATCAAGCTCTGTAGGCAAGCACTCGATTTCAAATCAATCCAGGATTTTTGTCCATAGGCTGGGGCCTACTTTGGCGGGGAAAGCCTGTGTCGGAGTGTTAATAATTTTTAAGGAGCGCTGTCACTTTAAACCTTTACCTCCACACCTCTTTTTAGTTCATTCTAGTGGCCACCTGATCTCGGGCCGCGCCGATTGGCTGCGGCGGGCCGCTGTCACGTGATCGCCCTGTCGCTCATTGGCGAAAAATTGGCTTCTTTGAGCTTTGGCTCTCGCGGGGCTGCTGCGTGAAGATGGCGGCCGAGCTAGTGGAGGCGATGGTGAGTTAAGCTCCGTTTACCCGGGCGGACGGGAGAGTGGCTGCGGGGGCCGATGGGGCTGCACTAGGATGTTATGGCAGGCGAGCGGCAGATGGACCTCGCTGCATCCAAGTTTGCGATGCCTGCAGAAAACAGGAACTGGGTAGCCAGTCGCTGTCAAGTGCGACTACCAGGGGGCATATGGGATAGCTAGCTAGCTAACTGGCTAGCTTGCGAATGATGAGAGCAGTTAAATAAAAACATTAGACCGCAGGGAGTCGGCGCGAAATGTATTAGCTAGCCAGCTAGCTAGGTAGCTAAAACGATGGCTAGGTCTTAAAAGATGAAAATCGTAGTTAATGAACATGTCATATGAATGAATTATTACCGGGGGTGATAGATAGCTGACTGACTAGCTGGCAGACACGACTTGAAACTGTTGTCTGCTGGTGTCAACCAGTTCGCTAGGTAGCCTTGTGTTTACAACGCATATGAGTCTGATAGACGGAGTGCTTCTCCGCTCAAGCAACGCACTTGGAACAAAACGTAGCACGAGGGGTGTGCATACAGAGGGCGATTTGTTATAAAAGCTAACAAGCTAACTCGTCAGATACCGGCAGCCAAGGATTCAGACTTGGTTCAAGTGAGCAAGCTAGCTAAGTTCACCAACCACGTTTGAGTTCTCTGAGACTGCTGTCAGTAAATCTGACAAAGTTAGCCGGCTGGTGAGTAGGATTGTAAGTTAGATCGAAAGGATCTCAGAGCCACGACGAGTTCTGTGTTCACCTGGCTTATGATGCTTACATGGTACGTTTGCTAACAAGCTAAAATGATTTGGCCATTGCCATCACTAGAAGCATGCATTGTTTTGAGGCTTCATTAAGTAAAGAACAAGCACAGTCTCAGCGTCAGTTGCGTCGCTACACTAATTGTGGAATGGTCCGCAATGCGTTATTGTAAACTACTAAGTGTATGTTGAATAGCAGTCTTAGCTTGATATCTTGCTGTATGTTTACTATTTTTGTCCCCACCCACTCAAACATCTAATGTTCAAGAAATGCCAAACCAAGTCGCCTTGATGCACAAACTAAACTGAGTTCATTCACAGCACAATATGCGACAGTGATGCTGACACTAGCAGGTTTTGACGTTGTGTCTGGCTAGTTGGTTGATACCGCCATGTTGCCTAACTCCTTGACAGAGCAGTTGTCAATAGGCCAAGCAATTATTTTGCAGACACTGAAGTTTTTTTTTAATGGCCTGTTGTGTTTGGTTCTAAATTAAATCGGTCTTTTCTCCTGTTTACCTGCCCCCCCTTCTGTGCCCGCTCTCTCAGAACATGGTGAAGAGCTTCAGAGTGTCGGATCTCCAGATGCTGCTAACCTCCATGGGTCGAAGTAAGAGCGGCCTCAAGCAGGACCTGGTGGGCCGGGCCCTGCGGCTGGTGCAGAAGGAGTACAGCCCGGAGCTGCTGCTGAACATCCGCCAGCTGTACGAGTCGCGCTTCCCCAAGGCGCCCAACTGGGTCGCCGCCAGGCGGCCTGAAGTTGTCCCGGGGACCTACCCCATCCACAGCTCCCAGCCCACCAGCACCACCATACAGGGCACAGACTACCTCAACGGGATCCCCAAGCCGTCCCCCTCCCCCGCCGCTGAAGTCAAGCTGGCGTCTCTTCCCTTCTACCAGACTCTGGAGACGCTGCTACCCCCTACAGAGCTAAGTAAGTCACTGCCTCAGACACGCTGATGCTGAATCATGCACACTCATTGGTCATGTAAAGCCTTTGGGCTGTGGGGTTTTTATTTATTTTTTTTTTTGCTGGAACCTTTTTACTGTGCTTAGTTCAGTGGCTTCAGCCACTGTGTGCCAGGTCAGTGACAAGAATGACAAGAAGAGGGACTTGCTTAGGGTTAGACATGCTACCTTGCAGTCATAATATACGGCATGACAAATGGTGTATGGTACACCACAAGTCAAAAACAAATGTTATCAGATGAGTGGTCAGCGCCTCTGTGTGTAAGAACATGGGGTAGCGTTACTCCCCTGTGGGCTCCTTTTTCATGGATTTGCGTGGTGACTGTCTGGACCCTCTTCCTCCCCTTCCCTGCAGTTGCCCAGAACGGCGAGAAACTGCAGGACAGTCCGTGTGCGTTCGAGCTGACACAGAGCCAAGTGGACCAGATCAGGAACTGCAGGTGAGCTCTGGGTCCTGCTTTGCTTTTTCTGCTCCTGCAAATGCCTAGTTTTCACCTGGGACATTGCCTCCTCCACCTTATTACAAATCCTAAGACGGAGATGTGGGTTTGCTGGAGAAATCAGAACGCAAAGAAGACTGTTGTAGAGGACACATTGGAGGAAGTTGTAGATGCCACTGGGGGAAAGGAAGAAGGGAAACATTGTTCCAAAGCAGAGTGATGTGTGCGTGCACTGTTTCCCTCTGGAGATGGGATGTGATTATAGGACACTGTTGCTGTGACTGGTGTGTGCGTGCGCACGCGCGCATGCATGTGTGAGGAGCCGTGTGTAATTTTTGGCAGTCTGGCTGAGAGTTAGGAGTGGAGAAGATGCTCACTGCAGGTAGCCCAGTTGCTGCATTGTAATTTGAAGTCATGTTGTGGTGTCTGTGTATGGGTTTTATCGGTGTGGGGAATGCATTGTAACTTCAATGAGTGATTGGCAGTATGTGTCTCAGTAGGAGGGGGCTACAGTAACTAATTTAATCTTATTCCTACAGAGAACTTCGCCCAGGAATAAAGTCTATCCAGGTGGTTCTCAGGTGAGTGGAGAAGACTTTCTATTGTGAAAGCAATAGGTGTGTTCCCACTTTACAACACTGGTATAAATATTGTAAGTATGAAGCCAACAAACACCAGAGAATACACTCCACAGTTACATCAATCAGTCAGCGAAATGTTGTTTGCTATTGCACTACTTGTGTTAATTGTCATAGAGAACAATTCACATAAACAATTGAAGTTGTAGCATGTATAACTGAGAGGAATAGGGATGTAGGGATGTGTGGAATTGGCCGAGAGTCTTCCAAGAGCAGAAATTTCCAGCACCTGCCTGTATTCAGAGAGCCTGCATTAGAAGTAGGCTTGGATGTGTTGCTCTGCTGCAATGTGAGAGCCTAAGACTTGTTCTCCCTAAATATGGCTCTTAATAAAAGCACACCTGATAAAACTCCATCTGTCTGTTTGAGTTAGAGTTACACAACTGAAATGCACACACTTACCCACGATCCTCAGTCATTTGTTTACCACCACGTATGTGGTTTACCACCATGCAGTGTGTCTGTTGTGTGAAGGGTTTGAGCGTGTGCCAACCGTGGGGTCCGTTGCTGCAGTGTCTGTGTCTGCAGGTGAAACTGCGCTTACACTGTGTGTGTGTGTGTGTAAACTCCCATTGACCAGTTCTCTCACAGCAGTTGAGAGTTAGGTGTTTGAGGTATCTTTCAGTAGTCATCTGTCAGAGTTCATACATAGCGTGTCATGTTGGCATAGCTACAGAAATGATGCTCAGCTAAGCTTTCCTTTCTCTGCTGCCTAATTGTACGTGTTGTGCTGTGTTTCAGAATCTGCTACACAGACACCTCCAGCGTACAGGAGGACCAGTACCCCCCTAATATTGCAGTCAAAGTAAACCAGTCCTACTGTCACGTACCGGTAAGCAGTTAGGCCTAGCTGCTTGTGTGTGTGCGCGTGTGTGTATGTATGTGTGTGTGTGTGTGTGGGGGATGATTGCTGGACTACAAAGATGATTGCTGGATTGCAAATACTTATTTTTGAGAATTTTGGTGGGGCTAAGTTGGTATTGCAGTTTTAATGTAGAATAACATTGCATTACGGCTGAGCTCAGCTGGAAGTTGGAAGACTGCCCTTGGTATCGTTCGGCATTCTTACATGCTCCTCCCCCTGTGCTGTGTGGTTTCCAGGGGTACTACCCCTCCAATAAACCGGGCGTGGAGCCGCGTCGACCCTGTCGCCCGGTCAACATCACGCCCTGGCTGCACCTCTCCACCGCCACCAACCGCATCACGGTCACGTGGGGCAACTTTGGAAAGGTACGCTTCTCATCAGCAGACGCACGTTGCTCTTACACGTGGATGTTAATGGGTAGCCATGTTGGAGTTTGCAGTCTTTGGTCGCGGGAATGTGTAACATTTTCGGGGAAATCGCCCAACTGAGTAGACATACCCTCTTGGGATAATCATTACATTACCGTCAGTTAGCAGATGCTCTCATCCAGAGAGAGTTACATAGGTTACAGTTTTTTTGGCGTTATGCATTTATACCGCTGGATATTTACTGAGGCATTGTGGGTTAAGTACCTTGCCCAGGCGTACAACAGCAGTGCCCCAGTGGAGAATCGAGCCGGCAACCTTTTGGTTACGAGCCCTGCTCATTCCCACTATGCTGCACTGCCGCCCTCTGAAAATCGGTCATATATAAGTGGATGTTGGCGTAATATTGGCATAGTGACATATTGGCATAGCGTAATGGCAGTGGTTCAGGATTATACACAATTGACAGAAGCATATGTCGCTATAACCTCTCAGGTTTGGTGTAGTTTGTACTGGACATGCACAGTGGGAAGGATCCCGCCTGCAGTGATTTGATGATGCCCATGGGCTCGTGCCCCTCCTTGCATTCTTTGAGTGGCGTCAGTGACATCAGTGCTGTTTGTGCTGTGTGCAGCGGTACTGCGTGGCTCTGTACCTGGTGAGGGTCTTCACATCGGCAGAGCTCTTCAGCCAGCTAAAGCACTGCTCGGTGGAGAGCCCGGAGCGCTGCCGTGAACGCAGTGAGTATGGACACACGCATGTGCAGACGCACTCACGCACACACACACAACACGTTCACATATGCCTGTGCACACGTATACACACATTACATTGCATTACACTACTGGCTCTTAGCAGATGCCCTTATCCAGAGCGACCTACATGGGTTACAATTTCTTACATGTTATCCATTTATATAGTTGGATATTTACTGAGGCCATTGTGGTTTAAGTACCTTGCCCAAGGGTGCAACAGCAGTGCCCCCGGGGGAATCGAACCCGCAACCTTTCGGTTATGAGTTCTGCTCCTTAGCACTATGCCACACTGCTGCCACACATGACATTCTTGTGCACATAGCCATTTGCTCTCTCATGCTGGTGTGCAGCTCTGAAATGGAAGCTCCAGCCCTTGTTACTTTCACTTTCCTCTTGGGAGGCATGTGCCTGTTTCAGCGTGTGCCCAGCGAATACAGGAAAAGCCCCGCTTGGTGTCCGTTATGCCGTTGAGACAGCAATCTCAAAAATCCCCCTTGCTTCCCTCAGGCGTTGAAGTTTATTCTTTGACATCTACTGTAATCCTGTGGTTCTTTGACTCTAAGGGAGCTTTTGTTTCTGCTCCTGGATGAGGTCCATTCTTGGTATTTGCATTTAGGCTGTAGCAGGAAACAGTACTTGGAGAACAGACCCATATGTCTACTTTGTTTAAACACTCTAGGTGTTGTGGACAGGGTATGTTATTACATAAACAATTCCATGCAATAATTTATTGGAACATTTCTTTGATTATAAAAGGGTTTTTTCCCCCAGTAAATATCCACTTGCAAATGCAGCCTGGGAAGGGGTGTTCGTTTGTGGGTGTTCAGAGAGTAATTAGCTGATTGTAAAATGGAAGTGAATATGCACCCTGCTGTTTTCCAGTCCAGGATAAGCTGCGATTCGACCCTGAGAGTGAGATCGCCACCACAGGGCTGCGCGTGTCACTCATCTGCCCGGTAAGTGTCTGCCTGTGTCGGTACCAGTAAAGCCCCTCAGTCTGCAGCTGTCTCTGTAGGAATGAGGGAGCACAGGAGTGGGAACTGGGCATTTAACCAGAAGGTGCTGGGTTCAAATCCCTGCTGTCATGCCCCTGAGCAAGGCTCGTAAACATCTGTAAACATTGTGTATGTATGCTTATTATGGATAGTGTGACCTGTTGCACTTGCCCTGGACAAGAGTCTAAGCAGTTCATTCATAGAGGAGCTTTGGCTTTTTCAGTGTGTGTGTGTGTGTGTGTGTGTGTGTGTGTGTGTGTGTGTGTGTGTTTTTTTTTTTCAGTTTGTTTTCCACTAGTTGCTATGAGGAGACGAGGAATTACCTTACTGAAGTGGTGTGTAATCTGGCCTTCTTTCATATCTGTTGGCGTACCGCGTGTTTACATGCGTGACGTCGTGTGTCCTGTTGTCCCCTCCCCCAGCTGGTGAAGATGCGTCTGGGCGTGCCGTGCCGTGTGCTCACCTGCGCTCACCTGCAGTGCTTCGACGCAGTCTTCTTCCTGCAGATGAACGAGAAGAAGCCCACCTGGACCTGCCCGGTGTGCGACAAGCCCGCCCCCTTCGAGCTGCTCACTATTGACGGGTACGGCTGGATCAGTCACGTACACACACATAACTTCCATATACAGATATACATACATATAGACATTTTATACATTATATGTATTTATAGTGTATTGTTGATCTGCTGTCTTGTGAATCTTGCTTCCCTGTTCTCCCTTCATCTACATGGACATTTGTCTGTAGGCTGGGGAAAAATTCAGTGTTATTTCAGAGTGCTTTTGTAGTTACAGTTGACCTTTTCGTGTGAAAAAATCTTATGAAGTGGGGAAAAATGTGTATGTACACGTATGTGTATATGTACTGTATACATACAGTACATATACACATATTGTATAATGCCATACATGGCTGGGCTCTCCCCCCAGGCTGCTGTCTGAGATCCTAAAGGAGACGGAGGATGTGGAGGAGATTGAGTATCTGGCCGACGGCTCATGGAGGCCCATCCGTGAGGAGAAGGAGAGGGAGCGTAGCAGTACACCAGAGTGCCCCCTGCTGGACATATGTAAGAACTGCACAAACATGCGCAGTTTAACTGTGGTTTCGTTGATCACATGGATTGCCCATAGTGGCATCAGAGGTTACATATTTGTGTTTGTATTTCTCAGGGAACTCAGTGTTCACGTACTTTTGCTCCACTCTAATTTATTTGACCGTGTGTCAGAGGTGTGGTTGGGTTAACATGAGAGCCATACAGGTTCTTCATCAGGAAGAGGGTGAAGAGGAAGGGTATCTTTCTGTGTTAAATTGGAAAGGAAACAAACCACACGCAGAAGGAATGAGGTCATGGTGCCAAAATGACCCCCACACCTCATTCTTCCTGTTCCCCTCCCACCTTTCTCATTCTTCTTCTCCCCCATCTCCTGGTCTCCCTTCCTCCTCCCTCTGAATTAGTTTGAAGTGGCTTTATGTGCAGGACAAAGAAATATGTGTTGCTATAGCAAAGTCACACTTAGAGAGAAACTTACATTATGCAACAGATTAAAAAATACAATACACGCATTTCAAAACTACTTGTTAAATGTAACAAGAAACCAAGTCAAATGGTCCATGTTCATGGGAACATAATGGATGATTAATTTGATTGAAATTATTAATTTGATTGGTTTTAGAAACTAAAAAAAAGTTCTCTCCCAAGGAGGTCAGGCAGTGCACTGCAAGGAACAATGCTGTGAAAGCTAAATTTCCAAATCAAAAAGCTCTGTTTAAACCTCCTGTTGATCAGTGTGAGCACAGAGTGTATTGGACAGTCACGTCTGTCTATGTGTGCCAGTGTCTGTGACTAGACTATGTCAGGTGTGCCTGTCTCAGCTAGTCTCTATGGCCAGGGATTTGAACCCAGCGCCTTCTGGTTAAATGGCCAGTTCCCACACTGTCAGGTCTGACAGTATTTGCCTTGTCAGGTTGTGCTGAAGTCCTTGCTCACTGGGTGATTTCAGATGTGTATCATCTGTGGAGAGATGGAATTTTGTCTCTTTCTCTTAGATTGTTCCAAGAATTAGGCTAATTCATTGATGTAAATACTGAACAGTTTTGGAATTTGAACCACCCTGTCTCCCCACTTGCTTCTGTGAGTTCTTTTGTTGCCACTTCAATGTTGCGCTTATTTTCTGTGTAGATTGACATAGTGAGTAAAGCATTCAATAATTTAATCAGTGTCAGTAATTCTGTAGAATAATCCCCCATGATCAATTAAATCATTTGACTTTTTTTGAAAGTCAATGAAGTGAACAAGTATTTATTTGTTATCGCGCTTTTATATGAGAGTGTGTGGGGTGTAAATATTATCCCTTATATTTAGTAAAAGCTAAGTTTGACTCATTTGTGCCTCAAAAACACTGCAAACATCTTCCTCAGATTGCCAGGTCCTCACAGACCTCTGTAGCGTTAGTCAGGTTTATCCGCCTTTAATAATGTGGGTTATTAGTCCTGATTTCAGACTACTTCAGGGGAATAACCCACACTAAGAACAAAGTTTAACCATGTTAGCTTAACCTCCTGAAATTTTTGATGTTTTTCAACATCTTAGTTTTTCTAAGTTCTCCCTCAGTGTAATTCTCATTTCGGATGGGTAATAGCTGTAATTGTAATAAATTTAACGGTGTCTCTCCCCTCTCCTCCCTAGGCTCCCCGGAGGCGAACGGCCACTCCCCGGCCCACAGCGGCACCAGCCAGAGCGGCAGGTCGGCTCCGGCGGGCGCGGCTCCGGCCCCGCCCGCACCCGCCGGGGGCGCCGTGGTGGATCTGACGCTGGACTCGTCGTCCGACGAGGAGGAGGGAGGAGGAGGGGGAGCGGGAGACAGCGAGGACACTGACGACAGCCAGGACAGTCCCCCGCCTAAGAAAGGCCGATACGACTACGATAAGGACCTGGTCACTGCGTACTGACCGCTGGGACCTACAGACTGAGGGGGGTGGGGATTTTGGGGGTAGAGCCGAGGATGGAGTCTTTCACCATTTCCTGTATCCCCTCTCTTAGACACACACAAATAAACACACACCCACACACATACACTGTCAGTCTCTGGATGAGTTACGCTTCCTCAAAACACCACTGCAAAAAAAATAAATAAATAAATAAATAATAATGATAAAAACACTGCTACCCCAGCACCAATCGCCCCTCCCCCAGCCATACCCATCATATGGAGACCAAAAGGCCCCCTTTCACAGACCACATAAACCGAGCAGCTCACAGCTCTCCTCCAAAATCTCCTGTATTCCAGTAATCTCACACTTTCCTCTTCTTTTCACGGAAGATTACAGAAGAGAGTCGAGAGACCACTCCCCTCTGAGATGAGTAGCGATGATAATTTTAACAGGCATGCAACAACAGGTCTGGAAGGACTTTAAAGAAAGAAAAACTCAGATCATGAGTAACGTGGTGCAGAAGTTATCGTCTGTGTACAGCAAACTGATACGATCCCCTTGTTTTTCCAACACCTCAGCTCCATTTTTAAAGATTTTGAAATGGGGAGGGAAGGGTGGGTACGGCAGTCATATTTGGAAGCCCAACATACCCTGGATTTAGAGTTTTGAGTTATGTGTCTGCAGGAAGCTGACCAACCTACCTCAGTCCAACATTGCAAATAAGAAACGAGGAGTCTTGGTGGGGGGGGGGGCAGGAGGGAGTCGAGGACTGGAATCACTTTTGTGTATGAACACTGGAGACAAGGAAATTAGTTTTATTACTGATATTTTATGTTTTTTTTCTGCGCTTTGGCAGAGAAAATTGAGCCTTTTCTTAGTATAGGATTCCAGTTATTAGCAGTGGAGTTTCCATCTGAACATAAGATCACAGGTACTGTTTAGGGACTGATAATACAAGCTTGACTCCAATGGCGCTGTAATTTTGACTCCATTTTGGCTCTGTTTTTAACAGGATCTGAGGGGGCTTACCTTTTAATACTGACTGAATGAGGTGTGATCATAATTAAGACACTATTGTGCTGTGGACTGCTGCAATTGTGCTGATGTATTTGGCCAGTGATTCGGAGCAAGTGCTAAACCAGGTTGATCCCATGAGTAATCAACAGGTGGTTTCTCCATATTTGTTTTGGCACTAGTCTCATTCCCATAGGTCAAAACTTTTTTCCCTGTAATTTGTTTTTTTTTTTTTTTTTTTGCAATAATGCAAGAATGCAATAATTCTTGTGTGGGGTGGGTTGGGGTGCAGAGCAAAGTTTTCATTCATTCTTGCCTGATGGCAAGGAGTAGGGGCAGGAGTGTGGAACCTCCTTTCGTTTGCCCTTGTCATCCTGGTGTTCTGGCATCGGAGATGGGACTCAGTCTGACGGTTATTTTCAGGAAGGAACAGAGGAATGCCCAGAGCTGCCCAGCTGCTCTTGGTCTGCCCCCTAGCTGTTTGTCCATCAGGTGGTGCTTTTAGTCATTGGTCAGTGCCCGTTTGTGCATCTGCAGGTTCTCTTCCCTTCTTCGTTGCAGTGTTTATGCCAGTTGGAGGCTCTGTCTTTGGTAACGCCCATCAGCCATATAAATGCGGGCTTTACTTCAGAAAAGTGGGGCTGCGGGTCTTCCCTCATGGAGCAGTGGGGGAAGGTGGGCCAGGCTGGAACTGAACCGCTTCTTGTAAATATAGGCGTGTGCTCCTGCCTCAAATTAAATTTGACCATAAAACACAATATTCCAGAGATTGGGGGCAGTTGTGCGAAGGGCTGTCGTTGGCTCACATTCTTATTTGTCTACGTTTTTGCTTTTGCCTTTCCTCACTTGAAATAATTATTCAGGTTCACCCAAGTATAGCATAGCTAGTCAAGAGGAATCTGGAGATCTGTTGTAAAGGCAGGTAAATGGATGGAACATACTGTAAACCATAAGAATGCAGGATGCTGACTCTGTGTTTGTTGTGTGTGTCTGAGAGTGTGAGTGTGTTTGTGTGAGAGAGAGAGAGAAGACGGAGAAGGGAAGGTGAAATGAATGATGCATGCTTATCAGATGCTGTAGTGTGGTTAGAGTGATGGTAAATCTGTACAGGGAAAGAAATTCCATTTTGATTTTGTTTTCTTTAGTTGTCATAAAATAGTATTTATACAGAATTATGACTGCTGGCTTTATTCCTCCTATTGTGATTGAAATCAAGCACTAATACTATGGCGATGGAAAGATGCAAGTTCATGGTGGTGTCATCATAGTTGAGGCTATTCTGAAGTTATGATAGCCTTGTTTTCCTGGACTGATGCTGTGCAGATTCACTGGTCCCCTGATTGAAGAATTAGATGGTTCATAATTTTCAGTGATCCACATGGTATGAAGATCAGAAAGTCAATGCAACATCAGTCCAAAAAAACAGGCATGCTGCCTTTGATTGGCTGGTGTGACTGACCGCACAATGGCTGGGTCCATGTAGGGTTTTCAGGCTGTGGGAGTTGTCCATCAGAGGGGTAAGAGTGTACACCTGTGTCCACGACACTGTCTGGCCGTTTGGCACAGTCCCAGTGGGAGTCAGAAACAGTTTTTGGCTGTTGTATTGGAGATCCTTCACTACTATAGCGGTGCTTCAGTGACTGATATCACAGATTATGGATCAGAACCTATAGTCAGAGGCGTCCTCAGTGCATGTTGTATTTTTTGTTGGTTTGTTTGTTTTGCTTTTAAGTAAAATGGTCTTTTCACCTCTGAAAGCAGCTTTGCCATTTTGGGTATTGGTGGCAATATCATTGCTAGCTGATGGGTTTTGCCCAATGCACAGATTGAAGATCATGTAGTGCCCCACCCTCCCCATGCAAACAGGGCCTGAAGGTTAACCAGTATGAAAATAACACCACCATCTTTCCTTTTTTAGTCTTGTAATCCCCCTTCCTCTCTGCCATAAGTAATGATGTCATCTTAGAAACGGGTGTGTTCCCCCTCCTTTTGGTCCAAGTGAATTTTACCATTCTCATTTTAAATTGATAATGACAATAAATGTGATTTAGAAATTAATGTCTTTTGTCTCTTGCAGAGGGCTTTGAATCTTGCAGAAGTACAGTGCTCAGAAAACCATGATGCATGATTCGGTAATATGTGTCGTCTTCATATTTTCTTTTTTTTTTCCCTGTTAGTTTCTTTTAATACAACACTGAAGTCCTTGGTGAAGACCTTGGTATGTGAAAAGAAGGCCTTGTAATTTATGACCTTTCAAAGCAATACTGGGTAGATTTTCTCCATGAATCCAGAATTTCTTTACATTTATTTGAACTAGACATTTTTTCAGGTTCCATATTCTCAGTAATACAGAAAAAATATGAGCCATCTACAGTTGCATGGCAGAGTCCTTAATACAAACTAGTTTGATACCTGTCACTTCAAGGGAATTCACTATTTCAGTGAAAAAAAGCAAACCTTGTTAATTTATCCTAAACACTCCCCGAGCTAATAGCCTTTGCATTACCATGCATTCATTAGACATAATAGTAATGGTTTGTTAATATGAAAGTAATGAAACCCAGGTCCGTCGCAAACCAACCCTTTGAGCTGTAGAAGACCTTCAAGGTTTGCAGTGTAGTTGAAGCGCCAAAAAAAAAAAAAAAGAAATAGCCTCAAATATGTAGTGGAAAAAGTACTGTTTTCTTTTTCCTTTTAGTAAGAACATAAGTGGAACAGCAGCAGACATGAGAACTCGGCTGCTTTTTGTTACACTTTTTTTTTAAACTGTCAACTGTTTAAATAAGGGGACAGTCCAAATAAGGATGTCAAGTGCAGTGTTGGGGAAAGCACCAGGGGCACCTTCTTGGTAGTGGTCAGAGAATATGCAGACCCGGGGTAGCATGGCAGTGGCTTGCAATTCCTGATGTAAATGTTCTGTGTTGTGTCTTTTTTTGTATGTTCATATTAAAAGCCAACAAAACATTAATAAATAATATTTTATCAAGCCCTGATTTGACTCCAGTTGTGTCCGAAAAAATATATTGCAGTTGCATTATTCACAGTAGCGATTCGTTTTATGCTTGAAATCATGCTTCTCGTAAGGTCTGCCTGTGTTCTCAGGAGTTAGTGTAACGAAATTACGATTTGCTAGATAAGATTCTGGGTAAATTCTATGGGTCTACATGAGTGAAAATATTCAGATTGATTATCGAGGAAGCTAGCTAACCGAAGTTTTTTCATTATTATGAAATAATGATACCTGTAATTCTGTTAATCATGCAAAGATTAAGCGTGTTACTTTATTTACACCGACAACACAATCTGCTTGTGGATGTCAGACGACTGGACACTGCTGTACTCTAAACAGGAAGATGACTTCTGCTTCGCGCAATTTCTCAAACAGGTGCACATGGATCGTATATTTGCGGCAGGGGCCGCTCGTGCTGTAAAAATTGCTGCGCCGGATCTCGCGAGAGTTTTGCTGGGCTCATCTTGCCTTAGCTGCCTGCTTCCTGGACCGGAACCCCGAACCGAGTCTTCGCCGCACAGACGAAAGAGCCTAAACTGAGCCGCGCCCCCCCGGCCCTACCCCTGGGGACATCTGCGGCGATACTCCGCCAAGGGCCGAACATTCTCGGACTCGAGCAATCGCTGTCATCGGCGTAAACTGCCCTTCCTCCGTGTTCGCCAAGCCCAGAGACAGGCCAGGGCCGTGTCGGGAAAGCAAAGCACAAGACATCATTCTGTCTTATAAGTGTGGAGAGCGATAATGCGAAATGTGGTGATGCATTTTGTACATATTTTAATTTTGCACGAGTAGCCAGCTTTGTCAGCGTTAGCTAGCTAATTAAACACACTGTGTTGTGAAATATCTCGGGACACTGAGAGATCACACTAGCTGATCGCTAACTAGCTAGCTAGCTAACAAGCCAGCTTGCTTAGAGTTAGCCAGCTAGCTTCTGTGTAGGCTAGTCAGTTAGCTAGCTAGCTAGTTAGCTTGTAAACCTCATAGTTTGGACGAACGAACGCTTGCTGTCTAATTAGCCACCTGGCTACTACTCCTAGCTAGCCAGGTCATTTTCGTAAGTTGAAGTTACCTTAAAATAGAACAAATAATTAGCTTCAACATTTTAGTCTTTCTGATGCTTGAGCTACGACATGAATGTAGCTAGGTAGGTATCAAACTTCAGTTAACAGTAGCTAACGTTAGCTAAAACTTCTTTGCGAGCAAGCTACAGTGTGCTGAGTTGTCGGTTTCTTTCTGTACTTGCCACCTGTCTCCACCTGGCACCTGACGTTGACAAACTGTTTTCATATTAACATTAGTGGCAGCTAGCATGCTAGTTAGCAATCTCTGTCTAGCTGTTAATAGCCAGGTAACTTTGCTACAGCTAGCCAGATATTCCACATATGGAACGGTGCAATACTACTAATATAAACCAGTTGAAGCCCTGTAGTTGTGTTTAATTGTTTTGGAGAAATTGCTATTACCTTCAACTCTAACTCGCTAACCAGCTCTAACGTTAGTTAGTCCAAAGATTTATATAGGTCTAAAACGCAGAGCCACCTAGCTAGTTGGCCAGTTAAATAGTATAGCTAGCCTGTAACCCCTCAGTAGAAAATACTGTTCTAGCAACTTAAAAAACTATTTTATTAAAAGCAAAAATCGCCGGTTTTCAAAGTTGAAGTTTTGAAAGGAGCCCCTGACTCCCGGAAATCAGAAATGGCACCTAAAAAGAGACCAGTTCCTCTCACCATTACACCAACCGGGGAGGGACAGACCGCGTCCACCACCATTGATGCCGCCAATGAGTGAGTACCGCTGCTAGTTGGTCTTGACAGAATGAATTACTTGTGATGTTAGAATATTCGGACTGTCCCGAGTGCATCCGCGGTGGAGATTATGTCAATAACGTTACATGGGTTGTAAAATAACAAGTAGAATGGGTGTGTTTGGTGTGTTTCAGTACTTCAGATACAAAAGCACAGTTTCAGTGGGTTTGGAAAAGTGCCGGATTTACTGATTGAGATATATTGGGATGTGGGGAGGGGGGATTGCATCACGTGTAATTTGCTGGCACAGAAAGCACATATTTGGAGAGGCTCAGTCATTGCAAACGGTGTGGAAATATTTGGTGTAGGGTGGATTAAGGTGACGAATTAAGGAACTCAAAAGAGTCATTGAGATATTTAGGGGTCGTTGGTCCAGGGATCGAGATTTAGGAAACGATTCATTTGGATTTAAATGACTTTTGGTCGAACCTTTATTACTAGTTCACTTGAATCCCTCATAAAGGACAGGTGACTGCACATTTCCTTGCATTATACGCTGTACATTTTCCATTAGGTTTATTACAGCTCTCCAATTGTTTTGTCTTAAAAGTAGCTCAAGGAAGGTTCTCAAATAGCTAAACAACACTGTATCAGTGGATGAAACACAGATTCCTGCATTGCAATCAGACAGTCAATTAGTAGTGAATTTGGGGTAATACAGTACATTTTGCTGTGAACCCAATCCAGTCTTGTGGCTGACAGGACAGGTGAAACAAACAGAACCGTATTATACCTCTCACTCACTTTCAGGATTATATCCTGAAACATGGTGTTGGTTTCTGCTTGTGTGTATCATCTTGGTGCAACTTGGTATGCTAAAGGGGGAGGTTAAGAATTTTAAAATCAGAAATTGCACTTTTATGTTGTCATACTGTATATTTAATGCTGTGAATTCAAATGCAGTAGCGTTTTATAACAGTAAGGAACAGAGTTTGTAACCCAATGGGTTTTACATTGTAAAAAAATTGTAAGATGCATTCGAGTGTCTGCTAAGCAGCCTTTATACCATGCAGTGACAGCTGTTCTCAGCCATATCTTCCCTCCCCATGCCGTTCCTCAGGGCTAACCTGGAAGCTCTGCAGAAGAAGCTGGAGGAGCTGGACCTGGATGAGCAGCAGAAGAAGAGGCTGGAGGCCTTCCTCACCCAGAAAGCCAAGGTGGGCGAGCTGAAGGACGATGACTTCCACCGCATCTGTGAGCTGGGCGCCGGCAACGGCGGCGTGGTCAACAAGGTCCGCCACAAACCGTCCGGCCTGGTGATGGCCAGGAAGGTGAGTCACATTAGGAGGTCAGCTGTTTGCTGCACCGGGGCAGCAGTGTGCTGTAGCAGTAAGAAGCAGGGCCAGTACTGTAAAGGCTGTCTACTCCATTCCCAGATGGGCAAGGCACTTGCCTCTCTCAATATCCAAATGGTTTGAAATGTAAGACATTGGAAATTGTTGTGGATTAGAGCATCTGCCAATCAAGTGAGACTGCCAGCTATTGCTTGTTGTTACTTATTGTTAAGCCTTGGTAATCTGAGAAGTACTGAAACTCATACCTACTCTTGATAAGATTTAAATGTTAAACTGAAAAAATGTAATTAGGAACTGGTTGTTGGATATGTATTGTTGTGTAATATTTTTTTGCATTATACATATAAACTTTGTCATGCCATCAAAGCAAGTTAGAATTGAATTGAATAGAAAGAGCTAGATGCCCCTTTGAAGGGAATGTAGGATGTGGAAGTTTTGCCTTCTGCTATATGCACATGTTGAGTGACTTACAGGGATTTGTGAAGACAGTGAGCTGAAGAGTTGTGAGTAGGATTATACGTGGACATGAGGGTCTGGGGTTTGAGACCTGGGTGAGATATTGCTGTTGTACCATTTAAGCAGGTCAGTCGGCCTCCATTGCTCTAACAAATTGATTATAGTGAGCATTAAGTTACTGTGGATGCAGGACCTTTTTAAGCGAACGGATAGGTTCTCTTAGAGTGTGTCACTTTTGAGTTGCACACATTACTCGACACGTGGAGTACTGTGGTCTAACCCGGTCTCACCCTCCCTCTCTCTGTCTCTCTCTCAGCTGATCCACCTGGAGATCAAGCCGGCCATCAGGAACCAGATCATCCGTGAGCTGCAGGTGCTGCACGAGTGCAACTCCCCCTACATTGTGGGCTTCTACGGGGCCTTCTACAGCGACGGGGAGATCAGCATCTGCATGGAGCACATGGTGAGTGTGGAGGCTGGACATCGCCGCACCCCTCCTGCTCTGGATGCATAATCAAATGGAACAGTGCCATCAGTTTCAGATTGGAGTTACGTACGCATATTAAGTGACAACTGTATGATAAAAAAAAAGGCTCAGGTTCTAAGATTTTTTTTCTAGCCCAAGATGCCCTTCAGGTTTCCAGGATATGGGTGTGGGTTGCAACATGTCTGTGCTCATCCCTGCAGGACGGGGGCTCTCTGGATCAGGTGCTGAAAGAGGCCCGGAGAATCCCAGAGGAGATCCTGGGCAAAGTCAGCATAGCAGTGAGTATTACGCAGTTTACTCAGCAGTATTTATTGCAGTGAGTACTACACAGTGTACTGCTCAGTAGCACTTATAGTGGGAAGTATTCCACAGTATTCCCTGAGTAGTTCTCATAGCGATGAGTATTACACTGTTAGTACTAGGGGCTGGTACAGTATTAGGGGGTGGCAGTGTATGCCCTGCTGGAGCACTGCCGTTGTACCCCTGGGAAAGATACTTAACCCATACCTGCCCCATTAAATATCCGGCTGTATAAGTGGGTAACGAAAAAAAATTCTAACTATCCTAAGTCGCTCTGGATAAGAGTGTCTGCCAAATGACAATAATGTAATGTAATGTAATAGTATAATGGGATTACTTGGAAGTTTCCATAGCTATGAGTATTATGCAGTAGAGATTTTTGAGTATTTCACAGTAGTGAGTATGCAGTGTTTTAATATTTTCAGTCCTTTCAGCAGCTGGTATTGCATATTTATACATAGCAGTGCTCACAGCTTTGAGTATTTTATACTGGAACACTGTAATGCTCACAAAGGTGAGTATTTTACAGTATTACTCAGCAATACTCAGCAGGCTATAATTCCTCATGAGCCACATATAAGGTCAGGGTGAAGTGATGCTGAATCAGCACATTTCCTGTTCTTGTGTAGGCTGTCCTCTTTGTGAGCGTGCACACTGCACTGCTTAGCATTGTGGTCAATGGGCGTTCTTTTAAGTGGGGCGGAATCTGTTGGAAGAGCCAGCGACAGGGCCAACGTGTGTGACGTGAATTCAGCCGAAAAGTGATTCACAGGGAGAGACAGCCGTGGGTTAGAGGCGGAGCCCGCGGCACCGAACTGCAGCCTGCCCGAACAGGGCGTGGCACTGGAGGCGAGAGGGGCGCGGGGAGACGGTGCGGTTTTCAGTGTCATCTCTCTGCAATGTGTCCGACAGGTTCTCAGAGGGCTTGCATATCTGCGGGAAAAACACCAGATCATGCACAGAGGTGAGGTACAGCGAGACAATCTGTTCGTTTGTGTGTTGGCCTTGCCGTTATGTGTGTGTGTGTTTGTACGTGTTCTCACCTTCCTGTGCGTGTGCGTATTGTGTGTGTTGCAGTGTATGTTTCACTGTGTGTGTGTGGAGCTTTGTGTTGTTGTCTGAGTGTTGTGCTGTGTGTGCCGAGTGTTCAGCTTGCTGGCCTGGTTTTGGTTTGTGGAGGGGGATGGCATGGTGGGTGCGGTGATAGAGCTGGGAGAAGCATAGGGGGCGCTATAGCTGTGCTTTCCACCCTCTCACCCACGCGTCCCCCCCCCCACCAATGCAGATGTCAAGCCGTCCAACATCCTGGTGAACTCTCGCGGGGAGATCAAGCTCTGTGACTTCGGCGTGAGCGGCCAGCTCATAGACTCCATGGCTAACTCCTTCGTAGGAACGCGCTCCTACATGTCGGTGAGTCGGCCCTCGCCCAAGCCTCGTACCCTCCCCAGTGTTCCTCCCCCTCCTTCCTCCCATCCACTAACATTCTCATGCAGGAAGGTCACAGAAAGTGGTGAGAGATCCCAGTGAAAACTGGCTAATCAACAAAAAAAAAAAAAAAACAAGATTGGCAATGTCAGTGTGCTGATAGATCTAATAAAACAGATAGCGTGCTGGCTTTTACACTATCGTAATATCTTTCATATTTTGTATTGTCACAATATTTTGTATTGTTACTGGTTGTAAAAAGTATCCCCCCACCCTTTGTAGTTCCATCTCCAGAGTTGCCCTCAATTTATAATTACTGCTTATTATATTACAGTATTTACTGTTTTAGTAGTAAAAAATAATCATCGAAAATCTTACATTCATCCATAAAACATCACTGAAAAGTAATGGAAAATATGAAGCAGTCAGACAGCGTGCCAGCGGTAACAGATGTGCTCAGACCGTGCTGCGCCATGTTTGTTTGACACGTTGTGCAGTGAAGCACTGGAAAGTGACACCCTGCGGAGTGTGTCTCTGTGCGTGACGTGTCTGTCCCCTGCCTCCACAGCCGGAGAGGCTGCAGGGCACGAACTACTCAGTGCAGTCGGACGTCTGGAGCATGGGCCTGTCTCTGGTGGAGCTGGCTATCGGGCGCTACCCCATCCCCCCTCCCGACGGCAAGGAGCTGGAGGCCATCTTCGGGCGGCCCGTGCTGGACGGGGCTGAGGGCGAAATGCACAGCACCTCCCCCCGCCCCCGACCCCCGGGACGGCCTGTCAGTGGTGAGCAGCGCCCAAAATCGCCAGTGCTGTCAACACTGCTAACGTGGCTCACGTGGCTAACACAAGTAACACAGTAATGCAGATAACACGGCTAACACAGCTAGTACAGCCTATACTGCAACCACAGCTCACATAGCTCACCTGGCTAACACAAGTAACAAGGGTGACACAGCCAACACATAGCTACCAGCTACATAGCCAACAGAGGTATAGTGCTTTAACATCCACCGCTGTGGAGTGTTACTGTGATGAAAAAGAGAGTGTTTGCTATGTGTCACATAGTGCTCTGTATGCTAAGGCAAGTCTGCCACCGATCATGTCAATCATCCAACCAGTTTTATAAATTATCCAGTCAGCAAGGGCTCTGCTCATCAGGTTTGGGAGAATAGGTGTCTGTCATCAGACACATAGCTACTACCTTTTTTATAATTTAATGTCATCACACAATAAAATGAATTATGAACAGGCAGCACTTGGAGGAGTCACTACTTATCAGCTGTATTAATTAGCGCAATAATTTCTATTATAGGTAGAATAGGAAATTATTATATATATAACATTTAGTTAGTCATTAGCTGACACTCTTGTCTGGAGAGACTTAAAGTGCTTATAATAAGCTATATTAACTTTAATATATTAACAATAATCATCCATAACACCACTGAAACTGTGTCATTGTATGACACAATGCGACAAACAACACACTGTTGCACACGTTGTAGTGAAACACAAACACGTATCAAACAAGACAAACATAGTAGTGCTACAACAGTCACAAGGTGCCCCAGTAATGAAGAGCATGTGGCAATAAAGGCTGTTAGTGGTGGGTGAGGAAAGGCTCTGGGTTCATATCCAGACAGCCCCCATTCCACAGTGGTACGTATTAATACAGTATTAATATCTCACGAGTTTTTGACATAATCACATATTTAATCCTTTTTTTTTGTTTGTTTTTTTTTGTTCCTGTGTCTAACGTGACTTTCTGCCCCCCAGGTCACGGCCCGGCCATGGCTATCTTTGAACTGCTGGACTACATTGTGAACGAGGTCAGAGAAGAGAAGAGTGGCTTTTTCTCTTTCCTTTATTAACTCGCCCTCTGCACCGCTCTGCCAGCTTCCTCACCTGCTGTGTCTTTGTTCTTCCGCTAACAGCCTCCCCCGAAGCTGCCACATGGCGTCTTCACCTCAGATTTTCAGGATTTTGTGACAAAATGGTGAGTCTTTGCTCTGTCACCCCAAGTACTGCTTTTCCACCATTTTGTATACTGTAGAACTGGAACCATGTTGGCTCTTTACACCCCCTTTCCACTGTAGAATTGGAACCAGTCTGGCTCATTATACCCATTTCCCACTGGTGAACTGGAGCCAGCCTGGCTCCACAGGCTCCTGGCTTTTATCAAGTGTAGACAGTCTACTTCTCTACTGTAGATCTGCAGTGGTTCAGGTCCAGTGCAGAGCTACAGTGCAAAAGGGGAACACAGTTCACTCTGGTCCAGTAGAGCATAACCATTGGTGAATTAATGTTGTAAAATGACAGTGCTACTGCAGTGAATATACAGAGTGGTGGGAGATGTGGATGAATGTGCAGCGTGAATAAAGTATTTCTGACTGTGTTATTTGTGTCATTTAACCTTGTATTTACATTCTCAGCCTCATCAAGAACCCAGCAGAGAGAGCTGACCTGAAGATGCTGATGGTGAGCAGAGATGTGTCTTAGTAATGTTTATAGTACTTAATGAATTCTTTTGTTTATGGTGGGGGGGGACAGATATGCAGCTTGTGGGTAAAGTTCATGAGTTTATGAGTCTGTGGTGATAATGCTTTTACTCTGAACCCTGGCTATTGTTTCCATCCTGGATGCTTTACGGGGACGGTATGTTTGGGTGCTGTGTCAGACTCTGGGCGGCAGCTTGCTGCCTCAGAGCGGGAGGGGCAGCGTTTTCCTAAGCACCGTGTCTCTGCTTTTATATCGTTTGTGTACAGAACCACACCTTCATCAAGCGCTCCGAGGTGGAGGAAGTGGACTTTGCCGGCTGGCTGTGCAAAACCATGAATCTGAACCAGCCCAGCACGCCCACGCGCACCGCCGTCTGACCTGCTGTCCGTCTGTCCGTCTGCTCACGCCACCGGGACGTCCCTCTCTCTCTCTCTCTGTGTCCCGCGCACGCACATGCACACACCTGCACACACCTGCACGCACGCACACGTGCTCACACACACACACACACATATTCTCAGCTATCTTATACTCCCCCTTTTTCCAGATAAATTTGACCAAGCCACCAGTATCAACACGGCCTCCCCTTGGCAAGGTACTCTGATGATTGATTTAATCAAAATTAGCCAAGAAATGCCTTGTTGACTCTGCTGCATTCGTAAGGTGACTTGAGTCAGGCCTCCAGAGAACAGCAGCCGTTGCTGAAGCTCTGGCTGTCTCCCAGCCCCCGTTCTGCCCTGCTCACATCACCCCAGAGATGATGGTGTTGACATTTTATCATGGAGGTTTAGCCCTCACAAAACGCACATTTAACACAGACTTGGTCTATCACCACGTTTGCAGTTCCTGTGATATTTCACAGTCTTGCAGAAACAAAAAAAGATATATATAGGTTTCAGATTTCACATCAGAGCTCATAATGCTTGGAAGTTGGTGGAAAAATTAGTGGACATTAGATATATTTATGCAGACGAGAGGAGAAGAATATGCTTAGAAGAGGCTTCCACTTCATTTTAGCCTCAGGGAAAACAGAGGATCAGGACTACGGCTTTGCAGAATGGGTTAAAATGACCCCTGGAGATTTCACAACTGCTGTCCCACACTTTTCCTGGGTTTTTGAAGTTAGAGAGAAAACATACTCTTGTGAGAACAATGTGTTCTCCCAGTCCAGTTTAGATTTGCAGACCACTGCATGGAAAGAACAAGGAAACAATTACTTCATTTTTTTAAATGAATCATTTAAATGTTTTATTCCCCCCTCCTTATGTCTTCGGAAGTTGAAGGTTTGTTGCTTCCTAATATTTATGTGCTGAACTGAAAGTTTTACCCAGAAAGCCATTTTGTGTTCAGATGTGTTTCTGTTTTGGATAATTAAGGTGATTTTGTTTAATAGTGGTCTTCATTAAGCCGTAAACCGGAGCTGATAAGAATGTGGGGGAAGAGGAATCATTTTTATTTAGGTACTTAAGGCAGTATTGTAATTACAATTGTTCTCATCTGGATAAACAACCATCAGAAAAGTGCTTGAAACGGTTATCGTCGGATTTCTGCAAAATACCTGTGAGGTTAAAGCTTAAAGCCCCTCCCGAGTTGTTTTTATCCATACCGAGAAAAATACCTGTGCTTTTTTTATTATCAAATGTGTTCAGCGCCTGAGCTGGTAGCATGTGGATCTCTTATGAATCCCTTGGACTCCTAAACACAGTCTAGTGTTTGCACATGCTGGATTCATTTTTTTCCTCTAATAATTTTTTAGGTGTCAGTTACGTTTTTCCCCCAAAACTGCAATTTCAAAAAAAAAGGAAAAAAAGCTTCAGGAAAAAAAACAGTGCTCACACCTGCTATTACGTGGCATTTACTTAAGTAGGCTGTAACTATTATTGGGTGTTTATATCAGTATGTGTATATAGTTATGCATATGTGTGTGTATACATATGCGCCAACATATATACATGTATTCCTAAACACACCTGTAGGAATAATATGCGTACGTCATGTTTTTTGTTTGTCTTCTATTGACTGGCTATCATGTGGGTTGAATGTAAAGTTTACCCGTGAAAAATGAAAGACAGAGGTGTCTATCGCACTGGTGATCAAACTGCAGGGTGTGAGACCTTGGATAAGAGTTAAGACGTGTTGCTTTTCTGTTTCGCATGTGAAGCGCGCTCGTCTACGATTGGCTCAGACTTTTTTTGTCGAGCTGCTACACCAATCAGAGGAGTGTATGTATTGTTTGCAGAGAGAAATGCAATATGGCCTTATTTACAGGCTATTCTGGTGTCTTATAGTCTCACTTCCCTTTCTCTTGGTGAGAGATGCATGATGACAATATTGAAGACATGTTTGGTGAAGGGAGGAATATACATACATACATATATATATATATATATTTTCCATAGAGCTTGGATGTGGGATGAAAGTGCATTCCGATATTGACAATGGGGATTGGGGGCTTTTTTTGTTTTTGCTGCTTTCTGTTCTCTTGTGGATTTCTCAATAATGATTTTAAATGGAGGTGGTTTGTACTAAAGCAGAACTCTGTTAAAAAAAACTGTCTTTATTTTATTTTTTAAAGAGTCATTATTGTCAATAAACGGCACGTTAAATCATGAGAAAGAAGAGACCATGCTGGACTGAGGGTTGTGTGTTTTTATTTCTGGTGTCTGTGTGTCTGTGTCTGTTTGTGTGTATGCGTGTGTGTGTGTTCGTTCATGTGCATCCGTGTATGTGTGCGTGTCTGTACGTGTGTGTCTGTACATGCGTGTGTACGTGTGTGTCTGTACATGCGTGTGTGCATGCACACGCCGTGGGGTTGGGGAGGGTGTTCTGTGTTCTGAACTGTAAGGGCTGGGCTCAGCTTGTGGGCTTCTCCACCCAGCTTGCAACAGTGGGAAAGGCCAAACTAGGCAGAATGCTTAGCATGTTTAAGGCATATATCATCACTCAATAAACCTTTTTTTCTTTTCTGTTTTTTTACATTTTATATGATATCTAGCAGGACCCACCTCTAAATGTCTGACTCTGACTGACATGCAGGAAGGAAGAGAACTGAAAAGATAATGGACTGATCCAGGATGCAGATTGTGCAGAAATGTTGCGACTGTCTTGAAAAGAAATGAGATTTTTTTTAAAAAATCCTTCCTAGGCCTCTTACTGTGCACATACAGTGCTGTCCCTCAAATGTTTATTACTTTGTATCACAAATGGGCTGTTTATATCCTGTTGCAGTCCAGATCCAGCTTCCTCAGCTTGAGTTTGCCTCCACTACTGCCCCCTGTGGTAAAATTGTGTACCTGCGCCTCACTAAGTACACTCTGCTGCATTATGTGGTGTCCTCTAAGGTAGTGGTCTCCAAACCCTGGCCTTGGAGGTTTTCCTCCCAGAATAATTTCCATAATACCCTAAGTCACCTTTTTCTTGTGGAATGGAGCCTCGTGTTAGCCACTGATATTTAACCAGTGCCCGTTATAGTCAGCAAGGGGTGATTGGTTTCTCAGTTATATTTGGGTGTTTCAGTGATTTCGGCAGTATTCTCTGTTGGGATTCAATGTGACTCACACAGTGAATAATTATCAACAGCATTTCAGCTTTGAAGAGACTAAAACTGTGGAAAGGTGGTATATATAACATGAAAAAAATCAAATGGTAATCATTGCCTTTGATTTGTCACTGAAAGTTGAGGATACACCATTTTGTAATTTGATAACGTGAATCTTTTAGTCTAGTCTCATCATTGCATTCAGATATCGCATACCCTAGATCCCTTGAAAAACTGTCTGGTTGATTGTGCGTATTGAACTGGTGCCCCAGAAACAGCTGATTTAGGGGGTCATGGGAAACAAGCTGAATGGTGGATTTCCACGCTTCTGACAGAGAAGGAGTGCACAGCAGCAAGCAGCTGAGCTTCACCAAAGGACATGGACTGCGCGGTTTAGATATTTAAGGCATTTTTCTTGATAACTTGATAACCCACCCAACCGTTTTCTTTGGCAACGTAAGACTTTGGACTCATGAAAGACCACTTAATTCTTGCTTAGAGCAGTCATCGCATTTTCAGTTCTGTATTTTACAGGAGTTGGAATGTCAACCCTTGCGTGTCCCGTGAATGTGGTTAACCTTTGGGGGGAATAACTGAACAGAAAATGTGGGTTGTCAAGTGTTTCCCATATGCCCCCTTTTTTCTGCTGTTAGGATGAACGGTAGGTTTGATGAGTCTCTATTGTGAAGCACAGAACACTACGAAAGGCACACAAAAAGAGAACTGCACCTGAACCCAGCTGCTCTTTCAGACACCTATATCACCTTAGTTTGCTCTGAAATGTGGCGGTATTAATGCCAGCGGTGTGGTGTGATGGTACGGAGCAGGGCTTGTAATCCAAAAAAAAAACGCTGCCAAATGTGACTCTTAGGTGAGGCACTTGAGATAAGGGCTGAGGGTGTCTGATAAGCCAGCGTTACGAATGCGAGCGCGATCGTGGCCCACCTGTGGGATTAGAGCTGAACAGAGGCGCATGGGCGAGTCATGAGGGAGCTCGGCGTGACCCGCCGGGGGGAGGTGTGAGGAGGAAGTGCCAGGAGGACGCGGTGTGGCGGCGGCTGAGCGCAGGGCGGGCACTGCTGGCAGCCCCCGGGTGCCCTGGAATGTGCCAGGGCTTGCTTTTTGGGGTGGGACACGGTGACCTCAGGCTGTGGGATGGGTAGCTGCAACTCAATATAGGTGAGAGAGAGAGAGAGTGTGTGAGAGTGAGAGGAGGCAAAAGTGAAAAGTCCTTATCATTAATACATTCATCTCTCGGTGTAGCCATGTATTCTCCTCTTGCCCCTCACAATTAATCACCCTTACCATTCGTGTGAGAAAGAAATAAAATAAAGCAATTTAAAAATATGTATTTTTATACATTTGTTCAGCTTGTTTTTTTCCCCCCTGTGATTAAAACAGCATTGTGGCTGTGACCATTTTTTACTTCTCCAGAGAGTGAAGGCAGAGAAAGAGGGGAAAAATCAAGGGAATGCTGTTCCTTTAAGAGAGAGGCAGAATCAGGGAGGAAGGGGGGAGAGAAAGGGAGGGACCTCTTTGCCCTACAGAAACCAGGAAGGGAGTTGAGTTGATCTGCTGCTGCTTGGCTAGAGCATACGAGACTCTGAGGAGAGAGAGAGAGACAGACAGCTTTGGAGTGGTGAGAAGAGGAGACCGGAGCGAATCCACCACGGCCATCACAGGTGAGCTGAGGTGGTCTCTGTCACCCACCCCCACCCCAAACCCCCGACACCCCCCCCCCCTTCGCCCCACTAACCTTCAGTTCAGAGCCTGCTCTCTAAAGCGAAGGGACCGGCTAGAGGAGGAGAGGAGTGGGGGATGAGGGAGGGAGAAAGAGTGACAGGAACGAAGTGAAACAGGAGTTGAGGATCAGTTTATTCCTACCGTAAAGAAAGTTCTCTTTTCACTCTGCTTTTTCAAACTTTTTATTTTATTAATTGTTATTATTATTATTATTATTATAATGATTATTATCGCTATTTGTGGCAAGTTTAACCAGCTTTTACTTTGCTGGTGGGAGTATTGGGGGGGAGCTTGGGTGGTGATGGTGATGGTGGGGGGGGGGGGGGGGGGTGAAACTAAAACAAACCACAAAAAAAATAAACCAAGCAAGGTAGAGTGACAGGCTACAGAAGCAGCAGCACATTTTTGAATTTCTCATTTTTGTAGACAGTTCTAGCTCAGAGTTTTGGTCTCTAAACCAGCTGACAGCGAGGCCACTGGACTGAGAAGTGAGTCGTTGTCACGTTTAATAAGATTTCAGGTCTTCTGCATTTGGTCGTCGTCTCTCTGATGCAGGTTTGAATTTTTTTCCTGGGATAGAGGGAGAGGTCAGTTTAGGTCAAGAACCTGGGAGGGATCTCCGGGGAAAAGGGTGACGGAGGCACAGTGCGTCTGAGAGTGGATATGCGTGTAACTCTGAGAGCTCTGCGGTTCAGTGTCTCACAGAGGGAGGAAGGCCCTCTTTGATCAGTACTTTCAGTTCCTGGCATTCTGCTGGCAGTATACTGTGGTGTATAATTCTGCCCTGACTGCTTACGTTGAAACAGGCTTGGAGGTGGCATGAGGTAGAAGGGGGCAGGGGATGATTGAGAAAGGAAAACTGGAACCTGTAGTTCAAGACTGGCGCTTGGGAGCAGGTGGACCTGCAAGAGGAAACTCCACTTCCCAGGGTGCATTGCCTGTGGCCACACAGGAAAGGCAGCAGCCTTTATCCAATCCGGTACGGGAGTTGTGATGAGTGACTGTTATCCCAGCCTTTCGGGAGAGAGGGTATGAGAGCAAGACCAGCGAGCTGAAAATAGAGTTGGGGAGGGCGGGGGGAAGGTGGGGGTTGGGGGGTGGTGGTAAGTGTCTGCTTGTAAGGGATCAGGCTAGGGCTTGCCTGTATGACAGGGGCTGCTCGGAACTTTCCTGTCTCTGTGAGGATCCAGCTTCGAGGCAGGGCCCTCCCCAGAATCTGAGACGGGCTGGCAGGCAGGCAGGCTCTCAGCGCCGGCTCTGTGAACAGGAGGCACAGGACTGCTCAGCCGGTAAGAGAGAAGCGCTGCACACTCGTCACGCTCGCACTACTTCCTTGTGTGACAGGAGTTCAGCGGGGCAACAATAACCAAACAATCCTTACCGGGGAGGGGAGCTGAGGACAGACACAGCAGGCCCTTGAGAGAGAAAGAGAGAGAGGGGGAGAGAGAGGGGGGGAGGAGGCCCGGTACTGTACTTGACCCACTTACAGATGTAGTAGACATGGAAAATTCAGCTGAGGTGAGATCAGATACTGCCACGCATGGTACGCACCGCCGGATCCTGAAAGAAATAAACTTTCCATGTACTTGAAACGCTTAACTCCTTGAGAGCTGCGGTCGTCGTCGGCGACGATCACTACTGTTGTAATTGAAATGGGATGAGGCAGAATGACAGTGATTTTTTTGTTTTGTTTGCGGATTGGGAGAGCGAAGCATCGCTGATGTTAATTTGGTGAGTGCTCTCTGGGTTGGTTCCCCTTGTACCATTTTGTCGGGATGCTCTGGAATGTGTGTGTGTGTGCGTGAGGGAGGGCACTGCTGTATACTCGGGCTGTGTTTTTATCCTTGTGCGCATGCATATTTTTACCTAACCGGTTCTTGTTGAACTTGTTCTGGATGGTAAGGGCAGTGGGAGGGAGTGTGTGGGTTTGCCTTTTGTTAAATGATGACATTTAACGATTTTTCTGAGATGGTGTGTTCTTCCTCGTGCCAATGTGCCCACCCCTTAGGGGGTTGGGGGGGGGGTGTGCTCATCCCTGGGTGTGTATGTATATATATGTGAGAGAGAAAGCTATGTGTGTGTAAATGAGAGAGAGAGAGCTATGTGGGTATGTGTGGCAAGTGCTCACCCCTGGGTGTGTGTGTATGTATATTAAGAGAGAAAGCTGTGTGTGTATGTAAGTGAAAGTGTGTGTGTGTGTGTGTGTGCATGCAAGAGAGAGAGAGCTGTATGGGCGTGGGTGTGTGAGAGAGGGGGAATCATGTGCTCACCCCTGGGTGCAGTGTGTATGTGTGTCTGTGAGTGAGAGAGAGAGAAAGGGGTGTATGTGAGTGTGTGTGTGTGTGTTTAGAATGGTGAGAAAGGTGGCATTCCTCTCTAGGGCCAATATACAGCGACTTGGAGTCTAAACGTCACCAGGACTGTATCTAAATAACATTCACCCTTCTCCTGCACTCTGTCCTCTGTAGCGTACAGCTCCCAGGTATGTCAGGTAAGGTGAAGCATGTGCAGAATCAGACTTCATGCTGGGTCACATATGTGACCTACATATATGAGGTGGTAATGTGGAGCATGGGCAACATAACCACAAGGTCACAGGGTTTTACTCTCTGTATGACACTGCTGCTGTTACCTTGAGCAAGGTGCTCAAAAGTGAATAAAATGTGGATGAAAATTGTGGCCTTTGTAAGTTCTCTGGGATAAGCTAATACTTGATTGATAACAATACATTTGAATTCAGTCAATGTGCAAGTGACGTTTGATCAATTTTGACAAGACTCTGAGCAGCAGATGAAAAGAAATAAAAGTAATTAATATATTCTCCATAAATTAGACTGTAATTATTTCTAAACGTCAAGGGCATCATATCTGCAGCTGAATCTGCAAGACGCTGCATGGTGTTTTGAGTCAAGAAAAAGGATAAGAAGTTCACTTTTCGTTTAAATGCATTATTTAACCTGAACGTATAATACATTTACATTTTGGGGAAAAAAAGTATTTTTGAACCCTGAGGAGAGTGTTTGCTACTGCCTTCCAAGCGCATGGCAAGACAGTGGCGTTAGGATCCGGTGAATTATCCACCCGTTGAGCGTTAGGAACGCGCCCAGGGTACGCGCCAGCGCGGAGGAGTGTCGACAGAGACGGTTAGTCCCGTTCAAGCAATACCAAACTGCTATCAGCAACTTTTTATCGGTCGGAACATAATGAGTCCACGTGTACGCTGCTTGAATGTTCCAAGCGGTTCGATCACCTGTTATTGTTACTGTTAGTTGGTCGTTCTTGCTACCTAATGTTGTGCACGTTTGTACTCTGAGGACCTTAATTAGTTGTCTTTACTTGTTTCCGTTTTTAAACTACCTTATTTCCTTATGCTAGTTAGGTAGCTTGCTAACAACCTCATATGATATTATACTGAGAGCGTGCGAAGTCATGTCAGTGACATTATAATAACTAGGAAATTTATAGCCAGCGCTAAGTAGCTAACTAGCTTGTTAGGAAAGTGAACATTAGTTATTATTTGGATGGAAGGTCAGGAATTCATGTAACATGACATGCAATATTTGGTGGAACATGGGTTAGCTAGCATAAATGTAAATACTTACTCTTTTCTGATACAAAAATGCTTCCGCTCCTCCGCTTGGACGCCTACTAATAAAGTTTCAATCGGAACAGCTTCAACGTTCCGAATTATTAATCGAAGTTAATTGTTTAGAGTGGCATACAGCTGGTTTCTGTCCAGCCGATCAGGGCCCCTGGGTTTTCCTTCTCAGGATTAATGTGAGCAGAGGCACTGATGTGTGACAGCGTGAGGTGTTTGTGAAGGAACACAGATTGTGACATATTTATAGGGCAAAGCGTCTAATGTGAGCTGTTTTATTTCTCTGAAGTTTTTGTTGGATGTCAAATGTTTATAAGCATTTCTAACAATGTGTGCATCTAATTGCGGGCTGTTGCCATTGTTTGAGCATGACCTCATTCAGTACTCTGTCATTAAGCAACAAGTTCAGCTGTCTTCATCCTGAGATGGCTTTTTTGAACCATGGGCTTTTCGATGTTGTCATTTCTTCTCTGACTTAGTGTGCGCAGGCGAGCATGCCTGTGCGTTTCTGTGGTGTTGCACGCGGACATAGAGTGAGGTTTAAGGAAGCATACTTGTTCTCTGTGCTGTGTGTCGTAACAGATGATTTTTAAGATCTGATCATATCGAAACCTGTGGACCTGAAACCTGAGCGGTCATTGTCATTTTTCCCCCCCAAACACTGCTATATCCCCTTTTGCTCATTTTGAAAACTGTGGGATAAAATACGAATTAAAACTTTTCAAAATTTCCATCGCTTTCCGAGGGGAGATGTAGCAATGTGGTGGGCCAATGGTGGTCAAGGCCAGTGCAGGGGTTTGTGGGAAGCAGTCATCTGATAAGGGATGATGTTCCATCTCATGATGTTTGCCACAGACAACACACAGGAAGTCCCCCTCCCTTGAGTTACAGATTATGGCGCAATACTCCTCGGTGGGGCAGTTGGACAAGGCTGTGGGTGGGGGAGTTGTTGCTGTGGCGAGGGAGTGGCGGTATTTGCGTGTGCATGTTTGTTCATGCCTCTCATAGACCCCTCTTTCTCTGTGAGGCAGATGATGGGTAAACTCATCGTTCCTTTGGGGAATTTAAGGAGGGAAGGTGTGACAGTTGAATATAAGCCTGGTGCTTCAGTCATGGTGTTTGCTGAGTAGCAGGCAGGTCCTGGAAGACCTTTGATACCGTATTGCTGTTGGTCTTCATCCAGCTGCTCCTTCGCAGGTTCCTGGGTCCTCTGGGTCTCTGCTGCTGTCGAGTTCTCCTTGACACTCTTACTATCCTTTTCCCCTCTCCATCTCTTAAGTGCATTTCCCTAAAGGGTATGCTTCTTTACAGACGCAGTTAACATTAAAAACTGCCATGTGGTTTCTTCTCACAAGCGACCATTCATCTCATAATAGGGGACTCAAATATGAAATGCCATTTCAGACTTACATGTCACGTGGCAGTAAATTTCATGACAGATGTCAAATGAAAAGATCTATTCTTATCCGCCATTCAACAAAAAGACCACAATCCAACACACTGAAAATCTGAACACCAACATCAAAAGACACAGTACACAAAGAAAGAAAGATCACAGTTCCCAGATGTGCACAGAGGGATGCAGGCAGGTATTGTCCTGCACCATGGCAACACTGTCACCTGCTTCCTGTCTTTCCGAGGCAGAGTCCCTGCCTTTGCAGCACATGATACGGCAGCTCCACCCACTGTGGACTTTGTGAATCCTCATCTTCTCATCACCACCCCACTGGCAGAAAGTGGCACTTTTATAGTGTATCTGAGAACAACAGCAGTTGTATTTTAGTACATGGGCCTTTGACAGGGTTGTACATTATGTTACATTGTTGTCATTTAGCAGATGCTGCCGTCCAGAGTGACTTATGCAGCGCATCTATCTAATGTTGCAGAAACAGTACACCACTAACCACGTATGAAAAAGCATCAGCGCCAAACACAGTGCTGCCATAGCAAGTGTGTGCCTACATCAACATGTAAGTGCAACAAGATATACATGAAGGACCATACCATTCCAAGTACAATGCTAACACATACCCTGAAGTAAACCTCCCCGTACATAATTACATAGAAGTTTTAAGTACACTTCCACATATATAATTACAAGTAAGGGGAACAAAAGATCACGCTTGGGTTGGGGACCTGAGGTGCAGCATTATGAAGTGGGTCTTCAGCCTGTGATGGAAGATGGTCAGCACCTCTTCTGTTCTGACTGCAACAGGAAGTTCTTCCCCGTATATAGGGTCCAAATGAAACCGAGGACATGACTGGGCCACAGTGTTATTGTAAGGGGTGACAGCCAAGTGTCTTAAGGAAGCTGAGCGCAGTGGACTGACCACTGTTTAGGGTCTGCCAATCCATTGAAGATGGATGAAGGGAGCCGTCCCCCACACCACTCAGCATGAAAACACTAGCATTTTAAAATGCATGTGAGCCTTCACCGTTAATCAGTGAAGGGAGATCAGGATGGATGACAACTTGGAATCAATTTGGAGACATTTTGGACCAACTGAAAAAGGCAGCGTTGTGAATGAGTTTCAGGGGTTTAATCAAACATGCAGGATGGTTCAATAGTTTAGGTGGGAGAGAGCCAAGGCTTGGACAAGAAGCTTGGATAAATAGCTAGTGAGGAAGGGGTGAAATCTTCTACTGATGTATATTAGGATGTACTGTTATGCTAAAAATTGCAGCACGTATGACATACAGTCAATTAGTGAACTATACAGCAGGATGTTTATTTGCATACTTGCATACTACATCAGTGCCGTTTGGCCCAGTTATATATTATATGTGTCTGACAGATGGTTAAAAATTTAATCAAGTTAACATATATGCATGAAGTCAGAATAAATGTTGTTGGAATGACTGGAGCAAAGTGATAAAAAACACTAACAGATTGCTCAGAGGAGCACTGGGTCTTGGCTGTGAAGTTGTGGGTGCTTGATATAAGTAGCGATACTCTCCAGTGTGTTCGACCACCACTGAATATTCATTGACTCGAAAAAAGGAAAAACCGCAAGTGAAGGGTGTAAAGAACTTCGACCTTTGAATATAGATCATAAAAACTGAACCGATTCCCACACACTTGTAAAAGTTTATTGACAAACATTAAATAGGATTGGGAAATAAAGAAGAAACTGAGAGCCCATGCAAATTGCTACAGGAGGTTAACAGGAGAGGCAACGTCTGGGGTCATGTGACAGGATCGGGTGGGTGTGTATTCTTGTAAGCGGTTTGGAGGTTGGGGGTGGGGGTGGGGGGTTTGGTTTGTTTTTTTAGCAAGAACTTTGAGGGCCCAAGCAAGCGGAAGCCTGATATTTGGCAGCGTCCTGATGCAGCGTGAGTCAAACAGCTCTGCCACAGAACTTGAGCAACCGAGATGTGTTAGTTCTCTTTCCTATTGGCTCTGCGCCGGACTGGCGGCCTCTGCTTGCGTTCTGGGCCCCCTCCTAACGCAGGTCTTTCTGTGGAATTCTCTGCCGTTTCTCCCCGTCGCCCAGTGCATTGCCTGTCTAACTGTAGTATCCTTCCCAGGCCTTCACTGATGCCTTAGCCTTCACGTTCGCGGGCCCCGGTCCTCGCAGTTTGCAGCAGCGGCCGAGCGGAGGCGGGCACCGCCACGCTGTCGTGAGGTCCGGGATCGGTGCACACTCTGCGTGTTGTTCTCCCCCCCGCCGGGCCGCAGGCCACAGAGGTGCTTTCCATCGAATTATCTAAGGCGTAATGCACAGGTGTGTCTGAGCTCCGCACCTTGGTGTTTCTCAACACTTCTACCCAGGAGCAACAAGACAAACAGAGCCCCTCCCTGTCAAAGGCTGCGTGCCATGAGGCCTGATGTGTGCGCAGACGCGGCGTTGCCGTGGAATAGCCCTTGCTGAAGAGCAGAGGTGCTCCATCTAATAGGCTTTTCTCGAGGAAAGGTCACTTCAGGTGAGATCCCCTGACTCTTTAAATAGCTGTGAACTTGAAGCATATGTTTCAGACGGAAGCTTTGTGTGGAGAGGTGGGGGGTTGGTGAGGAGTGGTGGCAGGGATTTCTAGAAAAAAAAAATTAAATTCCAGGGAAAGCTTTTGGTTGGATTTACCACCACTTGGTTTGTGCCTGGTACATGCAATTAAAACTTTTTCTGGGTTTTATTTTCAAGTATAACTGACTTTTTACTAAACAAAATTTCAAGTTAATTTCAAGTTCCAATTAGACATATGTGATAAATGGGGATTACACAGTAAACTGCGGCTACTGTTTCACATAAAAGCCTTTGGTGCCCTTTAAGTTTATGTTTAATCCTCTGGTGACATTTGTGCAGCTTAAGTCCAGAGCTGAACCCTCTGAACTCTAATTGTGGGCTTCAGTGTCCCACACCTCAATGGTTTTCTGCTGGAATTTGCTGATCTATGAAACCTGTCCTGAGACAGAGGTCAATATTCTAAAGCCCGGCTGTGAATTATGATGTCATAGTCAAAGAGCCAATAGGGATCTGTGGCCAGACATCACATGACCAGGAGCAGGACAGCATGTCTTATTCTATATCTAACATAAAACAAATAGCTCTTAACTTGATGTATTTTCAAGGACTGTGCTAGGAGTTCAAGGGTTGTGAATCAGTTATAATTGGTAGTCAAATTGGCTGCCTTGTCCTGGGACAGTTAAAAAGAACGGTAAATTAAGCGAATGAAATGGAATTCTTATGGGGAAGAGGTGGGAGAATAGAGCCCAACCTGATCCCGAAAGCGACCGCCACTTCAACTGAAGAAAAATACAGTTGCAGTTTGACTTGCAAATCAGCACAGTGCTTGCGGACCCCAGGGTGTGGCTCCGGAAGGCTGGCCGTAAATTTGGCAGGTCCGGGGCGTGACCTGGGACCATGAATTTATATATGGAATGTTCAGGCCATGAGGTTGAGCTGAGGTTTGAGCCTGGTGATTCGCGAGGCGTTCGGGATAGGTTGCTGGGTCAGGCATGACCTCCAACTTTCAACACCGCGCCGCAACATTAATCTGGACATGACGGCGCCGTGCATTCGGGGATTATCTTTTGCAAGGACGATGACTCCTGGTCACACCGCGGTCAGCCACAGAGGCAGAATGCTGTTTTCCGAGACCCGCCCGCCCGTTTGCTGGATCGTGTCCTTTTTGAGGCCTCTCAGTGGCTGTGACCACTTGGTCTACAGGTCTGTTTTTGCCTTTCCTTTTTTTTTCTTCGCTGCCAGGATATTCAAATCTGATGTAGATAAGTGTATCTGCCAAAGTCATGCTGGTGTTTTTTTAAATCAGATATTGTATGGAAGGGAACAGAGAGGCTGTGACCTGAGACCCACTCGGTGAGGCCCTTATCAAGATAAAACAGCGATAGGGAGTGGGGGGAGAGAGTGTTCGTCTCTCCCAGAAAGAGTTTCACAGCATGCAGTTTGTGACAGAAGGAGTTCACTCAAACTGCCGGGAAGTAGAAAAAAAATCACCACAAGATGTACAGCTGAAATACAGGAAATAGGCGATGACACAGTACGGTTCATCTTTTGTGTTTCACTGCGGAGACGAAAAAGGGATTTAAAAAAATTAACGTGAATTCACTACGAGTAAAGTGAGTCACGGTTATGCAGAAGCCGGTTTACGCAGATAAGTTGTTGAGGACTAAGTTCGATTATTTTTGTGTCAGTGGTTTGTCAGGAATAGTCACTGTAAAGGTTGCTCTCGTCCAATGGAGAGGGCAGGTTTGCTTGAATTGGGAGCCCCCCTTTTTGAGTGCACCTTTTGGCAGCGTTGGAGGGAACAGGTGTAGGGACAGGGTCAGCTGGTGAAAACTGTCCAAGTGTATCTTCTCTAGAATGTAATCCCCTCTGCCTTGCTAGCTGCTGGGTCTGCCTAGCAGATGGGCTGATAGTTAGCGTGCGAGCGTGCGCGCGTGTCTGCGTGCGCGTGCGTGCGCTTGTGTGTGTGTTTGTGTGCGCATGTGTGCGGAGAAATTAAGTAGGGTAGCTTTGCAGCCCCACCCCCTCCTAGCTCCAGTCGATTATTTTAATCCACCCCCCCTGAAGTCCCTCGTGTGGGTGAGCGGCTGAGTTTTGCAAGGCGACGGGCACTTGGCACAGGGCTGAGGGTGGGGTCACTGGCTCAGACCAGATTGACAACCTCCCTCTCTAATTCCTCTCACTCCCAGTCCCTGTGGCATCCTGCTGTGGGCGTTTGTGAGCAGCGAGCGGCCCCCACAACCAACCTCCCGATGACCAAATCTGCACCGCACAGCTTAGAGCCTAGCACGGCCTCTGCTACACACTCTGCTGCGCACTCTGCTGAACACCTGTGCTGCTCTACGCACCTGAACACACTTTAGTAGCTTCATTCTGTTACGCACTGATATTCCAGGAATTGCACAGTGCTACACACTGAGATTCCAGGAACTGTGGACTGCTACGCACTGAGATTCCAGGAACTGTTGAACCTTGAACTCCCACTACCCACAGCAAGGGTGGGGGTGGGAGTAGGGGAGCCGTGTGAATTAATTAATTACAGCCCAGGCCCCCCTCTGTCTGACAGAAGTGTTAACACGACTTTGGAAGTGTCACTTTGAGAATAGCGTGTTGGCTAACAGAGGGAAAACCCCTTTTCCATGTTTTGATTGTGAGTGAAGACTGGGGAATGTGAACTCGGCAGAGTACCTGTGGCAGGTAAAGCTGGACAGCACAGCTCAGGTGCTGGACTGCACTGGGTGAGCCGGGTGGGTAACAGACATCCGGACGCAGACGGAACCTGCTCTGCTGGTTGGATGAATATTAACCCCGCCCCCTTACCCCCTCCGCTCTCTTCCAGACGGCAGACGGACAGACGGCAGGACGGACACACGGGCGGCGGCTGCGATCGGCGGCTCGGCGGCGGGCTGGTGGAAGATGTCGTCGGGGCCGGGCGGTGCGGGCGGGCGGGGGGCGGGGCGGGGGGCAGCGCGGGGGAGGGCCCGGTGGGGATCCCGTTCCCGGAGCACAGCGCCGACCTGCTGGGGGGGCTGAACGAGCAGAGACTGAGCGGGAGGCTGTGCGACGTGCTGCTGGTGACGCAGGACCGCGAGTTCCCCGCCCACCGCTCCGTCCTGGCCTCCTGCAGCTCCTACTTCCACAAGCTGTTCACGTCCGGCGCCGCCGCCGACCGCCAGAGCGTCTACACCATCGACTTCGTGCGCGCCGACGCGCTGGCCGCGCTGCTGGACTTCGCCTACACCGCCACGCTGACCGTCAGCCACGCCAGCGTGGGGGCTGTCCTGAGCGCCGCCCGCCTGCTGGAGATCCCCCCGGTGCGAGATGTCTGCACACACCTGCTGGACACCAAAGTGCTCTCCCCGCCGGTGCGTCACCTCATCTACTGCACACACACACACACACATATATACATACACAAATGTAAATACACACACACAAGTGCATATACAAGAGTATACACATACGTACAGCTGTGTGTGGGAGGGTGGGACTGTATGTGTGTGTTGATGCATGCATGTGTTTGAGTGGGATTGCATTCAGGACTGTATGTGTGTGTGTGTGTGTGTGTGTGCGTGCATTTGTGTGTGTGTGTGTGTGTGTGTGTGTGTGTGTGTGTATGCGCGCTAACTGAAGTGACTCTTCTGGTGCTTTGTGCTGGCAGGCGGGCAGAGAGCAGGGAGAGGAGGATGAAGAGGATGACGAGGAGGGAGGGAAGGTCGGGGGAGGAGAGCAGGCGAGCCGGCTGCAGGCCAGGGAGTACCTGGAGTTCTTCCAGAGGGGGGCGCACTGGGGCAGTGGCTGCAGCACGCCCGAGCTCAGGGACCTCGCCTCGCACCTGCAGCACTTTACCCCGCCCAACGGAACCCCCAGCGCCCCCATCGAGTACCCCTCTCCCCCCGCCCACGCCCTGGCGCACCCGTACTCCCAGGACCCCGCGGACGAGGAGGAGGACGAGGACGAAGAGGGCGAGGGGGAAGGGGACGCCGCCCGAGCCGAAGCCATCCTGGCCTGGGCAAGGGGCGACAGAGGCGGGGCGCCCCAACCCCTTTACACCCCTCCCCAAAACGGACACTACCTCCAGTCGGACCCCAAACTGGAGCCCGAGCGGGACGGGGTGGCGGCCAGCACCCTCCTGCAGCAAATGATGGACTCCATCCAGGGGCAGAAGGGGCGTGGGGGGGCGGCGACGGGGCAGGACGCCCCGGACGGCGATGACCCGGACGTGGAGTTTTACTTGAAATACTTTAACAGCGTGCAGCACGATGGGGCAGGCGCGGTCGCCCACGACCTGCTGCCCCTCTGGGCCTCCTCGCGGGACGGCCCCGTTGCGGGCGGGCGGGGCGGGGCCACGGGGGAGAAGAAGATGCGCTCCAAGGCCTACCAGAAGTGCCCCATCTGCTCCAAGGTCATCCAGGGGGCGGGCAAGCTGCCCCGGCACATCCGGACACACACGGGGGAGAAGCCCTACGAGTGCGCCATCTGCAAAGTGCGCTTCACCAGGTGAGCTCAAGGGGGCGCTGTGTAGGTGAGGTCATGTAGCAGAAGTTCATTATCTGACAAAAAGGGCCATTTCCTCTGTCTTTCAGTGCAGCGGAGAGCTTTAGCTCTGACAGGAGTCGCTGTATGCAAAGCTGCTAAGTGGCAGCATTGTGGCATAGTGGTAGGGAGCAGGGCTCATAACCGAAAGGTTGCTAGTTCATTTCCCTGCTGGGACACTGCTGTTGTACCCTTGGGCAAGGTACTTAACCCACAATCATGCCAGTATTTATACAGCTATATAAATGGGCAAAATTGTAACCCATGGAAATCATTCTGGACAAGAGTGTGTGCTAAATGACAGTAATGTAATGTAATGTGTTTGGGTTGACATATTTCGTGGCCATGGGTCTAAAAGAAAAAAAGAGCTCCCGCACATTATCCTGAGTCCTGAGGTTAGCTATGGAAGGATGTTAGCGTAATTCTTTTCAACCCCTCCTCTCTCATCGTAATCAACTATAAATGTAAACAACTTCAACAAACTCTCCCAGCTTCAGTGATGTCACTGTCTTTCCAGGGGGAGGGTCTGGATATAAATTTTCGACAAAATTAGCAAAACAGTCAGGCTGTAAGGCACGCCCCTGTTCCCAGAACCATTGCTCAGTTGAAGGGGAAGAGTGTGACGCTACAGCTGAGTGGTTTTCCTCCCTCTCCGCCTGTTGCCTGTGGCATGCCTGCCCGTTCAATCGAACAGTGTGCCATATTGTCTCTAATCCACCCCGTAAAAATGCTAATCGGAGGGGCGCATTTTTCATCCCTCTCTCTGATTAAGGGGGAGGAGGGGAAGGGGGTGGCGCAGTAAAATGCCCCAGTTTCACAGAGGAACAGACACACGCTGCGTGGCAAAGGCCTGGAATTAGGGAGAGAGGGAGAGAGAGAGAGAGAGAACCTCTGTGAAAGTAGACTGCAGGGTGGGGAGTTTTGCCCTCCTGTGAGAGGCTGTAAAGTGTGAACCATAGGACTCAATACACATGCATTCCTCCCTTATTTCCCTCTCTACCGGCAACCAGGCTGCTCTGGGATCAGAGCCATGTTTAAAAGGCACCGGTTAGGGGGCAGAGGGCAAGTGAAAAGGTGGTAATCTGGGAGTTATTTTCTCCATGTCTAAAAACTTCCCCCTTCTCTGAAGTCGTCCTTGAAAATAGATTGCGTGCTGTAAATACCTAAGACCCATCGTCTTTGCGAGGGGTTGAGGTCTAAATCCAGCTGGCAGTGGGCATGGGTATTGTAATCTTAATCCTGTTTGATCAGGGTTAAGAGTTCACCGTGTGCTGTAACAAATCACTCCTGTCCTTTAAATAATTCACTTCTGTCAGTGTGCCACTTTGCTCCGAGGTTCTGCAGCTCCCTCTCTCTCTCACACACACACACACAAACACACACACACACGCAAAGGCATAGGCACGCAAAATGCAAAACTACACACACATGCCCTCCAACTCGCATACAGACTCACACACAAACACACACAAAGATATTTCACTTTTGTCAGTGTGCCACTTTGCTCCAAGGCTCCACAGTTCCCTCTCTCTCTCTCTCACACACACACACACACACACACAGACACACACACTCATAAAGACGTAGGCACAGAAACATGCAAGAACACACATACAAAGACAGATACAAAGCCCTTCAACTTGCAAACAACACACACACACACACACACGTGCACGCACACACAGAAGTAGCTGGTTTGATTGCACGCTGCCCTGACCCAGTGGCAGTTGGATGGTACAGTGGGCACCTAAAACTGAGGAGGGTAGCTTGCAAACACATACCCCGTGTGTACTGTGTCTGCCTTGCACAGCGGGGCTGCCCTAGCTGGTTTACTGCGGTGTCCTCACAGCAAACAGTCAGTTATTTGTTTTAGGCCTTTTTTCTCACAGATCCACCCGAACGACTCCTCCCTGTAATAGCTGGATTCCTGAGTGACAACGTTTCATGCGCTATTGTCGCTGAAAGGGCACGGCCATTGTTTTTATGGGTTAATTGAGGATGTCCCTGTTAACCTCTGGTTGGCATTGAGCGTAAAGTAAAACCAAAAGAACATGAAGGTTGAGTAGAGAAAAAAGACTGTGTTATAATGAAAGCTGTCTGTGGGTCAGAATCTTATACAGTTTCACAACAGCATATGAGAGACCAGAACACTACTGCTGTGGCATCGTGAGTCTGCAGTGGACCCTTTTTACTACAGTAGGAGTGAGAGGGTATAACGACAGCACCATGCTTCACTGGAGGGCATTTGATCATAGACAGTAATGGGAGCTGGAGCTTAGCGAGGTTTTATAAAGGGGTTGGTACAGCTTGTCTGAGCTGATGTGTGCAAATCATCTAAGCCTGTCCCTCTGTGTGTGTCTCTCTCTGTGTGTGCACGTGCGTGTGTGTGTTCGTCTGCACGTGTTTGTCTGTGTCTGTGTATGTGTGTGTGCGTGTGTGTGTGATTCTGTGTGTGTGCGCATGTGTGTGTTTTGTTTCTGTGTGTGTGTGTGTATGTTTGTTTCTGTGTGTGTGTATATGTGTGCATGTGTGTGTGCATGCTTGTGTGTGTGTGTGTGCGTGTGTGCGTGTGCATGTGTGTGTGCACGTGTGTGTGCATGTGTGTGTGTGCGTGTGTGTGTGTGTGTGCATGCTTGTGTGTGTGCGTGTGTGCATGTGTGCGCATGTGTGCGTGTGCGCATGTGTGTGCGCGTGTGTGTGCATGTGTGCGTGTGCGCATGTGTGTGCGTGTGTGTGCATGTGTGCGTGTGTGTGTGCATGCTTGTGTGTGCGTGTGTGCGCGCGTGTGCGCGCGTGTGTGTGTGTGCCTGTTTCCTCTGCAGGCAGGACAAGCTGAAGGTGCACATGCGGAAGCACACGGGGGAGAAGCCATACCTGTGCACGCACTGCGGCGCCGCCTTCGCCCACAACTACGACCTGAAGAATCACATGCGCGTGCACACGGGCCTGCGGCCCTACCAGTGCGCCAGCTGCTTCAAGACCTTTGTCCGCTCCGACCACCTGCACCGCCACCTCAAGAAGGACGGCTGCACCGGCGTGCCCTCCAGGAGGGGTCGCAAGCCCCGCGTCCGGGCCCCGGGGCTCCCAGAGGACACAGGGGGGCTGCCCCCAGGGACCGTCCCGCGCAGGGGCAGGGAGAAACGCCCCCTGGAGGCGGCGGCCTCCAATCCAGCAGCAGGAAGCCTGGGAAGCCCCGCCCACTCCTCCGCCCACAGCCCCCGGAGGCAAGAGGAGTTGGGCAACATGAGGCCGTGAGACGGCGAGGTGCTGGATGTCACAGGCGTGCTGGACCTTGTTTGTAGGGGAAGGGGCGTGACAGAAACGAAAAAAAAAAAAAACATCTAAATCGTACAAAAAAACTTTTCTGCAAACCAAATCAGGGTGTCACAAAATCTAATGTAAAGTTTCTTTTCTCCATTAGCTTTGAATACAAAATGGCCGCTTAAGGACAGGTGGTGTAGAGAGCAAGGGCTGCTGAAATCACACCCTCCTGTGGGCTCTGCGCCTCTCTGCCGCGGCAAGGATCGCTTTCCCCATGATCTGCAAAACCCACAATCAAAAACCAAAAGGCATTCCTACAGGAGCAGCTATGCAGGTGACGACGGTGATGTCACTGGTTTTGTCCATTCTTTGAGCGGACGCTAAAGATCCCAGGGCAGCCTTTTGAGAAAAAAAAAAAAAAAAAGAGAGAAAGAGGCAACTCTCCTCTGCTGCACTGGTTAAATGCAGGTTGAGCTTTTAAATAGAAATGCATTACAGACGAGACAGAAATCCGAGACAGTGGTGTGCACACGATGTTACTGTTCTAATGCATCTAATGTGGCCACTATGGGCAAGCACGGGTGCACAAGCCCCTGAGGATGTCAGACAGTATGCTGTGATTTTAGTGTTCCTCGCCCTATAAAAGTGAGTCAGCCCTTTTTTTTTTTTTTTTTTTAAAAAAAAAAGGTAACTGTTGTGTTGGATCCACCTTTAGGGGGCTCTTTTGATTGCAGCAGTTGGGGAGAGGACCGGGGGGCGTGGTCCTGTGTTTCTGAAGCACTACCAATGTCACTCCACTAGGGGGCGAAAGCATTCCTAATGCCTCCACCCCCCTGAGCTGAGCCCACCTCTGCAGTTTTTTTCCTCTTTCGTATTTGTCTTAACTTTGTGTTATCGGTGGAGGTGCTCCTTGTCGCTTTTGCTTTAACTGCTTTGGGTACTTGACACTTTAAGTGTGTAGACATGTGTATATGCATCAGGTGGTGATAATTTTGGACCCCTTTTTTTAAGATGAGGTGTTTGACCATTCAAACTATTCTGTCAAATCTAGGTGAAGGTGACAGCAAAAGCTGTCGAAATTTACAATAACTCCATGAATTTGTTAATTTTGGGATTAAAACGAAGCCATTTTTCAGCTGATTAGGCTAATGAGAGCCTGTGAACATAACAGTATAATAATTATAAAAGTAATTGTTGTTCTGGTTTTGGTGCAAAAAAGGGACCCATTTTATGACTGTCTGGTGAATGACAAAAAGACAAGGGCAGTGAAATCTGAGATTTTGAAAAAGCAAAAGAATGATTGCAACTTTTTTCCTCACAGTTTTGCACATCTTTATAAGAGAAATCTAACAAAATGATGTATATTTAAGAAGCCAGAGGGAGGGGAATGTAAGTATGGTGTGAATCCAGATCTTTGACCTGGGGGACCACAAGGCTATGAACTGCAGCGAGTGACTGAGGAAAAGAGCAATAAAGGTCTGTGCTGGAAGTCCAAATATGGGCAAAGCTGCAGCTGCACGGTGGGGGCAGGGCAGGCAGGGACAGGTGGGGTTTCGCAACGTGTGATACATTCCAAAACATATTTTAATCTTTCCAAGAATTTGACCCGTTTACATTTACCTTTTGTGGGTTTATGTGCAGGCTGATACCTCTAGAAAGTGTACACAGCCTTTCCCTTTGCCCCACATTGGTTCGGGAGCCCTGAGAGGGACTGTGTTTGGTTTGTGGGGGGGTGTGGGTGCGGGTATGTTGCGGGGGTTCCTTCTGCGCATTTCTGTGCAGGATGACATGTACCCCACCACTGGGGCTGCTCCGTGTTTCAAATTGTGGGCACGCTCAAACACGTCTTTCCGGGCCTTGAACCAGGTCTGCACTTAAATGGACAAAGGGGAGAGAAGGAGCACTCAAACATCTCATTCCATCACTGACAGATGCAAACAGCTGTTGTAAGTCGTGTGATTTGAACACTTAAATCTTGATAGCCCTTTTTACGTGTATATGTACGCATGTAGTTATATTTAATGGGACTAAAATGGCAGGTCGATGTTGGCCTAGTGTAGTGGATGAGGGGTTTGTCCCACACCCCCTGAATACTGCCGTGCAGCTGTACGTCTGTCCAAAATGCCAGTCCTCTTGCACCTTAATGGAAAAGAAGCGGGTTCGAAATGCACTTTTGTTACAGGGAAGGGCACTTTCGTCAAAGAAACGGGTACCTTGAAGCTAAAAGAATGAAAAAGAAAATAATAATAACTGGAAACGTGGCCGCATTTTTTTGTTCTGTTCTCTTGTTCAGTTTTCGATGTTGGGGCCACAACCACAACGGCAGAAAAACTCTGCCAAATGTCCCTCAACCTCTTTGGAGAAAAAAACGTCACAGGAATCAGAAACTGCTGCGTTAAGAAATGGACCTGTTGGATTTTGTGACCTTAAAGAAAAAAAAAACTGAAAGAAAAAAAAAAGAATCTCCATGTAACTGATCTTACTTGAAGTCTTTGTGGGGAAAATGAGGAGTGAGCCACCTTACCTGATGTCTTAAAACAGAGCAGGGGTGTCAGTGTGATTGGGTGGGGGTGGGGGTGGGGGTAGAGGGGGTGTGCTGTATTTAACTGAAGGCATCCTGTGTTTGATTGGTCAGCTTTATTTTCTGCCATCGTGTTCCCCGTCACCCTTCAGAGCTCTGACATGTATTTGCTCAGTCGTGCCCGACACTACGGGGTACCTGAACACCCTCAGTTCTGAACACGGTCCAGCCTGCTGTCACTGTGCCCCAACTGAGGGTACAAAGGTGCGCCCTCGTTTCACCCAGTCTCACACTTTCACATTTGGTTTGTAATTATTATTTCCCGGGCTGTGGGGTGTGTTCTCAGGCATCTATTCAAACTCACTGCAATGCGCTTTGTCCTTAAGGCCAAACCCATAGTGCTGCCCAAGCGTCAGACAGGAAACACTTGCTTTAATTTGTCACTCAGATGTAAAGAGTTAAGGCATTGCGGTGAGAACGAATAGGGCACTCATTCTGTTATGTTTGCATGTATGTAGTTTGGGGTTCTATCTGCACCACTGCTCTGGCTTACACAGGGGTCTGAACAGCTAAGAGATGTCATTTTGTTTATGGTTGTGGAAGCCACCAATGGTGACCCATCCCTCTTTCTGCCATTTTACATTCCAGAGTTCAGCGCTTGTGAGTTTTACCAATCTGATGTAGGACACGGTCCATACAGAGCGTGGGTGACACCTTAAAGCATCCCCAGGCAGACAGATGCAGTTCTCATCTCTAATGAAGCGAGCAGAGTCCAGAGTAAGGACTGCCTCGTTAGGAAAAGGCCGAATAGATGCTTCAATGATTCCCCCATCCAGCACGTTCAGACCGGCCAGCCAGTCCACCGCTTCAGTGGGGGTGAGGTGTGATAAAGTAGCCCATCAGACCGAATACAAAACCCATCAAAACTTAGCTACGTAAAACGGGTTAAGACCTAGCGGTGCTCTACTACCACCTTCTCCATTGTGATTTAGAAGCCTTTTTTCCTGAAAGAATTTTTGGTCCCCATAGCAACATGAACTTTGACCTTTAGAGTCAAAAACTGGTCTCCCACAACTTGGATGGAATCACAGTCTTAGAACATGTTCAGACTTATTCTAATTGTCAAAATATGAAATATGAATAGGTTAACAGTATTTCTGTGTGTACTGCATATACAACATGAGGCTGCCCCCCTAACCATGTGGCATCTCAAAGCTTACTCCTTCCCTACCTTGTTATTTATGCAACAATTTGTATGGAATCATACAATGTTTTACTTGAGCTCAACTGTTTTGTTTTTGATTCAGTTTAGTTTTATTTTTTGTTGTTTTTTTTTGTAAATTATTGAATTGATTTATTTTATAGGTTAAATAGCTTCTCCTGTTTTTCCTTGTTTTTTTTGTTATTCTGCTTTGAAAAGGGTGACACTTCAGATTCTTAAATGTTTCGGGGTTTTGATGAACGGATGTGTTTATAGGGACAGGATTTAGAAAGGGTGGATGGTCTTTTAAATGTATTGGGAGGGTGTAGCCTGAGAGCACTGGAAACTGGTGCTTTAACTGAGACAGCAGGAGTTTGCACTATAATTATGTCCTTGTCCTGCTAGGAGCAGAGCAACTCAACAAGGCCACAGACTTCCCCCCCTTAAACATAGAGTGTAGTTCACCCAGCAGTCCAGCAGAGGGAACCAGAGTGGTCATGGAAAAGTTCAGACCGGGACCATTCAATCTGGAAATGACAGAGATGAATGTATCAATTATGGCAGTAATTGTACAATGCACAAATCATTTCTAAAATTGAACTTATTTCCCTCTGTGTCCTCCATAAATGGTGGTACTGTAATTAGAGTTCACCTAAGTGCATACGACTCAAAGTTATTTAATAATTTCGAGTCTGTACTGAAGCAGGGCTGCATGAGTATGAGGAGGAAAATGAAGTCTAAGAATGTGTGGTGTCCCGTATGGGAACGCACACTTTCAGACTGTGAGTTAGTGTACCCTCCAGTGCAGTTTAGCAGGGCTGTTCCTGTTGTGAAGGGGGACTCTGTGGCTTTGTGACAAGCGTTTTCCGGTGGGTTCTGCATAAGGCTGAGGCTGGGGATCGGGGCACAGACAGCTGGGATCAAATGGGAGATTGTGCCTTAAATGGAGGGAAACTGCAGACAAACACAAATGAGAAGGCAGCCTTGCGACATGTGGTCCCACTCTTTGGGGGGGTGGGGTGACAGTACTGGGATATTCTGAAGCAGTATTTAAGACTATCAAAAACCAACAGGACTCCAGTGACAGAGTTTTTAAAATTTGACTCAGATTAATCCAACCAATGCTGAGACTTTTATTTTGGTCCACAGTTGTAACCAGTAGCACACTCTATCTCAAATGCAGTATGGCATTATGTTCAGGTAAAAAAGGACATGTGTACCAGTAGTAAAATTATCATAGTAAAAAAGCAGATAGAAGAAGAACGCCAACCTGTCCAGCCACCCCACCCCCCTGGCATATCCACAGTTCCTGAGACCAGTGTTCATAGTCCAGCTCAGCCCCAGCCTCTTACCAGAACTACATACGGACACCTTGTACAAATCCTACAGAAAGACTTATTTTAAAACATTGCTGATGTATGTCCAGGTGGAGTTTTATTTATTGAAAGAAAAGAATATGTTGTTAAACTTTAAAATACAGACAAAAAGAGAGAGTAACAATAGCAACTGTAGTAATGATGAGTTGCTGAGGTCGTGACAGTGAGGTGTCGGTTTGTGTCACAATTTCTGCTTACCTGACCTCCACCGGCTCACGAAACACAGCAAACTCTGCCAGCGTCCGGGACGACACCCCAGCGGGGTGGGACAAACCAGGCGAGGCCTGCTTCACCATTCCAACAGCTGCCCCCCCACCGCCTGGCCGCCCTGTTTGTCCATTTGCACTAAGAGTCCCTTTCAGTTGGATGGGGAACAATTGCTTTGCACTAATTTGGGGGGGGAGGGTGGGGGTGGGGGTTGTTCGGGTGAGAGCGGGGTGGTGGGTGTATGGGGGGGGTAGGGGGTGGGGGTGAGGGGAGATGGTCTTCTGGAACCAGTCTGGATGGTGGCAGAGAGCACTTAACTTTTGTTGTGTTTCTTGGGCCTGTGTATTAACATCCTGTAGAGAGTAGGTAGAGAGGGGGGAAAGAAAGTGCGTAGGAGCACCAGGAAGTGCAAAGGGAAGGGAAACGATTGACTTTGATGACAGACTATAGGGAAACGACTGACTTCCTGTTACAGTGCTTCTAGCTTTAGGTCTTTAATACCTGTGATCTTTGATTCCATCTGTTTCAACTTTGCTAATGTTTACAGAGGTACAGCAACATTTTATTCCTGCATGCAAACTGCCTTTGATTTTTTCCCAATCCAGTTCAGTTTTTGGTCATATTTACAATCACTTTTTTGCTCCGTAAGTCATTTTTTCTGCTAAATCAAATATTATTCACACATATTTTTGTTTTCTGTTTTCTTCTGGTTGGTTCTTTTCATACTCAGCACAGACACCTTTACACACCTGTTAGAAGATGGAAAAAGTTCAAAGTTCATGACCCTGCATATATCAGTCCCCAAATGTCACATGACCTCTACTCTGTTTGTCAAGGTATCTATCAGGTGGGGGGATTCTTCAGAAAAAAAAACGAAATGATGGGGACCGAGAACTGTTGGTGGACTCCTTCTCTGGGTCCAAATCTGTGTCTCAGCTGACTGAGCACTGATCTGGGGTCAGTGCACCTCACTGGGGATGAATACAAAGAAGATATGGTGGTTGTGTTCCATTAATTAATTCTACATTCCATTAATTCTTCATTCCTAATTTGAGCCTGTGAGGGGAACATAAAGGCCCCAGTCTGAAAGCCAGGATGTGGGAGAGGCTGCTGCAAGCCAGTCCACTGTGTAACATTGCTCTGTGATTGTAAAGAAGCACTTTGCAGGAAAAAGGCCATCCCAGAAAACTGTGTGTTGTTGTTTTCATTATTACTGTTATTATTGTTCTTATTCTTGCTGATACTTTCTTTATTGATATTATGATGATTATTTAAAATGCAAAAACTACATGGAAACATAAAAAACTTGAATATTTGGATTTGGATGGAAGTCCATTTTACCGCTGCCCCACTGTCACACAACTCATCCAGTCAGCAGACAGATTTAGTCATACCCACACAACACGGCCAATCAGCAAAGAGGCTGAGTAAGACTTGCCTTCACTGAAAAAACACACCTCAGAGCACATACAACACACATCGAAGGGCCCTATTTCAACATGCAGACTTGGATCTCACTAAACATATGTACACCTACCTGAGAAAACATAACCCCATTAAAAAAATTGACAGACATTTGTTTATTCTATAAATCTTGGTAAAATTACTTACACGCTGAGCTGATGTTAGGAACAGACAGTTATCCTGAATGATTAGCAGTGCTTGGTAAGGTAGAGAAATGGTCATTTTGTTGAAAACAGCACCCCCAGTGGCAGGGAGGGCACAACAAAGATTTCAGCATGTGCCCCAGTGTAGACTGGAAGGAGAATTGTTTGGAAATTTTGACCATATTGGACTACATATTCTGAATGCTATCACCCACATCTGAAAGTGTGCAGTAAAGGTTACAGTCAGTACTTCATAATGGGACGAACATGAAAACAGGATCAATTGGATTTTCAGCCTGATGTCAAGTCACCATCAGGACACTGAGATAATAATGCCGGTGTGAAGGGGTGGTGGAGCGGAGACGTCCCAGCCCCGTTCTCACAGCCTGGGTAGGGGACGTTGTGGTTTAGGGGTGGCAGAGTGCTCCTTAGGTCTCATGCTTGGACAGTCCTGCTCCATACGTTTAGCCCGTGTTCCCAGTGAGAGTAAAGGAGGGGCCCATGTTGGGAAAGACTTTGCACTTTTAGTTGAATGAACTCATGCGTTTGTATTGTATATGAGACCACTAAATCAATATAGTCCACATTAGTTGCTTCCATTTTTTCTTTGTTTTTTTTTCCTTTGTTTTTTTATTAATTATATCCAAATATCTCTGGCGTCCTGGTTCAAAGATAAAGAAAAGATATTTATACAAAAAGAAACCTATTGTTTGTGTCTTTGTGTGTGTTTACAGTAAGTTTATACTTACAGTACCAGATCATAAGAAATTTACCCTTGAAACTGTATGGAGCACCTGCTTCTCCCACCTGTTCCATACATTATAGTTTTGGAAAATAATATGCTAATCTGCTGAATCTAGTTTATTTTTCCATGATAAGCCATTCAGCACCATACATTATTTACATTAGCCGAGCACACAGGTTTTGCTGTACTGTAGGGCTTACTGTATGTCTCCAAATTGCCCCTGCTGTCGGCAAGCTGGCTCCTTCTCCTCATGATTCCTCACCCTTTTGTGTTGTTCATGGTCAGTTTCAGCACTTCTGTTTTCAATGTGTGCAATATTTTTGATGTGAACCTGAAGTGTGACCCGTGCCAAAGTTACAGAAATTCAAACCTGGCCCTCTAAATGAATTCTGACCCAATGTGACAAATGTAGGGGTGCAGTTTGCAATACCCCAGTGTAGACAGGTATATTGGAGCAATCAAGAATCCTATGGAACAAGAAAGATTTACTTGTTTTAAAAATGTGAGAAGGTTACTTACATCATAAGGCAAATCCACAATTAAACTGATAATATTAAACAATTAAATGACCATGAAATAATTACCTCAGGTTTAAAGTACAAATAGTGACCAAAAATATTTTAAAATACTTAAATAACATTTAATGTTAAAATGAGCTTAATCCATGCCTGTCACAGTGGTATGGCACTTAAGTTTGTTTTATGTCAGTGTGAATGGACAGTCTTTAAACTGAAGTCACCACACTTGCATGGAAAAAGTTCTTTGCCTAGCATGTGTTACACTCACGTCACCACATGATGGCAGCATACCTTATACATTGCTACACAAAAGCACACATCAGGATATGCTGCACTTTGACAACCAGCAGAGGGGGGTGGAAAACAAGCAGCTTTGATAAAAGTAATGCTTCCAACAGACTCGGAGGAACACACACAATCCTCATTAGTATCTTGCAGGAGTACACGCAGCATTACATGGAGTTCTGTCTCCATGGAGATGTCAAGTTCTGTAGCCTTGGACTTCCTGTTAGTCCTCATGCATAATTCTAAAAACATCAGCTCACAGTGCAAGAGGAGCAGGATCTGCGGTCACCAGAAAGCTCCCTGCTGTTTCACGAACCCCGTGAAAAAGGAGGGGGCAATCGCTGTCAGACAACTTTGCTCTCAGCTGTTAAATGGAGCAATTTGTTAAAATCAGTGAGTCACTGGTAATGTGATTGCACCACCTTTTTTAGGAGTCATGAAGCCTCACTTTTCAGTCACTACCCAAAGGCCAGCATACGTGCCTTACATCTCTCTGATGTCATCAGGCCAGACCCACCAATGATTGTCCAGCACATGGATGTTATGCCGCTGTGATGTCATAAAGCCAGACTCAGCAATGGCTGTGTGACTGGCGTGTCTTCTGATGCATTACTGGGGTGTGAATGCTGGCAGTGCACATCCTCCATCGTAAACAGGAAGTGACGTAATGATGGACTCAACTTCACCGTGCTCAGAAGTGCACTGCTCGTGCTTTAACCCTCAGGCCTTGGTCTTCTAATAGACGTGCTTTCAGAGGTGGGTATGACTGGGAAAGAAGCTGATGTGCCATTGGGTAGAGGGGACTGTTTGTGACAAGACTGTTTCCATCACGAAATATGATAATGTGCACTCTGTTTTTCATTCAAATCAGTGTGTCACAATTTTGAAATCGTCACGTGAGTTTTCTGTGCTTGGCCGTCTGATAATCCCTCCTTCTGTGCCTCAGCTGATCTGTGGTGAGGCGTTCTGGTGCAAAATGGCTGCCGTGCATCACCCAGAGAGGTGCTGCTGTACACGTTGCTGCTGGCTGAGGTGAGTTATCCTCTTCTTCCACACACACATAAACATCCCAGTGTTTCGAGGCCCATGAGAGACGTTGCGCAATTCCTATTATTCAGCCTCACAATCGAAAGATGTGCCAGTGAAGTCATTCGCAGTGGGGGCAAGTTTTCTGGGTTGTGGCACTGATGTCATTTCAGCCAGCCTTTGATGTTTGCTTACTCATATCGTGCGCTTGTACGTCAGCTTTTTCTTAAGTTGGTAGGGGACATTGGTCCTTCACCTTTGAATGTCCTCCCTCCCAAGTCCTCTGGTCCACCCCACAGGGGGGCATGCTGTGAGTGTTGAGGGGGAGCTCAGACCCCCCCTCGGCTGCCTCCCCCGGCTGCCTCCCCCTGGGAGAATCAGGGCGAGGTGCCTTTAAACCACTGCGGCAATAAAAACGCAAAACTCTGCAGTCATTAATATGCAAAAATGCAAATGAGTGGGTAATTAAAAGCCTGAGTTCTCCAGAGGCTCTTTGATTGCTAATGAATTCTAATCTGCAAGGAGCGGGGGGAGGGGATGAAGAGGAAAAAAGAGAGAAAGAGAGACAGAAAAGAATAAAAAAAGAACAACAGAACCCTCACATACTGCACACCTTGCTTGCTTGCAGTCTCTAACTTCTGAAACCAAACTTATGAGAGAAAAAGAAAAAAAGAAAGAAAGACAGGAGGGGAGAGAGATTTTCCATCTGATGTAATTGTATGCATATGACATACATCCAACCATATGGGAATCGTGCATGGATGAGTGAACGTGACCATTTGTGTTCCGGACCCTTGCCTCCGTGTGAACACAGTGTAGTCTGCTCCAATGGTGCGCATGACGGCCAAGCCAACACATTTACAACGAGAGGGAACCTGGTGTTGAGCGTTCAGCGGCATAGCTTAACACCAGAAGCAGTGAAACGCCCGCAGGGAGAAGACATTCCTTCTCATGGAGGGGGGAAAAAAAACGCTCCAGATGAGAGGAAGAGCCTGCCAGCCAGAGACTGGGAACATCATCAGCCGAGGATGAGGAGGAAAGGGGTGTGGTTGACCGGTGGTAATTAACACGCAGTGTAAGCATAATGTAGCACACACGGGAACACAAGGCGGGGGGGGACATGCGACAGGGCATGCTGGGAAACAGGGACCTATGATCCCTGTTGAAAAGGAAGCTCAGAAAAAAAAGAGAGGGAAAAAAAGCAGGGTCAGGTATCTTGGCAGGAAGTGCATGATAGCAGCAGCTGTGTTGTGGAGTAGGAGTGATGTCATGCTGTCGCTTTGGCGAGCAGCAACCTCGCTCTTAGACAGCACACTTATTGTTGCTCTAGTGCTCCCTTGACACCCACCCTTCCCCCAATGGAGCCCACTTCCACCTCCCTCCCTCCCTCTCCCTGCATGTTCCTCCTCCTCTTCCTCCTCCTCTCTTTTCTTCTCCTCTTGTGCTTCCCCCTCTCTCTTTTTTTATAACACTCTGTCAGCCTCAGACTAAACCATCCATTTTTACTTTGTAGCATGACTGTATGGGAGTCCAAACAGATGGATTCCAGCTTCTGCTATTGTTGTAAATACCTACAGTACCAGACACACCTGATAATGGGAAACATGCATTCAAAGACATTTTGATCTAAAGACTTATGCTTAAATGCTCGAAATTTGTTTCTTAGACAAATATCAATGGTGAAGTTCATGCCTATGCATGAATTTCTTTCCAAAAAAATCTTTAATTTTAAAAAATATTTTGAGCTATTTTGAAGAATCTGAAGTATGAGATGAGTTTTGATTTGTTTATAACACTTTTTTGGTCACTGCATAATTCCATTTGGGTTACCTCATAGTTATGATGTCTTTACAATTATTCTAAAATGTGGAAAACAGTAAAAACAAAGAAAGAAGTTTTGACTGGTACTGTATCTCTCTCCCACCTCTCTCTCGTCACCTTCACCGATCTTGTCCGGAGGAGGTGTTGCCGGCAGAGGTGTCAGCGCCAGGTGAGACGCTAGAACCCCACCCCTGCTGTGACTTCCCTCCTCTCTGCGGTCGGAACAAAAGAGGCGACGGCGATCTCAGACACCGCGACACGGTGCGGAGTGCCTGTAGCTGTCATCATGGTTCGGAGGCCGGCCGGGCAGCCCGAGCGAGCCGCAGAATCAGACCTGCACCCCGCGTGCATCCAGCACGGCTTCGCCCGCTCTCGCTCTCAGCCTCAGAGGTGAAAGTGACACATCGTTATTACTGGTTCATCCGGCGGAGGCTCTCGATCCTGAGTGACTCATGGGGCTGGCAAGGTGTGACACGTTTCATTCATATCACAGGAGCAAGAAGAACAACAATAGCATGGGACAGGGCAGACAGATTTAGAGTGAACAAGCATCGGGCTGAATGAACTGCAGTGAATGACAGTGCATCTATCAGTAAACACACAGTGACTCACAGTTTTTTTGAGGAGCAATATGTTTATGCCACACTAAAGTGAACTGCAGGGCCTCACAGTAATCAATTAAAGCAACATTATAAAGCAACAATGACAATAACATATAATATATAATATACATTATCATGTATAATATACATTATCATGACCTCTGCTGCCAGTGCTTTCATACAGCTCTACTGATGCAACTTTATGGGTTTCACATGAGATTGTATCAGATCCATTCTCTCCTTTTTGGCCCCCCTCATCTCTTCTCATCCACATCCTCTCACCGTCTCTGTTTCTCCTCCGACCGCACGGTTGCAAGGGGGGGAGGAGTCTTGAGGTCCCAGGGCTGTGTCAACAGGAAGCCATTGCTCTGCAAACTGTACCTGAGGCGTGGGCGTCTGTTATGGGGCACCCCGGTAAAAAATAGACTCTTACTCTCACAACATCGGGATCCTAGAGAGACCCGGGGACGTCAGGAGCGCTTTAACTGGGGCGATAACAGGGGCATTCCCAGGAAAGCCTGACCTTTAACAAATACCCTCAGCTCCTGCTGCGCACCTGAAGGCCTCCTCACATAAACACAATCAGTCCGACACACAGTTCTCTTTAAACTCCTGTCATGCAAGTGCTGTTCTTCATTTGTGAATCTTTATGAGAGCCATACTACTTTTTCATTTTGTAATCAATTATGCTTTATGCAAGAGCTCACCAGACGTTTTTAATTGGTGCAGTTCTGTTGAGCTCTGAGGGGAGGAGGGGGGGAGGGGGGGGAGTCATTTCTGATGAAATGAGATTAGCATCTCTACAGCAGCTGACGAAAGCCACACGTGTGGTGGGCACGGCGTTCGCATGCGAGCCCCGCTCTGGGCTGCGTATCTGTCTCTCTGCCTTTTCATCGTTCGGGTTTTTCTTGGGACACATCAGCGGTAAACCGCTCTATCAGGTGTTCGTCTCTGTATCACTTCCCGCCACGCTGCTCTCCTACCTGCAGCACAGTTTTACTCACCCTCTTCTCATAAACCTTTCTCTTCTCATAAAGCCTTCTCACAAAGTGTCACTGCAAAACAATGGGCTATGGCAATGAGACTGACCATACAATTGCCAGTAGTGTCAGACAGTGGGTGACGGTGTTTGAGGGCTTACTATTAAGTCATTCTCTGTCTGGTTGTTTCAAATATGTGTCATATACAAGAATGCATTTGGTAATGTCCTTGTACTACGCAACAGTCAAAGCATCTGAAATATTTTTGTAAACATGATGTAATACAAAGCAATGCTGTGATGTGGGATTTGAAACATTGACAGCCGGATCCCTCAGAACCGTACTCTGAGTAGACAGAACCCTTTCGCTGGAGGCCTTCCTGTTGATTGGCTGCCGTGGCGTTTCTGAGCCCAACACCCCCCATTCCGCCCCCCCGGTTTGAGCTGAGCTGGGTTGGACGTTGCCTGGTGTCTGATAGTGCCAGCTCAGCAGGTGTCATTTAACAGAGAGCTGCAGATTCCTCTCTCCTCATCGTCCCAGGGACAGAAATGAGGGTAGCAAGCCAAGGCCATCAATCACCACCCCCACCCCACCTCTTTCCACCCAATCCCCCCCCCAACCTGCCCTGACCCCCCATCACACCCACCCCCACCTACCGGCTCTGCCTCATCTCTAAGGGCAAAGTAAAAACAAAATCGGTTGATATCAACTTGCCAACAAAATGCCCCTCAACTTCATCGAAAGTAATGCGGCGGTGTAGCATAGTGGTAAGGAACAGAACTCGTAACTGAAAGGTTGCTAGTTTGATTCCCTGGTGAGGTACTGCTGCAGTACCCTTGGGCAAGGTACTTAACCCACAATTGCCTCAGTAAATACCCAGCTGTATAAATATGTAACATGTAAAAAAAAAAATTCTAACCTATGTAAGTCACTCTGGAGAAGAGCGTCTGCTAAATGCCAGTATTGTAATGTAATGTAATGTATGCCATAAACCTGCTGCAAGCTACGCCCTGATGGGGAAAGGTGATGATTTAGCAGTGGTGGGGGGGCGGGGGGGCCTTGTTAGTGGGCGCTGGCTTCAGCCTGGCTTCCTGTCTATTCAGGCTCCTGCACACCTCTGCCCTTCCCCCCTAACCAAAGCTGTCGCTGTCAGAGAGGAGCACACACTCACGTACAGCCTAAGAGACACATACAAGGATGGCTGGTGATGTTTTGAAGTATGCAAGGGTTTCCTGTAGACCAAACGTCAGCTTGGGGGGGATGGTTTGAGGTGGGGGGTTGGTGTGTTTAGGAGGAGGACAGGGTTGTTCAGACAGGTACTGCAACACCTCGAACCCCCCAAAACACAGCTGAGAAGTTTAAAGGTCTTGACTGTTCCATCCCCAAAAAGAAACTCAATGCTTCAGTTTAACTGTGTGCTGCTGTCTTTAGCAGAGTAAAATGTTTAAACACAGCCAGCACGCAGCTCCATTCACAGAAAGCCGAGACACTGTCGTCTGCCGACCGCTCTTGATCCCCCCTGTCAGAACATGATATACTCTTTAAGTTAAAAGTGTGTCACTGTACTCAGCCGTCCACATAATACCATAGTCCCAGTGGGCTGCTGAAGTGTATGCAGATGGTCTTTATTTACCCCATCCAGATGTGACACGGTCCTCAAGTTCCCCATTAGTTGTCCTTACAAAAAAAGAGGACACCGACAGCTTGATTTATTTTTCTTTTGCCGCGCAGCAAACAGCAACATCAAAGCACTCGCGATTCCTCAGATGTCTTGCCCCAGCTACCTCACTGTGCGTGATCCCTAAACAGTTCTCACTTTCCATTGTGTTACATAGGTGTAGCAATGAGAAACTCAGATGCAGGCTGACTCAGAGCTGAGCCCCTATGCCTGCCATGTAGTAAACCATCAAAAGATTCCGTTCCTGTGCAGTTCCACAGCTTTCAGACTGAACCCCCCTCTCTGACAACTTAGTTTTTTTAATTTAACCTTTATGTTACCAGGATGGTCCTATTGAGATAAGTTTCCCACGCCAAACAGATTCTTTGACAGGCTCAGCAGTACGGAAACAAAGTACATCTTGCAAAATAATGGATAATATGGACAAAAACAGGTTTAACTTTAATGTCGAACAGAAAAAAACCTGGTTCTGTGAAACCAGGCCAAGGCTGGCTGCTCTTGTTGGGACACTTTGTGGAATCTGTCTGAACCGAAAATCTTCAGCTAAATTTTGCAGCTTGTGTAGCATTATAATTATACATTTACATTTACATTTATTCATTTGGCAGACGCTTTTATCCAAAGCGACGTACAAAAGTGCAAATAGTGGGCAAACAACAGGCACAAGAGCAAGATGTGTACAGGTCATACAATGCAAATAGTGCTGAAGCTGAGCGCAAGGTCAGTGTTGCGAGCCAACTAATCTGAAGTAGGATTACATATCAAACACAATTACAGGGACAATAAAGTACTGCTATACTACCTAGGTAAGTGAGCAACAAGTACAAGACAGGAGTCAGATTTACAACGTCAAAGTTCGAAGTGGCAGAGGTATCAGTCCAGGTAGAGTCTGAAGAGGTGTGTCTTGACCGCACGTCTGAAGGGTTGAGGTAAAGGAGTTGTTCTCAGGGGGGTGGGGAGTTCATTCCACCACTGGGGGGCGATGATGGAAAAGCGTTGTTGTGAGGAACGTGGGCCTTTCGATCTGTTGGTGGGTGGAGCGAGGCATCCGGATGTAGCAGAACAAAGTTGACGAGCGGGTGCGTAGGGTAGGATGAGGTCCTGGAGGTAGGTCGGGGCAGTCTTTCTTGCAGCAGAAAAGGTGAGAGTCAAGGTCTTGAAGCGGATCCTGGCTGCGATTGGGAGCCAGTGGAGGGATCTCAGTAAGGGGGTGACGCGGGAGAACTTGGGGAGATTGTAGATCAGCCTAGCAGCTGCGTTTTGGATGAGCTGCAGCGGCTGAGTGGTGCAGGCTGGGAGGCCTGCGAGGAGGGCGTTGCAGTAGTCCAAGCAGGAGAGCACAGTGGCCTGGACAAGCAGCTGGGTGGAGTAGGTGGTCAAAAAAGGGTGAATCCTCCTGATGTTGTAGAGGAGGAATCGACAGGAGCGTGCCGTCTGGGAGATGTAGTCGGTGAAGTCCAGCCTGTTGTCGAGGGTGACGCCCAGGCTCTTCACAGAAGTGGAGGAAGTTACTGTGGTGCCGTCAACAGTAACCGAGAGCTCTTGAGGAGGAGAGGTCTTGGCCGGGATAAACAGCAGAAGTATACAGCACTACATAACACTCCTCTTGGTCTTGGCCGGGATAAACAGCAGAAGTATACAGCACTACATAACACTCCTTTCCACTGTCAAGCTTAAACAGGGCTGGCTCATTATAGCCCTTCTCCACTGCAGAGCTGGAACCAGGCTGGCTCATAAACTCACTTTTCCACTGTAGCTAGAACAAGGCTAAAGGAACCTACAGTATGGGACCAAATGTACTTGACACAACACAGGATCTTTGCTTCTCCTTTGCATCACCTGTAACCAGACCTGTATTAATGAAGTAAAACTGACTTCTGGCAACTGCTCAGATCGAGATGACAGCCAAAATTTTGTTGGCAGACCAAGGCTGAAGTTCTCCTAAAAAAAGAGATGCTACATTACTTTTTTCAGCCTCTAGTTTGTGTACTTGTTGCTCCCTTCCATGTAAACCTAGCCTTTGGTGTTGATTAAAGCTTTCCAGCTCTCTTGAAATAGGACAAACACAAGTGATGCTAGCAGTCAGTGCTGACACACTATCAACTCTACAAAAAAGATCATGGAAAAACCACCTGAAACCAACATGAACCAACACGAAACAGGCCAACTTGGTTTCAGCTCTATAGCGGAACATGGGTATAATGAGCAAACCTGGTTCAAGGGTTATGATGAGAGAGTCTGGTTCGAGCTTGACAATGGGAAAGGGCTACACTCAATCTCCTGTGCCAGGGGACCCAAGTGGTTTTGTCTGGTGGATTAGTGCTGTTTTGATGTATTTAGAGGCACGTAGACCAGACACAATCATGTTCCAAAAATAAGGAGCCTCGGTAGACTATTTCTTGGATGCCGAGTTGGATATCTGCTGAAAGCGAGGCTGAATTAAAAGCTATGGAGGTAGAGTGGGTTCCATTATTTTGTTCAAGTAATGGAATACTTTTCAGCCTTACTGTTTATGTACTGTGCTTCACAGAGCATGTACGTGTGCTTAAAAATATTCATGGCCTTTGCTAGATACTAGTGCACGTGTTTTTGGAAATGATGTATATGTATTTACAACAGATACATATTTTTTTCCTCTAAACTGTTGCTACTGGTTTGATGAGGTCCGGTGGTGTTGCTATGGCAGCCTCGTTCTTTGGTTGTTTTCCGTTTGTTAATCCTCCCCCCCTCCCGCAGATCCCCGCTCTGTCTGGTCGCCCTGTACACGCTCTAGATGTCAGACCCAGCTGTTGCAGCAAACCGCCTCCGTCGCGCTGAGGAACCCCGCCGCTGACACTGACAACCGCCGCTATTCTCTCACAAATCCACTGAAGCGTACGGAAAAAGTTGCATTGTGATAACGCGGTTTTTATCTCCACTTAGTGCGGCTACGCCAATAGAGAGCCGCCTGCCTCGCTGGCCACATTAACCGGAAGTAATTGGACATTTTAAACATTACGACGCTGGCTATTTTTATTCATTAGTGTCAACAATATAGTAATCTCAACTGAAGTGCTGAAGGGTTAAAAACAGACTAAGAATTGGGTTTTCAATAACGTGTATACTAAGATAACATAGGCCTTGGTAACTGAATATCCTAATATAAAATTTAGAAGTCAAGAATAATTAATAAATATTAATGTGTACACTTATGCAAGTTATAGCCCATACTTTTGCCGTTTATACCAAAATATAATAACAAAACCAGATGACACTACTGCGTTCGGAAATAAAATTTATGACTTACGTCTTAAACTGCGTATGGGCCCAGTCTAACTCCAAATTTAGGAATTTTTCCACATCCGCAATGGTCATTGAGGTAAATCTATTTTTTATAATGGCGCTAAACAAACGCTACTGTTGTCACCCATCCATCTACCCCCCAGTCATTCAGTAATTTCTGCCTATTTGTGTATGCCGTATTTCTAACTGCCATACAAGTGCATTGCTGTTAATTACTTTGAAACTGCTGAGCCATAAACCATTGTGTAAACCTGTCAGTCTTTTTTTAATCACAAAAGGAACAAATGGTCAAAATACAATAAAATTAGAGGAAGCAAAGGAAAATGCAATTAGACTACAATTTAAGAATACAATTTGGAAAAACGTAATTAAAGTAAAAATCTAAAAAGCAGGACAAGTGTCAAAACAAGTTTAAAAATCATTCTACAACAAACAAAAATAAAAATAAAAACATTAAAATGGTTTTTAAATGAAAAACTGCATAACTAATTATGTTTCTATCTTTCTCTAAGTAAGTAACAATCATCAGTCATGGCAGTTTGATTTTGGAGTTTGGGGGTGTTTGGACCACCACAGCAATACCCCCCCCCAAACACTTACATTACTGCACTAGACAGGCTCAATGCTACAGAGAGACAATGGCCCATGCACCATAGTTCATCACTCACGTTTAACATCAAGCATTCAGAGTGCCCACGGACAGGACTGGTATCCCAAACAGTTCCCTTGGTAACAGTGGGACAGATTTGCATAGATGATGGTGCCGACCACCATGTGCGTCTGTGAGATAATCACACTGGATAAATGCAGCCCTTTTTAACTGAAATGAAAGTTATCCCATGCCTTACTACTAAGTGAAAAGCTCATATGGTGTTTGTGGGCTTGTTTCTTTTGCCAACTTTAATGATAAGATCAGAGGTACAGACAGACTCAAAGTATGGTTATGATGAGCCCCTCCACTAAGCTGCGGATGGTAGTATGGTGGAAGTTGTGTATTTCAGTCCAACTGAAATATCAGCAGAGTGAGCTACCAGTATACTGCATCTGTTGTCTTAGCAATACAAAAATGTTGAGTCCATGTAGAGGTACTTCAAGTATCGGCACAGTAATTAGGGAACTGTGATGTGATAATGGTATCTGTTGAGGACATTAGTAATATCATTATGTAAAGAATGAAACGTGAGTGTCTTTTAAGTATCAGAGTCTCTTAGTCTGCGTATACATGCTCAGGGTTGTCTGAGAGTGTCCAACAGCGTCCAGCTCTTTTTCGTAATTGGGAAAGCTGAACATTGAGCAGTGCAGCAAACAAAACAACTTGTTACTGAAGCAATTATGTCTTAATAGCTGAGCAAGCAGCTCAAGCCTCGACTTCTCCACCCCCTCCCCGCTGCCCCGCCCCTTCTCCGACTTCAGCTATGCAAATTGGGGCTTGTCATAGGATAGACGTGTACACTTTTCCTTTCGATGGTCGCAACAGGAGACTCTGAAGGATGTAACGTTACTTGTTGTGCCAGGCCTCACAGATTTTTTACAATCATCCACACATTCTGAAACAGAAAAGCGTGTAGGCGCTATTTGTGACACTGTAATTCAGTGAGAAGAGAGTGTGTGAGTGTCTCAGCATGGGTATGAGTGACTGCATTCTTCACACTGCCAGGCCCCACTGCAAGACACAGCTTGCCCAGGGGGGTAATTATTGTGCTTCACTGTGTCTTTATCCCTCCCCCTGGGAAAGCTGTTTGACTATTTCCCTCTGTGTCTCTTGTGGTCTTTTACCCATGGTCCCTTTCTCCCCATCAGCTCCTGTGATCTGAGCAATTACAGTGCGGGCCTGGACTCCTGGGAAAACCCTACCATAATTGTCCCCCTCGTTCTCTCCTGTGACTCACTCCCACAAAGGCCCCGCTGCAGTTGGTATTGTCCGGAGCACAGCTTGACGAAAAGTGATCTTTTCCTCTCTCCCTTGGCTCCGACCTCTGAAGGTGTGTAGGAGATCTGCCCTGGGCTCACGGCCTTTTGTGTTTTCACTCAGTGTCATGGCACTGATGCCCTCAGTCTCAGGGTGCAGTGGCAGGGGCAGGTTATCAGGGAGATGGGCAGCCATGTCACCATCTATGCCCCCCACCGTCCCCTCCCTCCACACTGTGGTTGGAATGCAATCTAACCACATTGTGGCTTGTCCTTAATGATGAATTTGAGCACGCGCTGGGTTTTTTCCCCCACGTTACACAACCTTACAAGTTCAATAAGTGGATGAAATTGATGAAAACATGTTGTGGGAAGTCTGGGGGGAAAAAATTTAGTTAATGAAACCAGCAATGTGGTTAGTTTGAATCTAGGGCTACGTCTTTGATGCCTCTCTGACCTCATCTCTGCATTTTACATTCCGTTTAGTCAGAAAAACACAACCAAAAAAATTCTGACCCATTTATGGTCTCTACAACACTCAGAATTCAAATAACAACTACGCTACCAGGAATCATATTTAATCACATTTAATTTAACGTAAAATTATTCTAATGATCCTGGTCAAGGATTAAATCAGTATTCATGCATAATGAGATGCTACTCTGGAATGATATGAAACAGCCTTTGTCCAATGAGGTCACTCTGTTATGACTGAAAAAAACAGGTGCATCCAACTCGAGAGTAGCAAAAGCAAAGTGTTGTCTTTACTCACTGTTGAACAGGGGTCATATATCAATGACCTGAAAAAGTGTTTCTGTGTGGCCTTAATCCATGAGGAGAAAAACAATTGGGCGCTATGAATGAAGTTGATATGGAGGTTTGTAACGTCAGTTCATTTATTGTTAACCCGTGGCCTACCTCATGCAGAGGACATGCCAAAAGGTGGTGAATACTCCTGTGCCCATTTTCTTTTTACACAGTGATGAATTTAACAAAATCATTGCTGTATACTTTCACCAGACTCCTGTTCCACACTCTTTCAAAATGGATGGTCACAATGACCATGCCACGTATTATAAGTCATCAGCTCACTCACAATTGCATGGTACTGTGTGTTTCGATGAGATCTGGTGGGCACTACATCTCTGGGTCAGGCAGGTAAGGCACGTTCCAATGTGGCTTCAGATCTGTGCCAGGCATGTGATGTCTCTGCACACTGTAAGACATTACTGTCATTTAGCAGATGCTCTTATCCAGAGCGACTTACATAGCTTACAGTTTTTACATGTTATCCACTTATACAGCTGGATTTTTACTGAGGCAATTGTGGGTTAAGTACCTTGCCCTAGGGTACATCAGCAGTGCCCCTGTGGGGAATCAAACCAGCAACCTTTCAGTTACGAACACTGCTCCTTACCACTATGCTACACTGCTGCTATGTAAGCTTGCATATGAAATCAAAGTGAATGCATCCACATTTATAAAGAGGGAGTAGAAGCAAAGATACAGTACAGGGGTCACTCGTCTAGGCACTTCATGTTTTAATCTGTTGCTTCGGCCTCATGTGGGTCAGAGGATCATTTTACTGTGTGTGTGTGTGTGTAAGGGTGAGTGAGAGAGAGATAGACAGAGAGAGGGATTTAAAAGCTCTTTATTGAAAGGCTGTCACAAACACCATAAATAAATGGGAAGAAAAACAAAATTGAAAATAAAACATCAAATTAATTATCTAAAAACACCAACTACCCACAAATAGAAGAGACAGAAGAGCACTGTGCTCAAGCTTACCAGCTCCCACACACTCTAATATGTTCCCATTCATGAAATCCTAACAATGTCCATATCAAGAACTCCATTAATTAAAGAGACAGCGAGAGAGACTGTTGAATGAAAAGGGAGGTTGTTATTAAAAATAGGAGGAAATCAAAAAGAGGGATAAAAGGAGGGGTCAGGCATTCCAGAAAAATATCAGACGAGGGGATGCAAGTCGTAATTGCCTTCACAGAACTTCATTTTTGTCAAATATTATCGTCATGAGCAAGATATGGAACTTGATATGAATTAGCAAGAACATACGAGATGGAGAGGAAGGGAATGATTAAACTTATGATATCAATAATAACATATATCAATGTTATCTTTATTATCAGGACACTTAGGAAAATTTATGATCATGATTATCATTTACTGATCAGTTATCTTTAGAATAGTTTTAGAATTTCATTTTAGATTCCAGATAAAACCATTGTAATTACTAACTACTCGCGCAAGACCATTCTTCCTATCAGTGAACGAAGCGCTTGGATGTTAAATCCACTCCCTCGGTCCTCCTCCTGTCCCGCTCCCTCTCTCCCGCTCCGCTTTGCGTTGCCCGACCGCTTTCCCCCTCCCCCACTCACTGGTCTCCTGTTGTGATCCTCCTCCTCCTCTCTCTCTCTCTCTCTCTCTCTCTCTCTCTCTCTCTCTCTCTCTCTCTCTTCACTCACTCCTCTCCACCCCAGGTCTACATGAATCAGTCATAGTCTGACCAGACAAAATTTATTTTATGTTTCATGGTAGATTTTGATGGAAAAAATAGAAGCAAGGCAGAACATTTCATTTTTATTGATTTGGCAGAAATGCTACCGTTGCGGCACCAAGAGCAATGTTTTTTTTTATTCCCTAACCAGTCTTACAGTCTTAACAAGATGTTTCAGAGACCATAGTAGCTAGTTTTTTTTTTTCAAATATGGAGTCCTTCACAGTAAAGTTAATTTACCTGTTGATGTTTCATTTGAGCATCTTCATTGCCGCACACACACACACACACACACACACACACACACACACACACAAAACGAAACAAAGAAAAAAATTACACGACAAATGTTGTTGTTTGCTGAGCTTTTAAACTCCCTGTTGACACCTGCATTTACACCTCGGAGATTTCACCATTTGTCGCTTTTCCCATAAAATAAAAGGTCGGCTAACCGGTATGGGAATCATGGGTTAACAATAATGCTGAATCCTATTGCTGTATTTCCACTCAAGGCCATCACGGTATGTGGATGTTTGCAGCCGTTAGTTTCAAGATACGGCCCTGTTTTATTAGCAACTGGAAGTCATGAAGGTGGTCGATGTTTTATCTTTAACTGACAAACGTGTTTCTGGGATTGCGAGAGAAAGGCCTTGTCGCCTGTAAAAGAATGATTCATTATATGAGGCCGTCGGCGCACGTGTGAGACGACACTTTTGCTAAAGAACAAAACTAACTATACACAGTTAACAAATAAAACAAATGACAAATATAACAAACGACAGACAAAGGCTGTTATGGTTGTGTACATGGGAGATATTGTAGCGAACTGTTTTCCTCCCTCTAATAACAATAGCTACATAACTGTCCATCTACATAACTGGAAATATTTCAGCGACCTTGTACTATCTACAAGACTAATTCATACTTTGTATAGAACGGAATATCACAAGGATTGTAAGATTTTTGATGCTTTAATAACTGCAACACCAGATTGCACGGCGTGTACATATCACCGCAGAAGGGAACGTTAACCACCATATTAATACGATCACAACCCCCCTTTCTACTAACCTCCCTAAGCACACAGAGAGAGCGAGCGAGGAGAAGAGGCGGGGCTAGCGTGTGCTTTCAATCTACTACTGGCTAAAACGTATGCTCGTCAATAGTGCTTGCCATATTATTGGTTTTTCCCCTCCGGGCTTATCATTCCATCTCGCACGGCTCCTGTTATATTGCCCCTCTATTTTCTGCTGTCTTCCTCCGCAAACAGGCATAGTACCTAAGGTCTGGTAGTTAAAAACAATATCGACCCAAACGTGACAAAATTGACATCGATAGCTAAAGTGTTAAACTTAAGCGTTGAAATTCGGTTCTTAGAGAGGTGTGTTAAAACGAAGATTTTTTGCTGGGCGTTTGAAATCGGACACCGCTGGCGTTAACGCTTAGTTCATGCGGAGGGATATAGTGTTAGGACTGACAATGTGGAGGTTGTTAAGATGTCTACTCGAAGGATGAAATGGTTTTAAATGTAGCAACAAAAAGAGACGCCGAAGACTTGTAGAGTTTTTTTGGATGTAGCGAGGCTACATTGTTTAAATGACGTGGATTGTCTAACGAATCACGAGTAAAGGAGAAAGGATACGACCGTCGTTCACTCATCCACTGCTTTTGAAGCGCTGGTGGGAAATTCTCTTGAAGTTTTATGTTTTTCCTATAGGACAGTCAATCTTTTTTACTGTTGGATGCCAGGCATTTGAAAAAGGTAAATACGCACGCTTATTTTTGCACAATGAGCGGTTTTGTTATCGCTGTGTTTGCTGAATCCTTTTCTGGAAAACCTTTTAGAACTTTTGCAAAATACAGAAGTTTGGGGCATTGGGGTTTTGGTAAAGAAGGGTGATGTTGGAGTTTTTGTCTACTTTGTTGGGCGAGTGAGTGGAGTGTGTTTGAGGTGGTCTCCCCACTCTCCTTTTGGGAAATGACTCCTTTGTTCACTTTTGAGAACACTGACAAGTTTAAAAGTAACTCTGAAGCTGACCAAACTACATTTATTCAGCTTGTTTCTGGTCACCCTGCATCTTTTGAAGTTAACCTATTCCGTTTGTGTAACTATAGTATCGACACCGAGGTGGTGTTAAGCGCAAAACTGCGACTTTGGAAATATACAAGTGCACTTTTTTCGGTACGTGTCTTGCCCTCTAACCGTTTTCTTTTTCAGTGAAGGGTGAAAATGGGTGTAGTGCACAACTCAAAGTTATTATCATTGTTCTCTTTCGTGCCTCTGCAGTTTTCCTCGCGGAGTTGCGGAGTGTCCGCTAGACGTTATTAATTTATTTTGTTTATTGCACGTTTGGCAGGAAATTCCTTCTGCCCCCTCGCCCCCACCCCCCTTCTCGCTCAACCCCCATAAAATTCGACAGATGTGGGGACTTAGGATATGGGCCCTGCAGTAACTTCTCTAGCGTTTGTCATATTAGTATCGAGTCGTTTTTGCACGTTCTGGAAGGGCAGCGGTGCTCTTATGTTATTGTTTGATCTACCCACCGCGGACTTAGGAAGCTTCTGACTCACTCTTTGTGTAAGTGAGGCGTACGAAGTAGCCGATGGTAATGGCCCATAACGTTCATTTAGCTTTATTCCGGTGACAAATGCCTAAAGCTAATGTGATCGCGGGGACGATTTAAAATTTGCTGTCACAAACATGTTGCACGTGTATGAAATTATGAATGGACGTGGAGTTTTCCCTTTACGTTTTGAGTCTGAAATGTTCTTTTTTCGGACGAAGGTGAATTCGTTAGCGAAGAATATTTACATTGTTTCTGCCAGGGAAGCCGGGATGTTGAGTTGAAGGGGAATTTGAGGGGAGAAAGAGGTGGGGGTGGTCAATGCGAAAAAAAATGGACCGAGGTTATGGGGTTGGGGGTTGAAAGCAGTCAATATGACTTGATTATTTAAATAAAGATCAACAGATACACCGTCACATTTTGTCCGTCGCACGGTTGCATCTCGAACGGTATGTTTTTTTACGACATCGGATTTAAAGGGCATAGCTATTGCTGCAATTGCATTTTGTATTACGGTTCCGTGGGGCAGTTTTATAGAACGCTTGCATCTTCTGGATATATTTCGATATGCTGCCTGTTTGAAAGGAGTTTGTGTGAGTTTTTATTGCTGTAGTTGTATCTACCTGGATCCGTACCGTTACTTTCGCGTGTGTAACATTTAGGGTCAGATGAGCGTAGGTATCTACACGATGGATACAACTTGCTCTGATATTCACGTTTTTACGAAAACTGCTCAGTTTTATGTCGATCCACCCATATCCATTAATGCGTGTACCAAGGCAGAAATAGTGATTTGGCAAATCCAAATCGTCCGACTATCGGTCAGACCGTGGTTTTTTATGTCCATAAATAAACGCTGCTCTTGGTGACATTGTAGATTGCCGAGCTGAGAAAAGGCCAGCGTTCCTCTTCACAGGAATCGGAGATGCCAGGTATTTTTTATGCCTGGTTTTGTGCCGTCAGGACAGACAGTGTCTAACTTTGGCTACACAGGGGTACATGGAGCGTCCAGCCATGAGACGACAGGACAATGCGGATGCCGATTGCTTAAACAGGCTTTCATGTTGTAAAATATGCGTTACATAAGAGTTTCAAAGGTGGCCCGAACCAGAAAGAAAGAATAGATCTGATTAAGCTAATGAAAAAGTAATAACGCGTAAAAGCATTATTGTAGTAATTATCATAGTCAACCTGGACGCTGTGGTAAAACTTAGAACAGAAGTAAAAATCATCGTCGTTTCTACTGCGCATGGTCCAAAGCTGTGCCATTCCTACCGGTGACCGTGCCGAACGAAGCGCCTGCCACGGTGCTGCCCTTTCATAGGCTGCGATGTTGTGCCGCCGGGATAAACACAATGACTGGATACCAGAAGTTCTCACCCGGCGTTCATGCTGAGCCCGCACGCATCCGTGTTTGATTACGTATGACAAGAACAGTAGTATAGTGTGTTTCCTACAACACTATTTCTAAAAACTAGCATCATCAAAGGTGCAGCGAAAGACAGGTTGATGTGATAAGAGGACTGGAGAAGACCTGGGATTTCCCGTGGAGTCTGAATATGGGTGTCTCTCCTCTCCTCCGATGGCCTAAAATTTGGAGTGGGGCCTGGGAAACCAATTTACAGGTCAGGTAGGCCAAAGAGCAGAGGGGCATAGATTTATAAATCCATAGCATTCAGTCCAAACAGAACAAAGACTGGCCTGTTGCTGTTTGGTTGCAGGTTAGAACTTAAGTTACTAAAAGTAGTGATGGTTGTGTGAAAGCTGTGGGAAGTGGATGTTACAGTACTGAAAGAGATTGACTGCAGTATAGCGGAGGGTCATCTGATAGGAATGTACAGTGATAGTGATAGTATATATGTATATACATTGATCATATAGTTCTGGACAGATGCTGTTACATAGCAGGATGATGCTAAATCAGCATACACACATACATGCACAAAGTGGGTATACAGCTGCCTGAAGTTAGCCTAGATTTAGCCCCATTTATTTTTCAAGGTGTTCAGTCAAGGTGATGTTTGTTAATTGAGTAATGACAAGTCAGAGTGTCAGCCATTGACACCCAGGGCTTATCACCTTAGAAGCATTTCAAAAGCGAAGACGAACGCACTTGCAAACTGACTTGGCTGTGAGGTCAATTACAGGAAACGCTTGCAGCTGTAAATTTGTCACAAGGAGCCTCTTGGAAAGCATGACTGAGTAGAGCTGTTGGTGTTTTATGTCAGGAGGGTGCTAGGTACGCTGAGCACAAAAGCGACAGAATTGTGCTAATGGTTTTACTTCCTTGTTGAGGTAATTATTCTGATCTCCCACAGCCTAGCATAATTGTTAAAATGTTTGTTGGCAGGGGTAACAAAAAGTGGATCATTTGATTCTTTGTTTTAGACTTTGGTTATGGTTCATTTCTTTCAACTCCTTGTGTGTCTGAGCTGTTGTCACTTGAAGCATTGCCACGGCAACAGTGAAACGCTTTGAAATCAGTTCTCTGTTGCGGGTCGTGTTCACACGTGTGTCTGGAATACAAAGGGAGCAGCAGCAACACGAACATCAGGCCGTGAACGGAGGAAGCCGCTGTGCATCAAGTGGGCTTTCACTTCCTGGCTGCCGAGCTCTGCCTCCTGGCTCGGACTCCCGGTCCCCCCGGTTCTCTGGTCAGTAGCGCCTGTGTGACCGACGTCTGTGGAAAGCCACATCGCACCTCGCATGCCGGCCGCGTTCGAATGAAACCGCGCAGGTGTTGCTGCCTGCGCTCGCGAACAGCGCGAGGTAAATCTTCGCACCCCTGACATCACCCTCCGTAACATGAAGACGGCTGCGGATTTTTAATGCGAGCTCGACCAGAAGGACCACACGCTACAAAAACGCGTCCTGCGACAAACTTCTGCGCCGCCACCTGAAGCCAATACCCCCTCGGTCGCAGCAGCGGCAGCCGGCCCAGCTGGGGAATGCGGGAAGGAGGGGCCTGGTGATGTTGTTCTTGAGCTCATTTTCAGAGATCTGGGTTTTAACCACCACCGCCCCCTCCCCCCCTAAATTCCTCCTTCCCCCAGTGTTCTCCTCGAAGCTCCAGAGCCCAGATGTGAGCTAATGTGCGTGGCCGTTTGTCAGCAGTAAATCCTGACGGAGGGACCTGCTGCGGCTACGCCTGGATGTTTTAAACCCACTGAGATTTCGCACCACCATAAACTACTTGCGGAGGCCCGGCGCATGGCTGGAGAGGGAGAAAAACGCAGGGATTCGACAGAGATTGATCCTTTTTTCCATTAATGCTGTTATTCTCGTCACGTAGGAGTCTCACTCAAAGAAGAGCTTTTTTCAATTTTTGATTGTTCTCAAACGTGTGTGTTAAAAGTGGAGTGGGCATTGTACTACCCTCTTGCTCAAGATTGGCCTGTGCTGGAGGGTGTGTTGGCTGAATGGCTATTGGGCTCACTGTGTTGGGAGGAAACCTTAAGAGTAATGTAGCCTGGAAGGAGTGTGTGCAGGAGCTGGAGCAGCATCTGTCCACCCTTGAAGCCACGGTTGAAGTTGCCTGGAACGGGTCATGGAGGAGGGGAGTTTGCATTTGATCACTTGCAGACTGCTGGGGGAACACTCTGACCTTAATATTGAGCAAGAAATTCACACAAACATGTTCCTTGTGCAGTAAAAATTTGTTGTCGATGTTTGCGCTGACCGCCAGTCTCAAAATGATGTGTAAGTGTGGGAGGAAAAATGTAACCCTTGTTGGAATTCAGTGTGGTCTAGGACGAAGCGCATTGTGGTTAGATTGAACATACCACTGAGCCCCTGGTGCAGGTCTCCGTGGTAAGTCCAGCTGTATGCCGGGCGGGGAAGCCCCACCACATGGCTTGATGTTTAGAGTAGAGGGAAATGCCCACAGGCCTTCATTCTCAGGGTCAGGTGTGAGCAGCCCTCAAAACAACTTTTCCCCTAGCTTTAAGCTTTGAGTCCGTGCATGTTATCCATTCACACATTTTGATATTTACTGAGGCAGTTTGGGGTCAAGTGCCAAGCAGTGTCCCTACCTGGGCATCTGACTGCCCCTGGGGGTACTGGCCCTGCTCCTTACCACTACACCACATTGTTACCCCTTCTAATGTCAGAAGCAGGCGGGTGTGGTGTACAGAAGTATTTGGTGCAGTTTTTTTAGAATGAATTCCATCATGACTGATGCCTAATGGAATTAGACTGCAGACACAGGGAGCTGAGTGGTGAACGTGTAGATGTTTATGTGTATAGACTGAAGATGACTCAATAAGTCATCTCAAAGTGTGACTAACGGATTGCATGCTCAGACATTGCATCCTCTGCTCCGTGGGAAGATATCTGATATTATATATCTTATCTAAGATATCTTATCAACAGTTTTTAAGTTTTTGTTTAAAAGCAGTAGTAACCGTGTGCTCCCGCATTTTACAATACATAGAATGAGTTCTTCCAAAATGAGTGCTCTGTCGTGGGTGTGGTTGCCTCAGCTCCTTGTGAAAAAAGAAGTCTGTTAATCCTTCATGATAAAACTTTATTATTTAAAGTCTGCTCATCGTGTCCAGCAGTGTTGAGTTCTGAGCCCATCTGTAAAACTCCGCCCTCCCTGCTTCTGTCAGCCCGTGTGCTGTGATTGGCTGTGTGTTGCTGCTGCAGCCATAGCAACGAGTCGCCAGTGGAAATATCAAATGAAGGTGTAATGAGATACTTTCCTTCATGCAAATGCTGCTATTTTAAGTGTTTGTTTTTTTTCCCTCTCCTATTAGAAAGAGGAAATTTGTAAAGGAAACGGGCATAGTGCTGTTAAGATGTCTTTCCCACACTCAAATGCAGTGGCTGTGTGAGAATCAGTAAGTGTGTTACATTGACCTGTTTGTCTGAATTAAAATTGCTGCTTTTGGAGCCGTGATGGTCTGCTTGAACAGATTTTATGTGGACCGTGCACATGCTTTATGGACCGTTCATGTAATCCTGTACTATCAGAGTATGTGGCAATGCCTAAAGGTAGCTCATCACAGCAAATGTTGAACATGGTATGGGGTTGAACAGGTCTGGAACAGCAGAGCAAAGGCCTATATTTGGTCAAACTCGGTGCATTTTGCCCATGACTTTTTGGGCCTTTTTTTCTTACACAGCCTTGAGTTTAGTGCTTGATGAAAACTATGAGCCTGTGTTAACGCTCTCTGAACAAAAAACAAAAAAAAGAATCAAAAATGGTATTGCCCTACAGAGGAAAAAAGACTGGGATATACCTATAATATTCTAAGATTGTTTGATATAACTAAAAAAGTGGTTGATGGGAATATTTATTAACTTACAGTGAAACTCTGGTTTGTCCAAGCCGGCATGCGGCGCTCTTGTGTGTTGTGTGTGAGACGGTAGTGTGGCTTCAGTGATGGTCAGTGTCCCCCCCCTCTGTGCGTCTCTCCTGTAGGGCTGTAGTGGCAGAGACTCAGTGGCATGAACATGCAGCAGGAAAGGATGGCTGCAGTGGGAACAGACAAGGAACTCAGCGACCTCCTGGATTTCAGCGCGGTAAGACAGGGGGCGGTCAGGGCTGGGTTCTTCAGGGGGCTGTGGGTGGGAGATTTTTGGGAGGGGGTGAGGTGCTCAGAAGGGCACAGGGGGTGTGGGGGTGGCACATTTCCAGTGATGAGAGCAGAATGTCTCCAGCTGCCCATCTGTACACAACCGTGTGCCTGTTTCAAATGTTGTGGAGGTTGAATTTTAGTCATAGATTTTATAGGCCTGTCAGTTGTCGTGAATGAAATTGCAGCTATAACACTCTCTGCACAGCCTGTAAATGGTATCATTTTCCCACCCTTTTCCCCAATTCCCAGTAGGAGAGTCATGAGTGAATACAGATGCATCACACACATCCTTCTGTTTACAATGCAGTAACTTGCTCCTTCATAGGTTATTGGCCCTAACACATGGGAAAGCTCATTTCAAATGGGCGTGGGCATTTAGGCGTACAAGAGCCACAACTGCAGTTTGGGTATAGCGCGCTATAAGATGCCTCGATTAGTCCTTGTAGAATTTTTCCAGTTGCTTCATGGCCTGTGCAGTAAATATTGACTGCGAACGCGCGGAGGAGCGTCGTAATAGGCCGAAAGCGTAGGATGTGTCACCACACGTCGATGTGTGAGTCACTTGTGCTGGCCAGTGACAGCTGGCCCAATATCAGTGGTTTATATCACTCTGCTGAGGGGACAAAGTGCTGACAGCACCAAGATTTAATATTTGGAGACTGCTTCCAACAGAATTTTTCTGCATTGCTTTACCCCCCTGCATTAAAGATTAAATGCATCTGTGTTTTCGTGAGATGTTACCGTGGCATGTGCTGAAGTAATATCTAAATTGTTTTACTGATTTTTACAGTCAAAACCATGAAAATAGCATTGAATCTCCGTGAAATCCGACACACTGAAATACGCTTGGCGTGGTTTCCGTCGGTCTTTGGAATGTTCTTGTGCCCCACGCTCATCTCGGTGGGGGTGTGTGGTCTTGGATACCAAAGGAATCAGATGCCCGTCACCAGCCACAGAAATACTCCCTCTGCTCACTTTAATGCCACACATTTTCAATGCAGGGCATGACGTGTGCAGCAAACATGTAGATCTGGATATCATCTGGATGGGCATGTCTCATTTTCTCTGCCATCAGGCAGCTCCATCCTGGTAGAGGAGGGCTCTTCCGCTCCTTCCCTGGAGGAGCCACATTTAATTCACTTCATGGTTTAATTGAATCCAGTTAACATTCAGTCATGGTCCTGAAAAGGCTGGATTGGAGACAGATGAAGCCTGTTGAATGGTGGGCCTTAAATGCTGTAATGTCTGGCATCCCACTGGCAGAGTGTTTGTGCCCACACCATACCCAGACAGTTCTGGATCACAGACTTGTCATGTCATCTCTCAGAAGCTCAAAATCCATGTATCGTTGTCATCAAAACTACCTCTGATTCTGTTCAGCGGCTGGACGTAGAAGTCTGGATTCAAATTGGGCGTTATCAGTCTAATTTTGTTTAATTTAATGACATACTGTTTGGGTTACTATACTATCAAATACAAGTGACATATGAAAAGACTACAGATATGTCTGCTGTACCGTGACAGTAGTTGTGTGGTATTGAATCTTGCAACCAGGCTGATTTTTTTTTTTTTTTTTTTTTAATTGAATACAACTGCAAGTACCTTCACAAAAGGCCTTTTTACCGGCTGCTGTTAAATTGAATGTTGCAGTCTTGAATAAAAATGGTTTGGCCTTTTTGCATGTCCAATGTCTTACGTGTGAAATGTTCACTCCCACGTTGACACTTAGTGTCACGTGAAAAACCTTTCTCTGCCGGCGCCATCACACTGGCTTGTGAGAGCATTATTTGAAGCCTTCTGTGCTGAATTGTATTGATAATGAGCTGTTAAAATCACACATGCTAAAGTGAAAGGTGGAAGTAGTCTCCCCCTTTCCTTTTTAAAGTGCTGATCCAATCTAGTACAGTCTAGCACTGCAGTCAAAACAAAAGTGATGCTTCTTCATGCAAGGTTTCGGAATTGTACATTGCTGAAAATTATTTCTCGGAATTCAGAATTAAGGACCCCGTCTTTGTGAAATCTTGCACTCTATCAGTTGATTTGAGACTGATCCCAGATCAGCTTTGCTTCACGAGACAATGGGAGGCAAAGCCGTTCATCCCTCCTGCTGTCTCTCTTTGTATTGTCTTCTCCACTCCCATGTCTATAATGGTGTGTCTGGCAGCGATCTATTCTTTGAAGAACTTGAAATGAAGTAAGTTTGAATTTACATGATGATGGAAAAGCGTCTTCACAGGACGTGCTGATTACGGAGGGATTTACATCAAGAATGTTATGCATTCATGGCTTTATAATTTATAACCATGCATCCACTCTGTCCTTCCACTCCTTAAAGCAAAAATACTACTGTGAAAAGAGCCTTGCAAAGTAATGATTGTATTAGCTAGACATTTCATTCCATTTGCAGTATTCAAGTCACACTACACATATGCAATTTGCTATTAGTCGCAGGGAAATATTATAATAATTATGGTGACATTATTTGCATATTTACGTCAACCTGTATTGCTTACATTCTAAATATTATCAATGTTTTCAATTCAGTTTATGTGCACTGCTGAAGGGTGCAGTGTCGGTGTCCCACCTGGGGATTGGAGTGGGGAGGTCTAAGCCCAGTTCCTCTTAACCACTGTGCCATGAGGCCCCATCATTGTCATCAACACTGCTGCTGCTGCAGTTAGCACAGCCACACCGAGAGGATGTCTGCCTGCTCCTTTCGGCCATTTGCTCTGCTTGTCCTCCCTCTGACTGTTTGGTAAAGGGCAGCGTGTGTGCTCTGTGTTTTGTAGAGTCCTTGCATCAGTACTCATGCCTCTCCCCTGACCCCTTCTGTGTTTCTCTCTAGATGTTTGCTCCCCCTGTGGCGAATGGGAAGAACAACCCGACGACGTTAGGCCAGTTTGGAGGGACAGGTAGGCACCTCCGACGGGATTTAATGTTCGACCGAACTTTCCTCTTCTAGAGCCAGCCTCTTCTGGGACAGCCTTCTTGTAGAACAGGCTTTTGAGGAGCTGCAGTGGATGCTTTGGGGTCGCTAAGGGGACAACTGGGACAGCGTTACATGGTGAACAAAGGAAATGATGATGGGGGTTGTGAGGTTAACACACGAATCCAAACCAGAGACACCCTTAGAGTTATGTTTGAGTGTCAGTGCCAGAAGAAAATGACGTATGATTTGACATTTAGTCTGTGTGTGGCTAATAGGTCAAACATAGAAAAGAAATCAAGGGTGTAATTGATGAAGTCTCAATGTCATATTCTGAACTGAAGTGAACGTCTGCTGTGAGAATTATATTCACAAAACGTTATCAGTCCTGCCGCTGTGTTACTATCAGTAGTTTCTTGTCACACGACTTCCAATTTGAATAGCATGGCCGGTGGGTGGCCAGACAGCTGCGTTAGATAATTTGTGGGTGTGTATCCCTCTAGCCACCATAGGGTTTGGGGAAAGTAACCTTATCTAAAATCAGATGTAGTAGCAAGATAGCCGTGTCAGTGAAACCAGTGTTATTGTAGCCAGAGCAGCGCTAGCGGTATGACAGTTAGAACATCAAAGAATTCCTCAGTAATACCATTGCTGTATGGTTATCAACACGTTTCAGTTTTCACGCGGTTAGGTCAAAACTCATTTCTTTTTTCATTGAACCGGTAACCTTTCGGTTATGAGCGCCGTTCCTTATCACTACACCGCACTGTGGCCCACAGTGACCAGCCTCCTCATGTTGTCCCAGTTTTCCCCATCATCTCTCCCTGGGTGCTCAGACCTTCCATTGCATGTTACCATTTCACTTCCCACCTGTAATTATTTATTAAAGGTCTTTAAATGAAGAGGCAAAGCAAGAACAGCCTTTTTCGTTCAGTGGCAGTTCCTCTTCTTGTGTCTTGGAATGTGCTGTGTGCCTTTTTAAAAATAAAACATTATCTAAAATGCATTACAGCCAATGACACTGTTACATAAACTCAGAGTTGTCTGGTCACAGCGGTAAGAAAGGGGATGTCTGAAATTCTGGTCACTTTTTCAGCCACTTGAAGTTCCTCTTGTGGTCTGTACTTCCGGACCCTCTGTTTTTAAGTTGTGTGGTTATTTACATGTTGCCATGGTGAAAGAAGATGAAGGGCGTATGTGTGAGAGAGGTGATGGGGTGATTTCAGGTGGAGGTTAGTGGCTACCGGCAGTGGTAGCTTTGATTGTACTTGCAAACAGTGTAGCACGCACACACTCGCATACATGCACAGAAACACATGCATGTACACAGGCTCACACGCACGTACACACACAGACACTCTTGTGGGCAAGCACCTGCATGCAGCAGTAATCCATAGGTTTGTGAAGCACCCCCACCTTTTTTTTTTTTTAAAAAGTGTAACAAAGTGAGAGCTTGGGGCTGTGCTTGTTGCCTTTGAATGCTCTGTGTCTGTATGATGTCACAGCTGTGGGTGCTGCTCTGTGAGGCCTGTGGGGGGTTTGGAGGCTACGTTCCAGCCTTCAGACAGATGTGGGAATAGTGAGGCTAATGACCCGCTGCACCGGAAAACTGCTTTCAGGGGTTCCTTGCAGGTCAGACAGCTCCACGCTCTTCAGTAAGCTCGGAGTGTTGGTTTCGCAAAACGAAAGAGCATCTGGAACAACCTGCAAATTTTTTTGATTACACTGTCTCAGTATTTGTAGTTTGATCTTTTTCCATTAACAGTTTTGTGCTTTGTTGTGATTTGGAATGATCTGCACAAATATTTCCCCAACCATACCTTTCTCTTTTAGTTGTTGATGTCTTAATGTTGGCCCTGATTTGAAATGGTGTTCTGTCCACAGGAGCAATAGAAAATGGTGTAGGCCCAAGCAACATTCAGACTGTACATGTTGAATATTACTTCCAAATATCATGCTTAAAATTGGAAAAGGGTTTCCCCAGTTAATGAGGGAAGACTAGGAGTAGACTGCACCTACCAAGGAGAGATTTCCTCCTCTCCCTAATATGGATTTGATAAAGGATGAGGATGACACCAAGTTTGTGTTTGATCTGTTTCTATGACGATGCGCTGTATCGGTCTTGCTGTGAAGGTATTTTTAGTCTCCCTGGATGAGGACGTGTACAGACAAAGAGGAAGGTATATCTGGTGGGTTCTGGTGGTTTGTCTGCTGCTAAAATCCAATGTTTATTTAGGGTATGTTAATTACCGTGCCTCTAAGTTTCTGGTTTGGTGACTGTAATGTGATGACTAAGTTCAAGCATTGCTGTGAATTTGAGAAACACTTTATGTAGCAGTGTTGTAAGAACAGTGCAACCTTCAAAGTCCTCAGAGTTAGAAATATATGCACCAGGGAGTTTTTAGTAGTAGCTTGTATGGACTTTGTAGAGGAATCAAAGGCGCATGGAGTTCAAGACCAGGCTTGGCACAGTCCTAGATACACTCTAGACTATAGACAAAATAATGAGCCAAGCTGGGCTTGAATGGTCTATTCTTGTCATTAAACGTCTTATGTTATGTTCTGTCTGGAAATGTGGGTGTTCTGACAGATAGCTCTAAATGGGCTGTGAAGTTGCTGGTATCGTTTCCAAGAAATGGTTTGTTTGCAACAGCTGCATTTCAGAATGCTCTAGCCCGTGTGTGATAGCACCCTGTTTCTCACATGCCCTCCTGCATTGTGAAAGTGAGCCATTCTCATTGCACCCCCCCTGCTTCCCATCCCCCATTCCTATTCAAGCCATGCCCCCCCCCCCACTGACCTGCAGGAAATGGCTTTTCCAAACTACTGCTGCCCCCTCACACCGTGCAGAGGGTGTTAGGCAGGCCCCCCTCCCAGGCCGTGTGAAAAGGGTGTCAGATACACCCATTCTCCTCTGCTCCAAGCACCACCTGCTGTTCTCTCCCTGCACGCTGCTACTTCAGTGTTGCTGATAGGAGAGGCAAGTTCCCAGTGTACGGTTACACTGCGTCCCTATGAGTTTCCTATGAAATTCGAGCCGTTGAAAGTGTCAGAAATACGGTTGGATGTGGATACATAAGCCCCATCCAGGCTGGAATCGGAGGGTGCACTTTAGGATTGTGTTAGGGGGGGCAGGATGGACATTAAGTAAAGAGGGAGGGGACTCCAGTGGGCGGAGCCTGCAGGTAATTAGCCATAAGCACTTAAAACCCCAGACAGAAGCCAACACAACAGCCCAACTGGTGAAGCTGCTGGGTGTGTGTGACATGAGTCCAGGGTGTTTAGTTTCATCTTTTGGCGCCCAAGCCTTTTGGCTGACTTGCTGTTTTGTGCCGTAGTAACATTTCATTTGATATCTCCTTACACGTGTTCCACGTTAATGGGCAGTTTGCCTGGCGTCCAAAGTAAGTGTTTAGGTGTCATTTTTAATGAGTCTTCTACACCACTCCCACAGTCAGCAAAGGTGCTTCCTGAAGCACAGTCTCACACCCTGGTCCTTTCAGCATCATTGCAGACCAACCCAGACTCCCGCAGCAGTGAGACTTGTACGACTGGTATAAAGTACTGTGCGCCTGAGGGATCATTAACTGTCGCAGGTGAACTTTGCTTTGGGAGCCCTGTAAGGGCCTTCTTCACCCTCAGGCATATGGGCAGTGGAATCCGCAGGGCTGAGTTCACTTTGGACAGGCACACACACAGCGCTTGATCCAGCAGGGGTGTAGAAACGCTTCCTCATGCAGGAGACGTGGGCAGACCTAGGGGGACGGCGGGTTTTTGCGGGGGTGCGTTGGGTGGGTCTGTGGGGGGCACTGCAGTGGTGCGTTTTGCGTAACCCTGGCCCACACAGAGGTGGCTGCGTGGTCTCTTGGGCCTCACCTTACGGTCACACGCTTTCATTTACTGAAAATCCGA
>CM032896.1:9312500-9437500 GCA_019176425.1 Megalops atlanticus
GTGTGTGTGTGTGTATGTATGCGCGTATGCACAAGTGATGAGAGTAACAGGGCCGTCCTCCAGAGAAGGGTGGGCAGCCTGATCTCCTCACAGAATTGGGAGTTTGTAGGTGTATGTTTGGGGATGTGGTGAAAGACAATGAAGGGAAGCTGAGGAGAGAGGATCTGTTCTGGCCTGCATCTTCCCAGTTGAGTGGGAGCGGTTGTACAGATTACATTTTCTTTGACACAATATATTGCTCAATTAAGAATGAATTTCCCTTACTATACTAAACAGCACATGTAAGGTGCAAGAACACTGACCTCCATATGGAGCTATCACAGAGTACAAACCCATTTACAATCCTGTAAATCCAAATTCAGTCACACAGAAGCAAAGGAGGCTCCACTTCATGGTGGGACAGCGTGGTGGCGTTTCTGGCACTGTGCCGCTGTCTGTGGATGCCTGCGTATCGAGCAGAGACGTATTGTTTACGCGATACCGAAGGGGTTGAGAGATCAGGTTGCTGTCACGTGGGGTTGTGCCCTCACAGGCCACCCCGCGGCGGCCCCTGTGCCCCGCCAGCGGTCTGTGAGAGCCGCGCTCCGCAGCAGAGCTCGGCGGCACACCTTGCCTGAGGTATAAATAGCGCTGCTGCTTTCGCAGCTCCCCGTTTCGGAGGAATCAAATTTAGAGTGCTGAGTGGTTGCATTGCTGTGACGGGGGGAACACGGGGGACCCTGGGGGGTGATTGGGGTCAGAGTGTTCCGTGACCCTGTGTACCCAGCTTACACCCCGTATCCCCCTCCTTTCTGTGTTTCAGGTAAAAATGAACGAGGCCCGTACCCGTCCTTCGGTGCTCAGGTAAGCCCGTCCACCTGTGTGGGCCCACCTGATGTTACTCACGCTTCCACCTGGAGCAGCTGCTTACCTTGTGTAGCCAGCTAGTGCGTGGAACCAGGCTGGCACAGGAACAGAGATGGGGGAAAAAGATACTCCCTTCTCTCTCAAGAGCTGCTGTATTTCACCAGGGAATTTTCAGTCTTGCCAGTGTGGGGAAATGTGTGTAAAATACATCCAGGCTCCCGTAGGGAATTTTTTTTCTCTTCTTTTTAGGTCTGGTTTGTCCATAGCTCATGCTGTATGCTAATTATACAAGCGTTTTGGCTTCCTCCTATTGTTGGGAGCAGCTGTGTTCATTTTACTGTTTGTCGCTCAATTAGTGCTGGATCTGTGTGTGTGCGTGTCTGTGTTCTCTGTGTCTGTGTGTTTTCTCTGTGTTGATCATACTCTCTCTCCCCGTCTCTGTAGTCTGGGTTCTTGCCCTCTGACATGGCCATGCCCAGCCCAGACTCGCTCTCACCCTCTGGACTGAAGCCCGGCTCTCCCTTCTACTCCTCGTATCCCGGCAACCCCAGACGGCGGGGCCCAGAGGTGAACATGGGTAAGTGGCCCCTCTAATACTGATATCAGATACAGGAGAGGCTCTCGCTATTTCAAGCCACGCACAGTGCGATAGGGACATGCATATCTGTGTGTTATTTATAGAGCGTTCGTTAGAGAGAAATTAAGAGAAATTCCAGAAAATACCTTGGAAATGACAGATCTGCTGAGATTTGGGAGGTTTGTGTAAGATGCTCATTTTTGGGCTTAATGATTCATTTTGCTATTTACATGAATGTTAGAAATGGTTGATATGGTCAGTAATGATATGATGGATGGTCTTGGAACTTGCTGAATGTCTGATGTCTCTTTGGTGTCCTTTCAGACAACCAGCCGAAAAAGATCCGGAAAGTTCCTCCAGGCTTGCCCTCTTCAGTGAGTATTTACTGCATCTAACACGCAGATTCAGGCAGGCACGCACATGCACACACACGCGCACTGATTCAGGCAGGGATGCAAACACACACACACTCACGCAGAATCAGACAGGCACGCACACACACTCACGTAGATTCAGACAGGCAGGCACGCACACGCACACACACTTGCACAGGCTCAGACACGCACATGCACGCCACAGTAGCCTCCGCTCCAGCCAGGAAATGGGCGCAGATAATGTGCTGGAAACGGCTTTCACAGCTGTTTCCACCCTGTTCCCTGCCATGGAGTGCTTTGTGTGGGGGGGGGGCATGTTACCCATGCAGTGCTGTACACCCCCCCGTTCTCAGCTTGCCCTTGGGTGGGGAAGATACCGTTCCACAGGACAATGTAAGACCTGTTGAGCTGTACTCAGCAGATGCTTGTAGGTTTTGAAATGTGGCCATTCTCTTGGATTTGATCATGGCTGAAATGAGTGACCAACAGGCCTACAGGCAGGATTTGAGCGAAGATTAAACCCTCCCCCCGCCGCCCCCGGTATCCTGAAATCTGGGCCCTGCAAATCCCCCCAACAGACAAACCTCCCCTAATCCCCCTAATTACCTTGACAGTGAATACCAGTCTACTGCATCCATTCCAGGACCCTCAGGGTTAATTTTCAGTTCCAGCTATGTGTCTGTAGCATTATACAATAAAGCCGTGCGCAGTTTACCATTGGAGCAATTTTCTGTGGTATTTTTGTGAATAGGAAATGCTTGTTCTGGTAAGTGGATTGGAATCCACTGCTTATTTGCTTTCTAGAACATATCAAATCAGTGACGTCATGGGTGTTTTTTTTTTTCTTCTTCCCCCTGTTCCTTGTTGCCTTCATGCTCATCTCCTCTCCAGATTATTTCAGCAGAACTGAGTTAATTCCCTGTCAGCGGGGATCTCAGTCAACCCCCTTCCCCCCGCCCTCCTGAGAAGGAGGGGCTTACACCGCCGCTTTTACTCTGCTGTGGTCTCCGCGTTCGCGCACGTCTGCTCTCCTCAGTCCCCCTAACAAAGGCAAAGCGAAAAACGAAACCGTTCCTTATTGTCTAAATGACTTTACTGCAGGACAGCTCCTTTCCCCCCCGCCCCTCTGGCTTTGTTGCCTGTAAGATGTGCGCGGGCTGTGCTGTGCTCCCTCCCTCCCTCCCTCTCTCTGCTCGGTCCCTCCGCTCCCTCCTCGGCTCCCTCGCGCGCTCCCTGCGGAGTTGGACAGCGTCCAGGAGTGGGCAGATGGCTCTGTAATTAGAAGTGCATCTCTCCACTCCCTTTCCACTTCTCCCTCTTTAATCAAATTACAGGAAGAAGTCGCTTTGCTGTGTTTGCATCCTCTCGCTGCTTGCACTTCTATTCATTCATGAAAAAAAAAATGTAATTAATTAATAAAAAAAGATGGATTAAAAAAAAGCCGCGACCGTCGTGGGGGGTCAGTCAGATTCGCTGCAGGGTCTCTGTCAGTTTGGGAGAAAGCGCTGTGATGAAGAGAAAACCGTGCTAATATTCACACACCCCACGGTCTCATGGTTCTGGTTCTGAAAGCTTGAGAGACAAATGGACTGCCTGCACATCATGGACATGTCATTTGTGTGCAGTACCTTTTCCCCACGTAGTAGCCCTGCGCTCGGAGTGGGGAGAGTCTTAGCTGGGTCCGTACTCTAAATAAACGTTCACGTCTCTGGGTGTTGGAACATTCTAGACCGAACGTGTCCTCCTCCCAGGCACAGTCAGGAGCTCCAGTGCACCCGGGTGCCATAGAAACGGGTGAGATGATTAAAGCGGGAGCCAGGCGTGGTGGGGCGGGGCGGTGTGGGCCGGGCCTCCGGGAGGGGCGCGGGGTGGCGAGCCCGTGCCCGCCGCTGGGTGCAGCGCTATTTCGGGTGGTCCCTGGGGGGACAGGATGGGTACGCTGTGTGATATTAGGAACGGGAACACTACCAGCAGAGCAGCCAGGCCTGCTCCTGGCTCCCGGCTGCCAAGAGCACCATCATGCAGGACCTTTAAGGCAAATGCCATCACCCGTGCGTTTTCAGGTACATTCCTGGAAGTTTTCACCTGCATTCCCTGTTCCCAGCATGCTGTGAACCTGGCCGCATTTGCTACAAAGTTACATCATTTCACCTGCTTTCACACAAGATACACTTTTATATAATATAATTAAGACTATGGAAATCTAGGCACATTGGGGGATAAGTGAAATTACTGCCGTGTCACTGTCTTAGAATTGTGTATATGGTGAATGTGCATTATGACTGATGGTCTTTTTGTGTTCTGCAGGTGTACCCCTCCACCTCAGGGGAGGACTACAACCGTGAGGGTGCGGGGTACCCCTCTTCTAAACCCGGAACAGTCTACCCCAGCTCCTTTTACATGCAAGGTCGGTGGTGATGATGATGGTGGATTGTATTTATATAGCACCTTTTTTGGATCTCAAGAGCTTTACAATGGGGGGGCCTCACTCCACCCCCATCTTACCCTCTCCTGTGTGTCCAGGAACGCCCACCTGGGGCACTTAGCACCAGAGCGCCCCACAGAGCATTAGCTAATCCTTAGATTCCAGTCCAGCCATCAGACCCTCTGGCATGTCACTGTGAATGCCACATGTCTACAGCCAGAGGGTGCAGTGTGACAGATTTTCGCAAAATGAAGCTGTCAGTGCAGCATGTTTGAGCCATAATTACTGTGAGAATCGCTCTGTCTGACGCTGACTCACACCCCCTTGTTTTCGGCAGAGGGCATGCACCCCCCCGCAGACCCATGGGGCCAGCCTGGGTACGCGGCCATGCTGGGGAACCCCTCCCTCATCGGCCAGCCCGGATCCTTCCCCTCCATCAGCCCCCAGGACAGAATGGTGAGGTTTCCCTTGCGTGTGTCACCCTGCAAAACAACCAACAGGGAAAACGCACAGGAGCACTCAAAAATCTCAACCTACCCAGTACACTTCACTAAACGTGATACATGCTTCAGTTCTCTGATCTGGTACCCTCTGGACTACACTGGCTACAAATCACCAGAGTGGTGTGTTTCATTGGGGTTGTTTTTCCCTTGGTAAAGAAACAGAACAATGTGTGTAAGCCTGCAGTACAACCTACATAGCCAAGCCTTACCTACTCCCTTCATAATGGTGTGTTACTGTTACAAACTCGGCCCTACCTCCAGTGAGCTGACTTCTGTCCAAAGGTAGTCATTCCAGTCCACAGGTATGAGTAGATAAGTGAAACTTGTATATTACTAAAGGAAATGGAACAAGAACAGCCATTCTTGCTGGTAAGATCCAGAAGAAAACCATGTGACTGTTTCTGCTCTTGATCAGAGTGCTGAGCACCTGCAAAGATATTATTTATTTGCTTCTTAGATGTCCTTGTCCAGAAAGGATAAGATGATGACGTTGTTTATTTGTACAGCTGAGCATTTACTGAATTGCTGAAGGCTAAAGGGTCAAAGAAACAACGGGAATACACCACTTGGGAATCAATTTGTGGTCACCACCGAATGTGGTCATTACTGGGTTCTGACAGAGCTCCTCTGTCCCGTCCTTCAGAAGCGGCAGCCGCTGCCCCTGTCACCACAGACCTACCCCCTCCACGGCAATGAGGTGAACGGCAGCCTTTCGGCGGGTTTCCACCCCACCTCAGCGGGGTACGGGGTCTCCAACCACACACCCCCCATCAATGGAGCAGATGGCATCATGGGTAAGAGGCCGAGAACACGTCTGAACCTGTCAAATGAGAGCTGTATCAAAATCTGGGCCTTTGCGAAGGGAACTTTTCTTATGCTGGCGAACTGTTCTCCAGACAGCGGCTGTCTGCCGTCTGTCTCACATTGGCAGCTGTGGTTTACCAGTTTTATAGATGTATCATACGGGGGAGTTTCTCGGTAAACGTGAGTGAAGCTGGCACATTTGTGGTTTGAGAACACAAAAATGGAAAGCTTTTTTTTTCCCCCCTCCTATTCTGATACCCCACAGCCAATCGCGGCTCAACGGCAGGGAGCTCGGGGGATGAAATCGGAAAGGCCTTGGCTTCGGTAAGCGAGACACTTTCACCGTCGGTTTCAGCGAACTGATCTTAGTGGACAGGGAAGCGGGACAAGTGTTAGAGCTGGTGAACATTAAAGTTTAAGCAGAGTGAATGTTACAGGTTTGGTGGGACTGCCGTGATGCTCTCAGGCTGAGTTAAGCTAACCGCTCGCTGTGGTTTTTATGTACAGATCTATCCCTCGGATCAGAACAGCAGCACCTTCCCCTCAACCCCCTCCACTCCGGGGGGCTCCCCCCAGGGTATTGCAGGTGTGTGCGACTCTCTACACACACACACACACACACACACACACACACACACACACACACACACACACACACACACACACACACACACACACAACCACTCATACACACATCAGCTTAGTCACAGGAGCAGTTTACTGCAGTAGACGACAGTCAACATGGAAAAAAGTGCTGCCAAGGCAACTCTCATCGGAGCTTTAAAACGGTGCGCATGAACTGTAGTGACCCAACGGTGCTCTCCGTAAAATGACTCTGCAGTGCCATCTGCTGTGCAAAGGGGAGAATTGCTCGTTAAATACTGGATGCGCAGTATCTGTGTGATAGTTTAGGATCCTAGATTCTCATTTTCAAAAGCAAGCATTTTTCGTAAGTGTAATAAATTTTCTTGAATTCATATACCATTTTAACACCAATTGAAGTGTTGCTTAAATGCAAAAATGAGAAGATGGCTGTTTCTGAAGCTGAGAGATGCTTTTTGTCTCGTCAGGAGCTGCTTCTCAGTGGTCCAGACCCTCTGGTCAGGCAGGCCTGTCCCCAAACTACGAGGGCAGGCTGCACTCTCTGGTAAGCGGGGAGGGGGAGGTTATAGGGGGGTTCTGAGTTTGGGGTGGCTGTGTAACATAGCGGTAAGAAGCAGGGCTCATAACCAAAAGGTTGCTGGTTTGATTCCCAACTGAGTCACTGCTGCTGTACCAACGGGCTTAACCCATGGGTACATCAGCAGCGGCATGGGTAACCCATACTTAACCCAGAATTGCCTCAGTAAATACCCAGCTGTGTAAATGTGGAAGATTAAAAAAATGTTAAATGAATATAATGTAATGCCAAGTATCGTCTTACTGAGTTTGCTGGGATGTTGTGTTTTCCCCTCGGTTTGCATTGACCTGCTCTTTCTGCCCGCAGCAGAACAAAATGGAGGACCGGCTGGAGGAGGCCATCCATGTGCTGCGCAGCCACGCGGTGGGCCAGGTCCCGGGCATGGCGGGAGCCGACGTGCACAGCCTGCTGAGCGCCGTGTCCTCGGCACACAACGGCGGCCTGGGAGGGCTGGGACAGGCCTTCTCCAGCAGCGGGCTGCCCCTCGGCAACCGCCACACACCCATGGTGAGGACTGGGGGGAATTTCATCACTTTAATATTCACATTTCAGTCACTTTTATATCTTTATCCTGTAAAGTCGAAGGAAGTGGTCAGATGATTGTACTGTCCTTGTAAAGTTGAGGAAAATTGCCTGTACCTAAAACAAAGTTGACAGTCTTTTTTTGTTGAGCTGCTCACGCCCTCTCTTCATAGTTTAGAGTAGAGCATTAGGTTAAGGACTCCGTATTGCAGACAGGTGTCTATCGAGCAACTGTGTGTGTGTGTGTGTGTGTGTGTGTGTGTGTGTGTGTGTGTGTGTGTGTGTGTGTGTGTGTGTGTGTGTGTGTGTGTTTGTCCCTGCTCTCCACAGTTGAGTGTGTCGCTCTGTGTGCTGACCTGTTTGCCGCCTTTCTCTCTCCCTTTCTCCGCTCCATAGGTGGGTAACCACCATGAGGACTCCTCCAGCCTGTCCCCCAGCGGGGGCCTTCTGCATGGCCATGCCTCTGTCCCCACGCAGCCCGGCGCCCTGTCCGACCTCAACCGGCAGCCCGAGGGCTTCAGCAGTGAGTCCCTCCCCCCTGTCCACGGGAGCACCCACCCGTACCCCTCCCTCACATTCAGTCTGACCGCGCTCACATATCCTCCAGTCCGCAGTAACAGGAGGTATGGATGGATGAAAGACAACGATGCCTTAAATCACACGTTCATACCTTTATCCTTTCAAACGTTGCATTAATGCAGTAAAAGTCTGAAAGGTGGTTATCTACATTCACCATCTCCATATTCACGCCTTAAAAATGGCTTGAAGCTGGAGTCAGCGTTTGGTGTCAGTGCCAGAATGCAATCACAGGCATCAGTCTTGATTGATGTAAAAGATTACATCTATTTTTGGCAGTCATCCACCCTGACATAGCACACCATCTCACATCTGATCTAAGAGGATCTATAGCCGCTCAGTTTGTCCCCTTAAGTGTATATTTCAGATTGGTTTAATTTGTGTCTAGAGTCCCGTATGGGTTCAGGTGGGGAACGCTCACCTGCCCCCTCCCCCTCCGCAGGTGTGCCTGGGGGCATAACCCGCTCCACACACTCCAGCAGCAGCGACATCAAGAGAGAAGAGAAGGAGGACGATGAGAACTCCATCGCCGACAAGTCCGAGGACGACAAGAAAGAGGCGAAAGGGGCCCGCACCAGAACAAGGTGTCTGCCCCGACCTGACCACGCCCCCACAAGCACACCACACACACTGAGAGGGGTTCAGCAGTGCCCTGCACCCCTGTATACAGCATGGAAGTTTTTTTTTTTAAGATGCTGATGATTCTCTGTCTGTGTTTGGGTACCATGCTCACACCAAAGCTTAAGTTGCATGTTCACATGTACACTTTTTATCATGATCTTCTTTGTCTGTCCCACATGGGTGGAAATGTTTTTCATGTTGAAACAAACCAAAAAAAAAAAAACACATAATAATTGGCAGAGGGCTCCTCTAACTGCTGTATTTCTATTTGTTGAAGACTTGCTGTTTTGGGAGGGGGGGTTAAAATATCAGAGCTGAGAAATGTGGGGGCTGTGTTGAACCCTCAGTGTTTCGGATGTGGGGCCATGCTGTAGCCGTTTTGATTATCATTTTGCCCCCCTTCCCCAACTCTCACATTGTTTTCAGAGAAGAGACGTTTTCCCTCAAGACTTTCTCAACCCCCTCAGACCAGGGAGCAGAGTAAGTCCCTTAAACACTACGTCACAAGCGCTTCAGGGACTGCTGACGAGCTGCTGTCAGACCACACCCCCCTCCCACCCAGTCTGTCGGGGGGTGACACAGCACACACTACCCCGGGAGGCTAACTTTAATGCACAACCCAAGAAAACACAAGCTCAGATTCCTGTAGAGGAGCTCAAAGTTGAACAAATGACCTATTTGTTAATCATAAAAATTACGCATTAAAGCATAAACAAAAACCTTTTCCAGTCTATGTGGGATAGACTGCTTTTACTTGAGGCTCTTTTAATGCAGAGAAAGCTCATTGTATAAAGCAGCTGTGTTGAACCAAGTTCACTCCATTTTGAAGATATGTCATTTGTGTGCTGTTTGAGCACATTTTGATGGTTTGTGTACAGTTGTGCACAACTGTAATTCCTAATGCCAGTTTTGTGGACTTGTCATAAAACTATCACTGAGTCAGGACATGCAGCCTTTATTGAAATCCATCGAGAGCCCTAAAGGTTTTTTGTCATTTCTCAACCCCCCCTTGTAATAATGCACAGAAATGATGTTAGTATGATCAGTTTTCAGAATGAACCTACATTGTGCTTTACGGTTGCCACTTGTGATGGAATGAATCATTCAGATTGTAACGACGCAGTTTGTCTCTCTGCCGTGTGTGTGTGTGTGTGTGTGTGTGTGTGTGTGTGTGTGTGTGTGTGTGTGTGAGTGAGATCATCTCTAATACTGAGTCCACATGGTGTTTGAATTAGAAGTAGGGTGTACGGGTTTCATGTTTGAGGGTCATTCTCCTGTTTGCTTCCCCTCCTCCCCTCCCCCCCTGCGTCCGTCCTTTTTTTTGAAAACCGTTAGTCAAGATGATGAGGACGAGGAGGAGCTGTCGGGGGAGATGAAGGCGGAGCGGGAGAAAGAGCGGCGGGTGGCAAATAACGCCCGCGAGCGGCTGCGGGTGCGAGACATCAACGAGGCCTTTAAAGAGCTGGGCCGCATGTGCCAGCTGCACCTGAGCAATGAGAAACCGCAGACCAAACTGCTCATTCTGCACCAGGCCGTTAATGTTATTCTCAACCTGGAGCAGCAAGTGCGAGGTCAGTGTGAGGGTCGCGGCCCAGCGGGGGGCTGGGGAGGGAGGGGGATTCCCCCTCCCCATACACCCCCGGGACAAAGATGCGCATACAGTGCACATGTGTGTGTGCATGTGTGCAGATTGTATGTGCACCAGATCAGAATGGCATGGGGCTGTCTGCACTGTGTATGTATGTGTATGTACCTGCTGCATGTCTGTCTGTCTGTCTGTCTGTTGCACTCCCCCTGCTCACCCCCCCCAGCAGTTTCCTACCTCACACCCCTGGCCAGCGTGCTCTCATCTCTCTGCCCCTCCCTGCTGCACTCATAATGCAGTACAGCTTTACACATCTGCCCAACGCCAAGGGACAAAGATACCTCAGAGCACCAGAATGGAAAAGACAAGAAGCTAGGGGTGTTACCTAGGTTAGAGTTCCCCCGGTTTGCCGGGTAATCCTTAACACAGTTTTCACTATATTAATTATCGATATAATCTTAAATGCTATACATTTAGTTAGTTGAAATGACTTGGAATTCATTTATAATTATTTATATCACAACGGAAACAGTTTAACTCACTTAGCAAGTAATTAACTAGCAACCTTCCCACAATCCCTCCACGCATGTTTTTTCCTCCTGCAGTTACACTGACCTAAGTACAGTATTGATAAATCTCCTTCTCATTGAGCCATGCACAGTATCTGAAAGGAAAATGACTTTTATACTTTGCTATCTTGCCCATGTGACCATATCATAAATTGTTTCTTACTGTTGCTTTGTCAAGGTAACTCCCCTAACTGCATTTGTTATCTCGCTCCATCTTTGCACTGATTGGCTATGTTCTGCCATCTTATCTCATGTTTGCTGGAGGATGGGGGAGGGGGGGAAGCAGGAAGTGGGAAGACGGGTGTGTCATGCTGCTGTCCCTCCCCCCAAATTGTTGTATTAATTTGCTTCGTATTTGTATTTTTGCGGCTTAACCCTTTCCGTTTGGCATGTCTTCTCTTCTCACCAACCTTTTGCCTTTTACGCCATTTTCATCTCTCCCATCTTCCCCCGTCACTTTTATTTCCTTCTGCAGATGTTAGCAGTGGCCTCAGGTTTTTTCGCAGAAATGGTTCATTTCTGGCACGTTTTTAAGATGAGGCTTTTGTCGCATTCAGCTGCGTTCTTTCCTCTCCCTCTCTCGCTCTCTCTTCCTGGCTTCTGAGCAGCAGTACGTACTTGGTCTTTGTGAGTCCGCCTTGCGTAGCTGGCAGGGGGTACGTCTCTCTCTCCTCTCTCTTGCTGGACAGTCCCCAATGCCCTACCCCCCCATGCAGCGACTCCCACTCTGGCCCCTGCTCCCTGTCTGGGATGCCCCCTGCGACCCCTCAGGCAGGCAGAGAGGACTTGAGGCTTGCCCAGAGTTGTATTGGGTCTCTGCTGAAATGAGCAGCAATGTTCTGATCTGCGTCTTTTTTCTGTCTTGGTTTTGCATCTGTTTTTTTCTTGTCTTAATTGGCCAGAAGAGGAAATTCTCATCCAGATCAGGATCTAGAAACACTAAAAATACCAGCAAGACAAAGAACCTCAGCCCTGCACTAGCTTGGAAGCTACTGCTATGATGAGTCTGTTTCTGGAGAAGAGGGAGAGCATGCTTGCAGCTGTTGATCAAAACCTACGGAAGTGACTCTTCTAGCCATGTAATCTTGAATGATTTATTTTAAGCATTAGAGGTGTAAGCATGCTTAATGATCTTAATGATCAGATGTGTTGGCAACACTGCGTCCGACCACTGCTCTGGAATACCAAGGTTCTAGAACACCAAGGTTTGGGAACCACAGCTTTCCTCAGCCTCAGGAGTCTGCAGCCCCGCCCCGCTCTCTCTCCTGCACCGCCTCTCTTTGCTGGGAGCATCGTCCTCTGACTTTCACATGGAAGGAAGCGACCCAACTCTCCTTTTAATCCCCAGACAGGGATTCAGTCTTGCCTTTGGGTACAAGCTTCATCTTGCTAGTCAGAGGAGTGATTTTTTTTTTTAGGTGCTTTGGAACTTTGAAGTCCATGCCTCACATTTCAGGATGAGTAATGTGTAAAGCACACACTCACTGGTTTAAAAAGACTTTGATGTCCCTAGTATTGGTCAGGCATTAGAAACCCATGCTCCTTCCGTGACCAGACAGGTGTTTAGAGATGAAGAGGACGAGTCCCTCCTCTTCCTCCACTGTATCCCAGCAGGCTGCAGGCCTCTTACCCCCCACGAGTGTACTGGCTCCAGTGAGCGCGAGAGAGACCGAAAGCGATGGCTGATCTCATGCGGCAGCGCAGATGCCCGAGGCATGCTGGGAAACGGTGCGGGGTGGGGGGATTGGGCTCGTCGGGTTTTCGGCGTTTCCCGGGTTGTATTAACTGCCCCTCTGGCCGCAGCAGCATGACAGAGGAGGGGCTGACGCCGGAGGAGAAGGAGCAGCGGGAACGCGAGCGGCGCATGGCCAATAACGCGCGGGAGAGGGTGCGCGTGCGCGACATTAACGAGGCCTTCAGGGAGCTGGGCCGCATGTGTCAGATGCACCTGAAGACCGACAAGGCCCAGACCAAACTGATCATCCTGCAGCAGGCAGTGCAGGTCATTCTGGGCCTGGAGAAGCAGGTGCGAGGTAGGGCTCCTCTCCTCCTCCTCCTCCTCGTCCCGCCTCCTGCCTCCTGCCACCAGGAGGTGCCACAGACCCGCACTCTGCCGCTGTACTGCTGCTGCTGCCGCCACCTCTCTGTGGGAGATGAGACTGGGGCAGGGCTAGGAGAGACTGCCACAGCTTCCATCTGCTCACTAAACTCTTCCTCTGTCCCTAATGCTGGCTTCTGCTGTCTGTCAGTCCCATGCCATTCAAATGATAGTCTTCACTCTACTCCTCTTTTTTTGTTGCCTTGTGTTTTTGGGGGGTGGGGTGGGGGCTTGATGTAACAGTGTAACAGACCCCAGCTTCATGCCTTGCTAATCCTTTCTGGCTCACCCTTACTTTTTAACAAATAAACGCTCCCCCCAAATTTCAATGTGTGCTTAGTATTTTTCAGTGCAGAAGTCTGTTACCTTTTGACAGTGTATTGCATTGTTAGGTTATTGTGCTGCCCTTGCTTACTTGAGCTGATTGATGTTTTTGGTGCTCCCATCTCTCTTCAAAGAGCGCAACTTGAACCCCAAAGCGGCATGCCTGAAGCGCAGGGAGGAGGAGAAGGTGTCCGGGGTGGTAGGGGACCCCCAAATGCCCATGTCAGGGGCCCACCCGGGCCTGGGGGGTGAGGGGCATAACCCTGTCAGCCATATGTAAGACCCAGGTAAGTCCTAGCGCAAGACGCTATGCAAAATGGACTCCTTTTCCAGTCACAGAGTTATTTGGTACAGGTACAGATGTCGGTCAAGGACGTCTGGAATCACCAACACAGATGCTGAACAATTACCCAATTAAGAATGTTAGTGGCCATTAGTTGCTAGTTGTAGCCATTAGTTGCTGTTAACAGTGAACAGAATATTAGTTTCTATGTGGTATACAGCACTGCTGTGATATCAAGGTATGTAGCAATCATTTATCCAGAGAAGAAATTTGTCATGAGTTCTGTTGTCAAATAGACAAGACAAAAAAAACCAGAAGCAAGACTCAAGGACAGATTAGCACACATCTGTCATCATGGGATTCACCCCTGTGTACTTTGCAGAATGGAAAGGGCAGTTTTGGTTTTACTTCTAAAGCACGCAAGCCCATCTCCTCCTGCCCTGTTTGTTGTGCTATGGGTATTTGGTCGTGATGTCACCTCCTTTGTGACACTGCATGCGTCGACAGCGCTGTTTAAATGCATTTCTCTGTCTGCATCTGCAGGTCCTGTGGAATCTCCTGGGCTCTCGGAAGACGTGGCCTTAATATTCTTCCATCATTCTTCTCTGTGTGTGCATGACAAACTTGTCTGTGTACATACAAGAGCCACACTCACTCATACACACGTACACACACACACGCACACACACACACTGCCAAAACTGACACCGCCAGTCGGCCACAACCCTGACCATGACTACCAGCGCAAATGTGAAGTTTGCCATTATTTTTTTATACTTATTTGCTTCCATAACAATATGGAATCTGGCAAGAGGAGCAAGCAAGACTTTTAACACTGCCGAGAGAGAGACCTGAAAACACGGATGTAGTGAAACCAGGAGGAATACATGTGCCTATGGGTCACATAATTTCATGTGTGTGTGAGAGACAAATTTCAACAAATTGCTTACATTTTTGGAACAAAGTGTTTATAGAATGATTGTTCATGTGAGCAAATGAGAATTTTCTTTTCTTTTGAAAGTAGTTTGTCATTCCCAACTGAGAAAAAAAGTGCAGTCTTATATTCATTGCAGAAAGAAAGCAAGAACCTCCCCCAACAGGTAATGGTGGAGTCTGACATTCATTACCAAAACAAGTTCCCCCTCCCCCATTAGGTAATAGTGTCGCTGTACATTCATTGCAAAAAGAAAGCAAGCCCCACCCCACACACACCCTTATTGGGTAATGGTAACAGCAGGAGTTAAACCTGCTAGAGGGGAGGGAGACGGGACAAGGGGTGCAGGCACGGAGACAAACTCTGATGTTGAATCCTGACATGATGTTCAGCTCCACAGACAAAAGAAAATATATATTTGGAGATGCTTTTCTTCAGTTCTCATACGTGGAAGCCAGACAGAGTGACTGAGAGTCTCCAAGGAAAAGAGGACTAAGTGCTGTTTTAAAGCACGCGTTTAAGTGGTGAGTGAGTCCCCCAGGACTCACCCCCTATTCTTCTTGTCCTTTGACTTCAAGCTGAACATCAGGAACAGACAGAAAGACGTTCTGTGAACGTCTGTGGATACAAACAGCCTTTCGTCTTTTGGTCCACCCCTCCCCCTCCACTGCCCACCACCCTGCTCTCCCACAGGAGTGGAGAGGGGCGCCTGAAGCCTGCACAGGGGTGCTTCAACCGTGCGTGGGTGTGGGGGGGGGTAATTGTTTTTTGGTTTTTTTCCATTTCTGCTCAAGTTGTCGTTGGGGCAGCGAGGTCAGTGCTTCACAAAGGCACCAGTGGGGGTGACAGCTGTCACTGTCTGTCAGCGCTGGGGCCCCGAAGCCAAGCTCCACAGACTGGTGCCAACACGCAGGCTTCACCACGCTTCCCTGAGCCCTGGCTAAGGATGTCAGATAAAAGAAAAGTTGTGGGGGGGGGGATGGGGGTGGGGAAGGACCAGGAGGGAGGGATTTCTCAGACTCCCAAAAACCGAGGTGCCCTGGAGTCCCCAGGAGACGACAACCAAGCCCTTTCCACAGATTGTACTGTCATTCAGAGGCTTGTGGCATCCTATGTTTGTGTTTCGGAGGACTTGAACTAAAATCCCACACACAAAACTGTGCCCCCCGGGACCCTTGCAAGCGTGCCACCCCCTCCTCTCTCAGCCTGTGTCTGTGTGGAGTTGTGTGAGGCTGTGTCGAGCTGTGTTCAGTGTCACTGTCCTAGCTGTGCTGGGTGCTTCCATTGTTCATTTATAGTTTAGTTTGTAGAGTGAGGATTTTTGTGTTCAGAAACATCTAACAATGAGACAAAGCAGGAGTATAAACTAAGTCCAGTTCATGCATACATAAAACATTATGTAAGATGAACAAAATATAAATATATATATAAATATATTTTTATTAGACTCTACATTGTAGATTTTAAAGTAAAAAACAAAAACTGAAAAAAGTAGTTGGGGGTTTAGAGTAAAATGTTGAATGGTGAGAAGACTGATACAAACTCGAATTCTCAAAACTACCATTACTAGACAGTCATGTTGTTTCCTCTAGAAAGCAAGGTAAAGCATAAATCTGGTATGTTACACAGTTCCATTTGCTGCGTTTTAAAGGTCAGGAAGGGAAAAGACAGTACTGGGATAACGTAACTTGCTGTAAAACTGACTAAATTGTAACACATTGTAAGAATGTCAAATTCACTCACAGGAATGAGTTACTCGAGTACTTTTCGCAGTAAGTGGGGACGGATTCGGCTATGTTGGCCCCACAAGCATGGCAGGAGCACCTCTGAAGTGGATGTTTTCATTTCGGTTGCTCAGATTGTAATTTCCTTTTTTAAAATTGAGGATGAACTAAGTACTCCCATCACACACACTTGTGTGTGTTTCAGGGTAGGTGGTGGTACAAAAAAAATGCTCTTGTAGCATCTTTAGCCAGTGTATTTCCCACAGGTATTTGAGACTGAATATCCTCTGTAATGGTAAATATGCAACTGGTTTTGAATGTATGCCTCAACTGGGGTTTGCTCTTGTTCTTAATTGGTTAACTGGGTTCCTCTCCCCTCAGAATTCATTTATCATTATGTACCGTAGCACTAAGGTATGGAGACTTGTCCATTGGCATCTTACCACATGGTAGGTGAAACTGTCCTGAAATGTAGCAGCAATATATCTTGATTTTTGTATGGGAGGGAGAAACTGATGGAAAATTAGACTGTTGGAGTTCCAAAACAGATTTTGATTTGATACATTTCTCTGCAAGGCAGGGTGTAGTACTGCCATCTGACCACAGGAGAGAGCTGTTCAGTCAGTCATGGTGCATTGATTTCGAGAGGTTTGAAAGCAATTAAGTTTTTAGGAAGGGGAAATGTATTTTGGGGGGAAAAAAATCAATAACGTGGCCTTTTCATTCTCGACTTCAGATGTCATGATTGGAGAGTGATACCTTATCAGTGCCTGAGATTTTTTTTTTTTTTTAAACATGAATTTACTGACATGTCTGGTGTACCCAATGGATTTTTTGTTTAGGCTTTAAGGGAGGACATTTACAATATTTGCAAGAGAGAAAATGGGATTTTTTTCCATGCATCTGTTTTTAATTGAACATAAACACTTGTAGAAGAATGTTGTTTTGTAGATTTTTTTTTTTTTTTAACTCTGGGTTGAAACCATTTCTCCTGCTACTGTATAGGTTGTGCTATTGCGTACATTTTTCAAGCCATTTCTTTTTTTTGGTTTTCTGTGTTCAATAGCTTCTTGACCGGTGTTGGTCAGTGTGGCTAGCGACACTACCGGGTTCAAAGAGACGCCTGTTTCTGATGGTGGCATAGTGTTCTGTTAAACACACCGGTCCATCCACACTGCTGGACACAAGGTGTGGCTGTGGGAGGGGCATAGCATATTGCATTAATAAAAACTACCTTTTCATCCTGATTGACTATTTTACCCGCCATACTTGCCGAAAAATTTCAGCAGTATTAGACCTGACCCCTCCCCCTGTCAAAGTGGCGTCTTCATTCAACTTCTGATACTCACAGTTCAGCTTTTCCAAACTGTAGTGATGTAGTGAGACTCATTTCAAAATATAATTTTGAGAAAGAACACTTTATTCAATGGTGCAGGCAAATGTTTGAAATAATGCTCTTCAGTTGCTTTTGAGTGTGAAATGAGGCATTTACATGTCAGGTTCACACAGACTGTTGCACAGTAAGATACAGTGGAATACCCACCCGTTAAACTGCCCCAAGTACAGACACGCATTGCAGCAGAACCTGGCGTCTCGGTTACATTGGGGACACAGATTGTTCCCAGAGTTCCTCCTGTCCCCAGTTTCCTATTTTTATTTTTTTATATATATATTAAGTAGCTATTGAGAACTGTCCTGTATATAACAGTAATGTAGCAATAAATGTGCCATTTTTAATAACAGAAATATACCTTTTTCAATGTCTGTCTTTTGAAACTTGTATACTTAAAAGATTAAAGGAAAAAAAAACATTGTAATAAAGGTTTTCCCACAACCTTAAACCTGTGTGTTTTCATTATTCCTCAGTGCTGAGTATTTTGTACTTGGCATTTCATAGTCCCCTGGTGCTGAGTTTGAGAACTAACATGCTTCTGTATGAGGGATCTTTACAGTCCATTGCCAAGTTTCCTCAGACTTGATAAGGAATCGCCACAGGACTGAAGGAATCGTCCAGTTCACCTTGTCAAATGTTTTAAATGTATCACTACATTGACAGAAGTGAAAATGAACTGGAGTGGCAGTGTAGCATAACGGATAAGGAGTAGGGCTTGTAACTGAAAGGTTGCTTGTTTGATTCCATGCTGGGACACTGCTGCTGCACCTTTAGGCAAGATGCTTAACCCACAATTGTAGTAGTAAATATCCAGCTGTATAAATGGATAACATCAAAAAACTGTAACCTATGTAAGTTGCTCTGGGTAAGAGTCTGCTAGATGACAATAATATAATGAACCTTGACATATGCTGAGCAACCTGTGTGGCCCCAGTTTTGAATATATCAGTTGTTGAAGTTATGACTAATTCAGGCAGCTCTCTTCTAGAGTTCTTAAAACAGGGCAACCAGCTTCCACAACAAATTACACCATAAGAAAAATGGTTCCCTGTTCCCTGAGACCAGTGGGTCACTGCACCCTTCCATGCTAAGGGTTAAGGCCAAAATGTGTATGAGCCACAGGTTAGGACAGCCTTACACGTGCAGATTCGAGATATATGTGACACAAGAGTAAGGCATAATGCAGTTCCAATACAAGAGGAACATCTGTTACTGTAATATTAGAGCAGCAGATGTGAGTTTGTGACAACTGTAATGGTGGACACAGCATGGCGTAGTTCATACCTCTGCTAAATGCACTCAAAATGTCAGCATTCGAATCCACTATACTTGTAAGCCCGCGTCTTTCCCTCGGCCCCCAGGGAAAATCAATCTACTGGCAGAAAAATGTCATATTGGGTACGCAGGAACACTTCCACGTCCTCGGCACAGACGAAAGTCACAAACTTGAAAGGTTGCATCTAACTCTATTTGATATTCGTTATGAATAGTTTTGTCAGTCTATTAATCTAAGTCGCAGTTGAAGGTGTTTTACGACGTAGTGCTCTAAAGATTTTAAATTGATCATTTTTTTCGTTGAAAATTGCTGATCTGTCCTTAGTTAAGTGCAAGTGCCCATCAACAATCGTCAAAATTACCGGAACTTCTCAACTCCTGAATATTTTTTTAAAATGACCGGAACTCCTTAACTGAACCGTAGTGGCTAGCTTCCTGCGAGTAAAGGACCCATGTGCCCGGATTTTCGCCTTGAGCAGTTGAAGTGAAAATGAATGCTAAATACGTGAAATATAACATCAGATATATGAATTATAATCATTTGTTTTTAATTTTGTCTGTGATTGTTTCATTACCAAAATCAAATTAGAATAATGTAAGCTATTCCTTACTGGCATTCTGCGAGGCTTACGTTGGGGTCCTAGCACGTCCATGTTGCGGAACTCCAGTCACAGAGGGAAGGTCAGGGAATTTTAAAATGCTCCGAAAATTAATAGGCGACAGATATATCTCGATCGCCAAGACGTGGTAAGTTTACAACCAGTCTGAATAACGTTAGCTAAATTCATTATGTAGCCAAGAAGCCCGTGGTCTCCGAATAGCTATCTATTTGTATTTCATCCTGGTAGCTAAATAGCTCTATAGTATGCTAGCTACCTTAGGTAACGTTAGGTCAACCAGCTAGCTCATGTGTCATCTGTTTTTCTAAACAATGTTATATGCAGACAGATAACATTATAAAGTTTTTCGACTTGACCTGAAGCCCAGGCCAACAAGGTAGCTGTGGACTGTACAATAACTGATATTTATACATTGCAGCGTGTGACTAGCTGGCTAACGTCAATCAGTGTGTTGCTGTATTGGTGCAAATCATTCGGTCTAAAATATGTCCGACATAAATCGTATTTGCTTCTGGTTTGTTGTGCGCCTGCTTCTTTTTGATTGCCTGTATGGATGGACAAGACTGATGCATGTGGAAGCAAAACAATCCAATAACGCTTCCCCTTACTATGTGTCTCTTCACACCCACCCTCCTTCGTCAAGGGTCCCCACGATGGCGATTTGGGGAACGGTCGGTGGCGTGGCACTCGTGCACTTCACCGACTGGAGGGTGATTCTTGATTACGTGCCGTACATAAAGGGAAAGTTCGGCAAAGATGAGTAGCTGCCGACGTGAATCGGATGGGTGAGTTGGATGTCATTTTGTAGATGTGGTGTTTTCTGAATGTTCTTCCTTCCACACTGGGTTGGTTGTCGACTGAACCATTCATTGTGGATTGAAATGCTTGTTGTTATTTATCACTGCCTTGATTCAGTGTCTTGGGGCAGTGATTCTGTCATGTTAACAGCAGTCACCCACAACTGGTCAGTGATTGAATTTAAAGGTGTATTGTTTTTATCAGTTCTCTCGAATAAAAAGCTCTTGTGAGGTCGACTTATATCATATACAAGGAGTTTCATGTGCTTGGTGTACAGGATACAGCTCTTATTGTTCAGTTACGCACTTCAGTACTTAACACAAATTTCACAATGTGTGTATGGAATTCTTCTTTAAGTGGGGCTGTCACAGCTCAAAAGACAGCCTAGATTCTGCCCTTTTCAGTTGTAGCTACAGTTTAAATGTCCAGGGTGTGTGTCAGTTACAGCTAGATTGCCAGTGGTCCCAAACCAGATGCAAATCAGGCACTGAGCTTTGTAGAATCTTGATCTTGTGTGTTCACAGTGAGTGCCATTCTGAATAACCTGCAAACCTTTGATACACAACTTTTTGTGACCCGAGTACATAGCGTTAAATCTGTCAACCAGCGCTGTTAATGCACATAAAAATAAACTACGCACAACATAGTCATACCATTGAGAATTCACCTCACAAAACCTGTTTTGAATGATGTTGTCATTCCAGCAGAGATTGTTTTTGTCACATCTTTCTGTCTAGCTGTGAACAGCGTAACTGTAAAAGGTTGTGGGTGGCTTTGGATGCTACCGTTTTAAGGGTGGCAGAGAAATGACCCATGAAATGCCAATCAAGACTTTTTAGCAGCCATCTTTTGGATCCAGAAGAACTTTGTACAATTAATTGTTAGAATGAAAAAGACGAAATGGAGGGTATAATTGATGTCACTTGATGTAGTGCTTTTTTTCTTTTTCTGTCTGGTCTGTTTGTCTGTCCATGCAGGGATGCTATAGGAGCAGAGGCTGGGATGGCAAGGGAGGTCAGCAGCAAGATGGACTCTGTGCATCCCGGCACAACTACACATCACTCTGACTTGGAGAAGAGGAACATAATGTTGAACTCCCTGTTGTACTGTTGTCATTGTTTGTCCTAAATTAATGGGAATATAATTTGAATGTTATGTTGTCTGCTTTGAAAAATGTTTTCATGAAAATGGATCAAAATAAGACACACTGTCAGAGCACAGAATGAAGGAAAAACTTTAGGGACAGAAGCCACTCATACGCTTTTCTCTTTTATTTCCTGTCTGCTACATACCGCATTTAATTATGATGTTTTGTGTCCAGCACAGTCCTGCATTTCAGTGGGTATGGGCCAAAAAAGACATCATATGCCTGTTTATCTGTTTTAAACAAGGGGAGAAATTGAAAAACTCCAGCCACCTCTGTCCCTGCAATCTAAATCAATCTGGGTTACAGTTACCCGGGCTAACCGGAGAAAAGTTGTAATATCAATTACTAATTCACGTGCGCTTGTAACATGAATCACTGATTCACTTGTTCTTGGAACATGCACCTTTGATTCCCTTGTCCTTATAAAATTAGTTCACTTACTAAGACTGGACATGAAGATCATATTGCCAAACAACATCATCATATTAGTTAGAAATAGAAAAAAGTCTCAAGCTCAGGTCCTGTGGTTGTTACCAGTATTATTTAATTACTTGGCCAGTTAACCATTATAGCCATTAATTACACAAATATGAATACATAATGAAATTGTTCTCATATCAAATATATCATTAGTGACATATACTACATGTCGCTAAATATGTAAACATTTAGTTACATGTAGTACATCCCAGTTTACCGAGTAAATGATGCAGGTGTGAAACACTATTCACGTTCGCGGGTGCTGAAGTGCATGTCACAAGCGTTGCAATAATGTGGTTTTTTGAATAGCGATAACGGGCATTGCAACCCATGTATTTTGCCGGCAAAAGATGTGACGTATTAATAAACAAATTCATTTGTTACTGCACGTATGTAAGACAACACACTTAATTTGGACCTTTTGGTCCTGTCATGAAACAGTGTATTCAGCAGGGTATTGCAGTGAATTTGCTTGTACAAGGAGATAAACTGACGGATCATGATACAGTCTTGGTATCAATATAAGGGTCATAATCACGAATATTTCAGTACCAAGAGTTTGGCTCTTGCATGTGTTTAGCCCCTGTTTCCTGCTAAACCCAAAGGAAAATTGATGTACATCTCTACCAGTTATATTTGAAGTCAGTTTTTAATTTAGGCCCTTATTGCAGCTGTGTCTCCGCGTGCCTTGTAGAGTTAACCGAGTCTCCAATTTCACTATGCATGTAATAAGTTCAATGAAGTTGCAGTTAAACGAACTCTTAAGTTACGATCTTAATGATCGTGTTAATATCTTAAGTGTGAATTATGTACCGAACGTGGTCAGTTGTACCCTATATGTAACGTCTTTGATGCAACTTTAATCGTTGCACTTTGCTCTTTCTTTCTAAGGTGCTCTAGATAAGATCGACAGCTAAATGACAAAATGTACAACTTTGCAGATGCTGCACAAGAGAACCCATAGGCAGGAATCTTGACTCAAAATATACGATGAAATATAGTCTGTGTACGTATAAAAGCAAGTTGAACGAGGATACTTTGCTCCACTGGTGTACTTTGAACGTAGCAATTTAAGACCTTGCGGAATGCCAGTATTTATGAAGTTTAGCGTCACATTTCACTCGCTCTCATAATGTCAACCTTAATCATATTCATATAGTATACATCGGACTGCAGAATTCAAGGCACTTTGTCGTTTTGGCGGATGTGTTTTTATACTCCCCGCCAGAAATACGGGCAGTGATGTGGTCATGAGAGCGGCGGAGGGATCTACGGAGCGACAAAGAGATGCGACCGAGATCGCGGAGAGAGGAGAGAGGGGTTGCATGCACTGACACGGAACAGATGACTGACTGCGAGAATCATACTGGTGTATGTCTCTAATTTAAACGAGTTATATTCCCGAAAAACAAGAAAACAAACGAAACCAAAACTCTGTCCACTTCAGCAGATTCAAACCCCTGGAGAGCATGGAGAGGAAAAGGTGGGAGTGCGCGGCTCTGCACAAGAGCTGGGAAAGGGATGAAGTGGCGAGCAAGTCGGGTCTGTCTTTTGGGAAAATGATGTGTTATGTTAGGTAGACTGTAGCTACTGGATTTGGGAGGGGGCTCGGCTAGTTGGGCAGGTTTGGAAGTTAGTATGGGGTCAGTGGGTCAATCAGTGAGCAGTACTTGTTTACATTGTGCATTTGGCTTTCACAGGGTAGCGAATAAGCTTCATTGGAGTTCCAAAGAATCTTTAATCTTTTTAGTTCGCTAGTTAGCTGGTTATGAATTAAGACAGCCGGTGCGTTACTTGGCTAACCAGCTAGCTGTCTAGCTAATTAGTATCACGTGATTCACAAAGCGTGCTGTCTGTCTATAGTTAGCCATCGCAAGTTTGTAAACTTTCTTTGCTGTAAGAATAATGAACTGACTTCGCTAATCATAACTTAGCCTAGCGAGCTAAAATCCATCATAATAATAGATTATTAGGCAATGGGGCAAAAAGGTAAGCTGCTAAAGTTGGCCGCTGCATAGGGAACAACTCTTGTATTCTTTTTTAGCAGAAGCAAGGAAAACGAGGATGAACGGAGACAAGGTGGGAGGGGGAGGGGCATTTATGTAGTTTATGATATCGTGTCGTTAATCGCTTCATTGTGCCATGTGTGGTGTGTGCGCACCTGGTGGTTTGAAGAAATACGTGCTGGAAACGTGCATGCGTGGCTACCGTGCATGCGCCCTCGTGCTAACTGTTGCAACTTTACAAAGTTTGTCAGCATTACCATTCGCCGTGCATCGCGAATCGTCATATTCACATCTGTCGCATCTCTATCATTTATCCAATATACTCTGTCATGAACGAAAGCTCAGTACACGCAAGTTCTTCAGCAACATTAGCAGGCTGGCCGTCGAACAGTGCTGCGAAGGCAGGGTTTCCCGAATTTGGTCTTAGGTCCTCTCTTTGCTTGTTTTCGTTTCGAGGTGCGCCGAGTGCACTGAGATGCGAATTGATTTTTAGTCCCGCTGTCTATTTTAGGAGTCACTAATGGTGCCAGAGAGCAAGTGCAGTCTTTTTGTGTTACATGTATTGTGGCAGTGACTTTAGAGCGGTTAAATTAGATTTTTGAGCGAGGGATGCACCAGTTCAAACTGAGAACCGAGCCAAACTCCTCATACAATCGTACAAATAAGTGGAAGCTCTGTGGTGCACTTCAGTAACGCGTATTAGTGGATACACCCGTAATCCAAAAATGACCAGTTCAGTTTCCAGGTGGGCCACTGCTTTGCGCTGCAGAATCACCTCTTTAAATATAAACTCAGCGAATGGATAATGTAGGAAAAGGATATGCTCTGTAAGTCAATCTGAATGAGTGTCTGATGAGCAAAAATAAAAAAAAAAAGTTATGCAAGAACCCAAAATCAATGTTGGGAAGAGAGGACTGACATGGGTGTGTGATATCATCATGGTGCTTAGTTTTTTAAGGCTGAGTAACAATAATAAATGTCTTTAGTAAAGGGTGTTGAGTTCTTGATCGGACCATTCCATGGTGGCTTTAAGATCACTGACAAAACCATAGGCCTAAACCTCTGTTGAAATGAACATAGGTAGCCACATGACTGAATGCAGTGATGTAAACAGAATAATGGAGGCGAAAGCTGTATGCAGTAGGACTGAAACATATTTTGGTCTCACTTGGGTCTTAGGTCTGGGTAGTACATGTCTACTTTCATTGTAGGGCAGGTACATAATTTCCATGCATATCATCTGGGAGGAGTGGTTGTTGTCATGCTTCTATGCATGTATTTTAGAAGCAGTCTCAGCATTATGTTAGTGACTTCTACATGGCTGCTCGATTCTTCTTGTATTTTTGCATGTGTGTATTGTGTTTGACATTGTAATGGAAGTCTTTGAAGGCCTGTTTTGTTGTTGGTGTGGGAAGGTGGGAGGGTATATTGCAGTGTGAATATACTGAATGAGTGTCACTTTTACTTGTGCCTTTTCGCCCCCGTGTTGGTGTATGCAAACATCTCACCCCCAATTGGACCCTGATTCCCCTTTTCCCTTCTCCTAGCCCTGCTGGAAAGAAGTTCCGGAGCAAACCACAGCTGGCCCGTTACCTTGGCAACTCCGTGGACCTGAGCTCCTTTGACTTCCGCACGGGGAAGATGCTGATGAGTAAACTGGGCAAGAGCCGGCAGAGACTGCGCTATGATAACAGCCACATCCGGGTGAGAGTGCTGCTCATTGTGCTGGTGTTTTGAAAGCAAAAAATGACTCAGGCAGTTGTCTTCATTGGATTTTTAATTTGCTGGCATGAGAGTCCTCTCATCTGTTGCATGGTTCTCAAACCAAAGTTCTGGAATGTGTGACATTGTTTATGATGGCTGCAATTGTCACGTTGTCCATCCACCCCAGAATGGCACCATTCACATGGTCCATGGCAGGTCCATGGGGTTGTCTGTAGGGCTACTGGATGCGGATAATGCATTCCTTGTCTGATAGGATAGAAATCGGCATCTTAGATGACATAAATGGCATCAAGGTGGGAAATCTCAAAAAAAGGAGGAAGCCAAGTGGCAGCAGTGTAGAAAGCAGCATTGTCTACAGTTGACTATGATTTATAAAAAAAAAAAAAAAAGGCAGTAAAAATCACACGCTGGTGTAGAAGGCATGTTAGATAGCATAGAGATTTCCAGAGACAAGGATGCTAGGTGAAGTTCTGACGGTATGTAGCACACCTCTGCTCTCTGACCTGCACAGGGCAAACCTGACCTCAACACATCTCTGCCGGTGCGACAGACGGCATCCATCTTCAAACAGCCTGTCACCAAGGTCACCAATCACCCCAGCAACAAGGTGAAGACTGACCCTCAGAAAGCCATCGACCAGCCCAGACAGGTAAATGTGCATTCCCACATGTTCTGCACTCTGTTGGATGTCAGTCCAAGGCATCTGGCTACTTCAGTCTTGCACAAAGGTACTAAAGCCCAAGCACAGAGAAGATGGGGACCTCCATTGCCCTTGCTTTCTCTCTTCTTCAGTTTGTTATTCGTTAGAGGTTACTTTTGATGTTGCGCTACAAACGCAAAAAATTCATTGCACACCATGACTCCACTGCAGTTCCCCCAATTATCCCTGCGGGGGTGTGCCCCTCATTATGAATACCCCTGGCCTAGAGGCCAGGCTGCAGGACACTCGGCATTAATGGGACATCCTGTGCGGTTTGGAGGGCAGTATTTGATCCTTTGCTTGTCTCTTGGTCTGTGCATGTCCACTGCATGTTCACAGCTGTTCTGGGAGAAGAAGCTGAGTGGCATGAACGCCTTCGACATTGCGGAGGAGCTGGTGAAGACCATGGACCTGCCCACGGGCCTGCAGAGTGAGTTATCGTAGTATGCTTAGCTTCCGTCAGGTTGCACAAGTTAACTTGTGGTAGGGCTCGAATAGTGTTATGTTCACACCCACTGGTCTGGGAGTGTTGTTAGCCTGGTCTGACACTGTTGCATGTTTAAATTGAATGGATACACTTATGTTCTGTTGTGCTGGAAGTCGATCTGGATAAGAGCATCTGCTGAATGCATGTCATGTAATGTAATGGAGAGAAGGGATGGGAGAGTGTGTTCTTACCAACCCCATAATAGGTGGAGCTCATGTCCCTGTGTCTGTCACTTAATCACTCGAAAGCCAGTGCTCTCCACAGAAGTCCACTGATTAGTTCATATCAGAGCAGCTCTGGTTGAATATGATGCTTCCACACGTTTGGGTTTATGAGATCTCTCTCTCTCCTGTTCATGTGGTTTCTTATTCTGTTTTATCCTCTGACTGCTGGTCCCCAGATTCTGTTTTGCTGTCAGATATATTTTCACTCTGTCTTTTACAATTTTCACTGTGGTCCAGATGAAATGTATTTGTCTTATCGTTATTGCTTACAGATTGCAGGTGCTTATCTTTCAAATTGGGTGTGTGGCGGGGTGAATTTTGAGTAGTTTTCAATCAGACTGTGCGTGAGCAGCGTAAATGAGGAGCGGGGTGGGGAGGGAATGTGCAGGAGCGCCATGCAGTTATAAAAACAGCGCTGTGGTGTAGGGTGTGACGCACCCCGTCTGCCCCCAGGGGTGGGCCCCGGGTGCACGGACAGGACGCTCCTGTCGGCCATCTCCAGCGCCCTGCACACCAGCGCAGCCCCCATCACCGGCCAGGTGTCCGTGGCCGTGGAGAAGAACCCGGGGGTGTGGCTGAACACGGCACAGCCCCTCTGCAAAGCCTTCATGGTCTCGGACGAGGACATCAGGTACTCGCGCCGGGACACCAGGGCCCACGTGTTCCCCCACCGGGGTTGGCATGACACATGGGCATTTCTGATAAAGGGAAGGGGGCTTTATCATTTTTCCACAGTGAGTGATTGTGCCGCCTATTTACGATCAGTGCAGGAGTCCTGAGGCCAGTGTGAAATGCAGGAAATCTGGAGCAGTTTGACAGCTAGCCCTCTCCTGGGGAGGTGGGGAGAGCAAATAATTTTGCCAGTCTTGATGTGCTGGTATTAAAACTGTAAAAAGCACAATGTTGGGTGTTTGGGGTCTACCATAATTGGTAATAGCTATAATTGTTTTGCTAATGTACAGTCAATGTTTAAGAAAGATATAGTGACATCATTTTTAATTTTGTTTACTGCTGATCTATGGTTCCCATTGCCTTGGCTCTGAGGAGTTGTAACTTGTCCTGCAGTATCATCCATAAATGCATGCAGCAGAACATGGGAAACGCATGATCTTAGCATTGTTGCCTCTTTATGAAGTGTATGCTATTCTGTTTTTTAAAACAGAATAAAAATTTTGCATTCAGTAAACTGATAAGACCCTCGGAACAGAAGTTAGTTCTGTCACATAGGAGTGAAGACTTTCTGAGCCATGTATTTGTATTCTGGGGTCTGTAATTCAGTAAGTAAACTGTCAGGTATTGTGTCTCGAGCAGGGAAAAAAACTGCTTTTACCCGACATGAAACCAAAGGAATTTCTCACTTCCTTTCGCACCAAGGCGGTACATCAGGATAAATAAAAGGTGAAAGGCTGACGGCTGAATGCCAGGCGTGGGAGTGCTGAATGCGAGTGTAAAGACCGGTTACATCATGCTGCGGGTGTCTGACTCTGCGCTTGCAGGAAGCAGGAGGAGCTGGTGCACAGTGTGAGGAAGAGGCTGGAGGAGGCCCTGATGGCAGACATGCTGGCCCACGTGGAGGAGGTCTCCAGAGACGGTGATGGCCTTGAGGAGCGGAACCAACAGGACAATGACAAGAAGGCCGTATAGCGAAGGAAGAGTATTGAAAGTGTTGGAGGTTGGTGGGGCTTCTGTTGTTGAGGTTAATTCGAACATAGTAATTAATACAATAAATGTAGGTGATTGTGTACATGGGGGCCACAGCATTTCACCAGATGCCACATGCATTATTTATTTATTTAGTTACATAATTGGATCAATTATTACACTAAAAACTTGGATGTTAAAAAACCCAGAAATCTGACATTCTGTTGCATGTGTCATGATTGTATCACCTACATTACATGTTTTCATGGCAGCTGCCCTTATCCAGCAAACTTACTTTTTTGATATTATTATTTTATATAGCTGGATATTTACTGAAGCACTTTGTTATATATCTCAGTCAAGGGCACAGCAGTAGTGGAATTGAACCTGCAGTCCTCGGGACATTAACCAACCTCCTCAACTGTTATATCACAGTGCATGGTTACGCTTCCTGCTCTGTTACAGTATGTGCCAGTTGGTGTAAATGTTTATGAACCTTAAAAACTGCACAAAGCTTTTATACGGACTGCATTATGCTTGACCCAACATTGGAGGTGTGATGGCTATTCAGTATTTTAGAAACCCGTCACTGACCAGGCAGCCAGTCTTTGGCCTGTATGAAAGGAAGCTATGCTAATGGACATGATGTGTCTCTTGTTCTGTCCCTGTAAACTGCCTATCATTAGTAGAGAGGCAGCATACAATATTTGGTCATTTTATGCTCGGGGTGCCTGGTAATCGTCTTTTCCTTCCCTTTCTTTTATCTTTCAGCACTAGGGGGTGGTATAGAGCTGGCCTGGGAAATGGTATTCTCCGCATGTCTGTGCAGGACTCTACCACAGATATTCTGTTTTGACCAGATATTCAGCGCCTTCTGTCCTCTGTCAGGGCAGGTCTGCGTGGCAGCAGGCGGTTCTGATGCTCTCAGCGTTCTATGCTGAAAATGGATGTTCTGATGTTCTATTTTAGACCACACCCCTTCAAGTATGTTCATAACAAGCTAGCAAATCAGAACACTTGTAGCTTAAACAATGGCACACAGAATTTTCAGTGTGATGTGCACCAACCTCGTTGTCTGGGCCATGTAAAAAAGAATTTCCAACTACCTGGGGCCCTGTTGCTACCTGCCCCCATCCCATACTACAAAATCTGGCCAGGCGTGTTTCCTTTCCTCCAAAGCCTTAGAACACCCACCTCAATCTGCCATGAAGGATTCCTGTTATGGTCCACTATCAGATTGATTACTGAAATTCATATTTTCTCTTTATTATTTTTAGCAATTTAATATTATTTGATTTTGGAGGTGTGTAAAGTTATACGTCTTTTAATTGTATAAATGCATTTTTATGTGTGTTGAAATATGTTTATGTATGTTTGGGGTGGGGTGAGTTCTCGTGATGATATATTGATGTCAATTTATAAATTTGTAGTAAAATGAGATTAGGGTCCAGTGTAGAGCTTTCCCCTTTTTCCATTTGTCACTCACACCCCTGTGTTCCTTCTATAGTGTGATGTGTAGGGGAGGTAGGTAGGTGTAATCACAAGGGGCCACAAGGTGCTCTGAGTGTCACTGGGGGAAAGTGAATGGAGAAATATCTGGTCTGTCACTATTTTTGTTTTTTGTGTTCGACAGTAAAGGAGGAGGTTTATATGCCGACCGTGGTGTTAAATAAATGGTCAATAACCAGTAATATACGTAAACTAATTCTTCAGTGATACTGATCAGTGAACATTATGGAGGATGCTCTGTGAATGGGTTCTTTAGTTTTGACTAAAAAGAAGGACCAAGTCTTTTGTTTTCTTTGGGGTGATAGAGTGAGGGTTTAATGTGTTTTTCAGGGGCCAATCTACCCATGAGTTGTGTTGGAATTATAACTTTTTTAGCACTGAGGCAGAGCCAAACTGTTTTGTAATGGCTATTAATTTATGACATGACCAAGGGTATTGGCGCTACTTGCATTATGGCTACAGAAAAGCAAGGTGCTAGCTAATCTGTTTTCCAGGCTTTTTTAAAAGTATTCATTTTTGCAGTCTGTATGTTTTATGCATATTGATGTCATTGCTTTTCCCCCACAACCATTTCGTTGTACCTGTGTGAAATTAAATCTGGTTTTGTTCTTTTTACTGTTATATTTTAAGTCTGTTACTTGTGGCACACACAATGTTACTGTTGTGCCACATATTACTTTTTATTTCTTTAATTTTTCAATGAATGGTTTATAAAATATTGAAAATGATTTTTTTTTTTTTGCATCTGTGCGTCTTCAGTAACTTCTAGTGTTTAATCCTATGATCACTTCTGTAACAACTGGATGGAATGGTGGCATCTTCCAGGAAGTGAAATGAAGAAGTGAAGCACATTAGTGACACCTCCAATGTAAAGACACAAGGACCTTGAAGTGTGCTGAGGGTAGCCAAACCCACAGTGTACTTGGTTTGAGATGTTTTTAGCCAGCGGATGTTTGCTTCTGATTTAAAATGATAATAAAAGCAAAACGGTTACTTTGACGAGTATGTTTCATACTGACATAATCAGTTGTCTTGCGTGTTGTCGCTCTGCTCCCTACATACTTTAACACCATCACCTTGATAGGTTTTGATTGAAATATGCATAGCAAATACAGTTTTGTTGTCTGAAATCCCTTTGCACGAAAATAGTTTTTTGTAGAGAAAAAATGTAGTGACCTGATGCATAGTTGAAGTTGGAATGGGCTGAGGTCATCGGATTGTTCGCCTAGTGGAGTAATTGCGCAATAACAACGATGGCACAAAACGACAGCCCTACCCACTTTAAGAGGGTAGCCCACCAACCGTGGCAGTTACTGACACATCACACTTAAATTCACAAATAGCCCGGTAACTTCAGATGATAGCCGGCTAAATGGTTAGCTTGGATCACAGATGGCGAATCTAAATTCAGAAGTATTTGAAATGTTACACGGTCTGCGCTGAGATGCATTTTCCACGTGGATACCTGCAGTCGCATCGCTTTTCTTACTTTGCAGCAAGGCTACGAACAGATACCCCAGACATACTCTAGTTCAATTGTTGAGCTACCTAGCTAGTTCAACGCTAATGAGATACACATATTTTACAATGGCTATCATGGAATATCTAGAGTCTCTATAGTGAAATGTGGGCGTGCAGTTTAAGTGTATTGGCGGGGAAATTAGAACACCGCGTAAAATCAAATTGGTGAGGAAGAATAAAAAAACTCGCTCTCCCGTCGGTCAATGTACGCAGAACGTGCCTCCCGGGCTGCGTGTAGTTGTACGTGGCCTTTGAACTCATTGTTGTGTTGCAAGTGACGTCAGTGCTGTGTGCGGGGAGACGGGTAGAGCGGCGTGCGCCTGGCGAGACAAAGGCGGCGGACCGGAGAGAGGGAGAAAGAGGTTAGACACAGAGAAATTGTGAGGTCGTTACAACGAAATGCATAGAAAGGGTGCAAATAGATAGATAGGGTGGTGGGAAGGTAAAAGCTTTGGAAATCTGCACGAGTTAGACCCAGCGATTCCCCGGTCCTACTCGTGCGTTTTTGAGCTTTTCTCCAACGCCCCCCAAATTACCCAGCTAGCCACTGAGCATCCCTAGCTCAAGACAGAAAAGAAAGAAAGAAACGGATAGAAGGAAAGGGTGGTGGCGAGGAGGAAAAGTGAGTGAAAGCTTCCACTAAACAGAAGCTACTTTGGGGGATTGCTGATAGCCGATTGCCTTGTTAGCGATCGATTCATTTGTTCAGCTCTTAGCCAGCTAACTATGTTATTCTCAAACAAAGGCGACAACGTGACTAGCTAGCTAACAGGGTTGAGAATATTGCCGTTAGCTAGCGAGCTAGTTAAAACATACAGACTCTTTCTGGTTGACATTGTTTTCCTTTTTCGCTTGGCGAGGTAACTGATTGAAAAGACAAAGAAAGCACTGTTGGTCTTAAGTGGGAACGACTTAGCTAGCTAGCAAGCAAAGATAGTGGCTTCTAATTATGACAGTTATGGGAAGCATTTGAAAGCTCTGCAAACTGCAAGAGGACAGGATGAGATCAAACAACAAGCGGGACGAGGACAGGGAAGAGGGACTGGAATAAAAAGTGACGGTACATCAGAGAGGCAGTGTACCGCAGCACAGGCGGAGCTGGCTAGCTAACTTTGTATGCCTTTCATCTGTGTCGGGACAGTGAACGTGTTTTGTGTTAAAACAATTTTTTGCAGAAAGAGCAGTGTGGGGTGGGGAGGGGGGTTCAGCAACACTGCGTCTCGAGTCTAATGTTTAAACTCGGGGACTATGCCTAGCCCCCTGTTTCACCTAGAGATGATGGAGCACGAGATGGTGAACGGACAGCACAATGGGGTCAGCTTGCCCGGGGATACGGACGCGGAATCGCGGGACGAGGAACACCAGGAGGCGCTCCGCTTTGCATTCGACCAGCTGTCTCTCATGGCTGTTGAGAAGGGGGACTGTGTTACCGGAGGAGCGCTGGTCGACCCCCTAGACGCCCCGAACTCCATCTCCGAGACCTGCAATGGCGTGGGAGGGGGCTACGTTGGCTTGCAAATGCTGGAGCATCCCAATGGCTCTCTCGGATCCCCGACATCCTGCTCCCCGTCCCCGGAGTACTACGGCTCGGCGGGATACCACATGGCCGGCCCGCACTCGCACTCCTCCATGCTGGGGGAACCGAACTCGGCGCTCTGCAGCAGGAAGCGGAGCGTCAACATGACCGAATGTGTGCCCGTGCCCAGCTCCGAGCATGTTGCAGAAATTGTGGGAAGACAAGGTGAGTTGTAGCCAAGTTAAAGTGAATAGCATCTGTTTCACATGTTTTACTTGGTCCTTCTGTTTTACATTCCTTATGTTGAGTAACAGTTGCGGCTGTGTATTATGCTATGCATGTGTATTAAGATGTCCGTGTATTGGTATGTTTTAGAATTATTTAAAAGTGATATGTTTGAGATGATCAGCTGCCCCGTTCATTGATGTTGGTTGGACTGCTTCAATTACCCATATAAAGCTATCTGCTAGTAAGCTACTACATCTACTTCCTTTTGTCGTGGTTCCACCGTAACTGGTATTGACGGCTGGAGTTAACGATTAACCAAAACAGCCAGTGTTTATTGTGTGAGTTTGGTAGTCTTGTCATTGTGGTAGTTATGTGTCTGTATGTCGCGACACGTCGTTAGCGCTTGCTGGTTAACATTGAGAGGACGCCTTTCTTTGTTTGCACGCTGCGGCGCTCAAAAGTTCGAATGCTTATTCACCGCGGCCTACCGCTGATGTGGAGCTAGCATGGCTACTAGCTTGTTAACGAGCTTAATGGCTGTAGCGATTTTGATTTTAGCGTTGTGCTGTTACATTTTTCCACACCGTACATCATTTCTGAAACCTCTTAAACCCGAGTGGTTAGTTTATGTAGGAGATGGGGGGAGGGGCGAGGTAGCCCAGACGGCCAGACAAAGCACTAGATTGTCGGAGTCTGGACATGTCTAGCTAGCTAAGAGTCCCAAACAAAGGAACCCTACGCGCTGCAGTTAACCGTGATCAAAGTGTTCAGCGAACACTGAAACCGTACTTATAGACTGACATTGTGGGTAAACTGGTAACACAGTTTTCATTTATAGTTGTTATCACTTAAGTTGGGGCTGTTGTGATGTAACAGTTTGGTAGCAGTGCGGCCGATCGCACACTACACGGGCGTGGGGCGGTGTTTTCAGACTGACTAGCCATGCACTTGTGAATGGGATCCCTGTCTCTGATACTCCTAAGGCTTATATTTTTTCACTCCGTCTGATCAAATATGAAACGTTTTGCCCATAATTTTGTCAGTTTTGACGTGCCCGGCACTGCTGTGATAGCGTTATTGCATTGTTCCCTTTGTTTGAAAATGCCATGCTTTTCTGCCTTTCACGATGACATCACAGACTCCACACGCTATTGGTTGGCTGACATGCGCCGTCCATATTTAAAGAAATAGCGCAGTGTCTTGAGGGTAACAATGCGCTGCGCTACAAGGGACTTAAACGCTGTAGTTACCTTTATTACAGAAGCGATGGTTGGGTTGGAACTGATAGCCTGTTTACCTCCAGACCTTTTCCTCCAGAACACAGTGCAGCAGACGGTCTGTAGTGAATAAACATCACTATGACCTCGTAAAAACTCCAACCTTTGATTTCAAGAAAAGAGGTGAGTGTGTGAGTGGTGAGACCTGTGAATCCACAGTCTGAAATCTGTCTTATCACCCCTGCCTCCAGGCTGTAAGATCAAGGCCCTGCGGGCGAAGACTAACACCTACATAAAGACGCCGGTGCGAGGGGAGGACCCAGTGTTCATCGTGACGGGCCGAAGGGAGGACGTGGAGATGGCCAAGCGGGAGATCCTGTCGGCGGCCGAGCACTTCTCCATGATCCGGGCGTCCCGCTGCAAGGCCGGGGGCGCGGGGCCGGGGCCTGGGGGTGGCGGAAACCTCCCCGGACCCCCCCACCTGCCGGGGCAGACCACCATCCAGGTGCGGGTGCCGTACCGCGTGGTGGGGCTGGTGGTGGGACCCAAGGGCGCCACCATCAAGCGAATCCAGCAGCAGACGCACACCTACATCGTGACCCCGAGCCGCGAGAAGGACCCGGTGTTCGAGGTGACGGGCATGCCGGAGAACGTGGACCGGGCCCGCGAGGAGATCGAGACGCACATCACACTGCGCACCGGCGCCTTCGTCGACCTGCAGGGCGACAACGACTTCCACAGCAACGGCACCGACGTCAGCCTGGAGGGGCTGGGCTCCCTGGGGCTGGGCGGGGCGCTGTGGTCGAGGGGCGGCCACCCGGCCTCGTCCTCAGCCCTCCCCCTCGCCCTGCGCCACTCGGGCCGCAAGATGGCGCCGGCGTCCTTCCACAATGGCGGCGTGAGCTCGGAGCCGCAGGAGAGCGGCAGCCCCACCAGCCCCTTCAGCACGGGCAGCGGCGGCGCCGCCGGCTTCTCCTTCGGCGGCGACTCGGCGCCCTGCCTGCCCGCGCCGGCGGCGGCGGACGACCTCGGGTTCGAGTTCAGCAGCCCCAACATCTGGGGTCCCTTCGTGAACGGCCAGCAGCAGCAGCAGCAGCAGCAGCAACCGCCGCAGCAGCGGCGCAACAGCAGCGGGGTGAGCGGGGGCGTGGCCACGCCCCGCCTGTCGCCCACCCTCCCGTCAGACCCCGCCCTGGAGCACCCGCTGGCCCGCCGCGCTCAGAGCGACCCGCTCAGTGCCCTCTCCTGGCTGCAGACGGGCAGCGCCTCCTTCTCGGGGGGCAGCGGCGGCAGCAGCAGCGGGGGCAGCACCACGGGCTACTCCTCCTGCTCCGCCTCCTCGCTGCCCGGCGGGTCGCCCACCGACTCGGAGGGGGGCGGCAGCGGGGTCGGGGTGAGCGCCGGCGTGCTGAGCCGCTTTAAGGCAGCCGGCCTGGCGGGGGCGCCGATGGGGACTGCCGGCAGGGACTGCTACGTGTGCTTCGAGAGCGAGGTGACGGCTGCCCTCGTGCCCTGCGGCCACAACCTCTTCTGCATGGACTGCGCCGGCCAGATCTGCCAGTCCTCCGAGCCCGAGTGCCCCGTCTGCCATACCGTGGCCACGCAGTGCATCCGCATCTTCTCATAATGCCCCCCCCCCATCGAAAACGGCAGGAGTGCCCGGGCAGCGAGACCCGGGGCTGGGGGAGCAAAGTTTCAAAGACCCGAACTTCAGTTTCCCGTTCTCTGAACGACAGCTGCACTACGTCGACTGTGAAGAAGCGAACGGGGAGCCAACAAGCTGCATTCACGGGAGCGACAGTAATAACCACACGAGAGAGATGACGCTAATACTGACGCTGATTTTAATAATGCTAAATATGATGCAATTGTTACAGACCGCAGAATTTTTTTTTTCTCCTAATGAAACAAAGAGAATCTCTGTGAAACAATGCAAGATTGGTTTTCAATGTGGACTTTGGGGAAAGAAACCAGTGTCTTATTTCTTCAGGCATTAATCTTATCTGATGCAGTTTGGTCTGTTTGTGTGTGTGTACATATATATGTGTATATACATATATATATATATACATATATATTTTATTCTGGCTTCAGAGCTCTGCGTGCGTTTCACACAGGAGTTCCTTTGAGACTTTTAGTTACTTGGAGGTATTTTTCAATTAAGCAGCAAAGGTCTGGCGCACTTTTTTAACACTTTTTTTAAAAATGTTTAAATTCCTGAGTAGGATGGGGAACAGATTTTTTTGGTTAAATATTTTTTTAAAAACAGAGTTTTATCCTGTACAGATGTATTGCATTTTTTCGCATGTTTGGACGGCAATATTCTGGGGAGACCGGAGATTATCACTGAAACGCCACAGAGGAGCGGAGCAAAGTGGACATTGTGCGGCGTGTGATGTTGATCAGTTCTGCCTAATGCAGTGGGTTGTGGCTAGTGGAATTTGCAGGCACCCCCATAATCTTGTTCACCATCAGTGTGTATGTATAAAGTACAATGCTGAAAACTAAAACATAGGATAGACACACAACACATGTCAGACCAAAATATCACAGTATGATTTTTGTGCTGATAAACCCTTAGTGGAGCAGAACTCATGATATATATTCATTCATATGCATATGTGTGAATTATATTGTTAAGGACTGATATCTGACGTAAGGGTTAATGTCCAGTATAAGATTTACTTGAGATTGAGATCATTGTAAGTTACTTGATACGATTTCAGTGCCAGAGGTCAATGTTTCAATGCCTTCTCTCCGCACTTGGGTTCTCTGACAGTTTAGGACTGGTCTGGGTTTTGGATTGAGATTTGGTTGAGAAAAGCTGAGCTTTGTCTCTGGTTTGTTTGACCTTTGACGCCTGTGTTGTCCCCTCCCTGGTCATGACAAATGACACCGATGCGTATTACTTTGAGAAGTGGTTTTTGTAATGTATTTGATAGTGAATAATAGGTCACAGTATGGTACATGACACTATCTAGACTCTCACTGGCTTTCTGTCTGAAGGTTCAAAAAGTGGTGGCAACACCCTAAAGCCAGTAGGGGTTCAAATGCGTAAATCCTGCTAAAATCAAAGCTGTTATCCTAGCTGTTTTGTGAAGTGTTTCGAGATGGTTTGCTTGTGGCTTCGTGTGGGGTCACCCGTAGATTAAACTTTGGTAATCTGTTGGACGAGAATCCTGCAAACTGCATTTCTCTCATCTGGCATTAGTGACATGGGTATGCTCTTTCTGTGACCTGAAATGCAAGCACACCCTGTGACATTGGGGGGGCCCACAGTGAAGAAAATGTGGTATTAGAGTTGGGTTGGCCCTTCTATAATTTGTCTCTCTTGAGAGGACCACTCCCAGTTTCATTGGGACTGCGTGAGTAAAACTAGTATTTGTTCTTTTAAATACACAGTCAGTCTAGCTGAGTATCTACATGTGTCTTGGAATGGGAAAGAGGATATCTTGATTTTAGTACCCTACGTATTTAGGGGGACATATTGGTTTTTCAAGGGGCGACTTGAGGCTCCTGGGGGGCGCAGCACGTTAAACTCCAGTCTTCCACCCCGGCTCTTTGGACCCGGCCTGTTGAGACCATCCATCCCGGCTCCTTACGCTCTTCTGTAATTTGGGAGACCTGGAATCTTTGGTGCGACTGGGGACTTTTTCAATGGATGTAGCCCTACAAATGTACATCCATCGTGTGAGAAAAGCCATGGCAGACTGTATCTCAAGGGCTTCCAACGTCCCCACGCTGTCCACCACATCCAGGGACATCCTCCCTGCACTGTAACACACAGTCATCGTGATTGGTACCAATAATGTGAATAACACGTGAAAAACAATGTGGCAGCTAGTTCACACAGGGCTTCCAGACACTTGAAGTGTCTTGCTTTCTTTTTAACTTTAAAGAGCTGTGGGACTGTGCTGTCGTCCAAGAACAAGAGCTACAGGTTTTGTCTTTTCCTTTTTTGCCATCTGACCGCAAAGCAAGGTCAAGAGGACCGCACTAATGTGGTTTTATCAGGAGCCATAAAGCGAGCCCAGACTGTTAACTATAGGTTAAAACATCTTCACAGTCAAGACTTTTTAAAAAGGTGATCCCCACAAACTGCAGTTTATGCGTGCGGTGCTTCGTGGGTCTGGTAGTTTGTACGAGAGGTGGTGAATGGAGGGCCGTCACAGTAAAGTGGGGTTGGAGTTGGAGTTTGAAGGAGAGCCTTTTAACGGGGGCCTCCGAGGATTAGTGGTTTTTGAACGGTTTGCATGTTTTTGTGCGTGTCGGTGTGATGTGTCCGGTTTGTATTTCTGATTGTGTGTGTTCTAAAACACAGCTTGAGAGGAGGCGCAGGATGGTGTAGAGGATGCAGAAATTATCATTTTGTCTTATTTCTTTTCAGCACTAGGACTTTTTGACATTTCCTCTGGTTAAAGAAAGGGGGTAAAATGTTTGTGATGTGGGCCTTTAAGTTGGTCAGAAGTGCGCAAATTGTTTCTTTATTCCTGATGTGTTTGAGTAGGCCTTTTTAGCTGTTAAATGTGCCCTGTCAGATTTCAGTTTCACCCAGTCTAGTCCAATCACTTTTGTCGCACTCTGCCTCCAGATGGTGAGGTCAGTTGCAGTAAAATGTTGACAAACTTGATTTCCACAGAGGCACATTCTACTGAAGGTGGCAGGGGTGCAAAAACTTGTTTTTCTTTTCCCGTGGGGTTCTGAACAAATAACCCCCTCCCCTCCACACTTCCTGTCGTAGCGTTACCAATGCTTTTTTTGATGGGAGTTGTAGTTCCAGTGGTTTTCTTGGGTGTGACCAGTGGTGCCATGTGCAGAAGTACAGCCCAGTTTTCCAAAAAAATGTCCTGGATCTGCCTGTAAAAAGGCATGTCTCTGATACGAGTCAAGGGTTGACCAAATGCCCCAAGGAGACAGGGCTCTGGTAATCCTAAACGAGAGCTTTTTCTAAATGTATGCCAGCAGAAATTGTAAAGGTACGAGTATATTTTTAGCTTCCCCCTCCCCCCCAAAAAAGGTTTGAAAACAGGGTTTAATAAGGAAAGTTTAGAAGGAGAGTGTAGAACAGAGGAAGGCTATGCAGAGGGATCCGAGGACCCCTTGATTGCCCTCACCTGGATCTCCCTCTCTTCTCTTTAAGTATTCTTATGCAGAACCAAAAGGGTTTTTTCTATAACATGGCTTCAGACCTAACTGTAAATATCCCAAATGCAATCATCAGGACTGTGTGGGTGTACACAAGACTAATGATGAGAAAAGTGTAATATTTTAAATTTATTATTTGTAAGTTCATAATCTGCATGTCTTGAAGCCATCAGGCTGTAGCTAATATAATTCTTTTTCATATTTTATTTTTTACAATTTATTTGCTCACCTGAATATCCCAGATTATAATGTGATCCTTTTATTACGTTTTTTTTGTTTCCTGTGTATAACATGTAGGCAATTTATAACTAAAAATAAGAAAAAAAAAGTTTATTGAAGAAATTTTAAAATTGAAATATATTTTATTTGAAAGTTTATGGACCTTTTAACCTTTAGGCAGAATAATTATATATACACATATATAATTTGAACTGACTTGATGGTTATGAGAAAATGTATCAAGAGTTTTTTTATTTTTTACACTTCTTTAATAAAAACTTTGTTTTCCTTTTTTTACTGGAAGTGAAATTGTGCAACTGGTGTTTCTTGCATGTCTTTTCATTGAGAGTCAGATGTGTGCACACAGAGTCATATTGACCTAGCAAGGCTGAATATTCTTCAGTCTAAATGAGTAATTGTAAATATTAATAATAAAGTAACTGATCATGGTAACGTCATGATCTTATTTCATCTATACTTCTGTGCTTCGCAGTTGCTCGATCCAGGGCTTCTCGCATACCCTTCTGTCATACAAGGCATTTGCACTCCAAACGTTTTACTGTTTTGACAAGTAAAACTTTATTAATTTTACTTGTCATTCAGGGGGAAGGCTAGTCTACAGTATAATTCAAATCGATCTATTTACTGAACCGTCTTCCCATCTACGAATTCAACACCATTGCCTAAACATGGAGGTGCACGTCTCTCCTTGCGTTAATATATTGAACTGTTAATTCAAGTTGCCTTCCAGCCCACCCATAAACAAAGCAGGAAGACAAGCTGTAGGACACCCCCTGTCTGTTCAGTCCTGGGTTCGGAGGGCTGCGGTGTCTGCAGGGCCACTCAGCCCTGTTTCCCGATGGCTGCAGTGCCTGCAGGACTCCCCTGGTCCAGAGGTAAGTAACCGTGCTGTAGGTGAACATGTCTGCTGTGGATGGATGTGAATGCGTTTCCCCACAGGGCCAGGTGGTGAGGCTGGATGCTATGCCCGTTGCTCTGTCCGCAATGCTGGGCTGGCTGACTGAGCGCACTCCTGACATTGAGGTGAGGCCCGGTGTTCGATGGGGGGTTCGATCAGAAATGCTGTAATAACGTGCATGACAAAGCAGGAGTGGCGTTTAGAGATGGCCAGGAATCCGGGCTTTCTGAGAAAGAGATGAGCGCTGTGACTTTTTAAAGAAGGTGGTGGGGTGCTTCATGCAGGGAGAAAGACCTGCTGCCACTGGGAGTCCAGCTGGTGCAGATGGCTCACAGAGGTGGGGAATTACGTGGGAATTACAGCATACCACATGAAGATTACAAAGCACTGGAAATGTGATGTAGAGTAACAGAGCAGGGACTCAACAGGCAGAGTTTTGCCACTCCTTTCACCACCTAGTGGAGAAACGAGGTACTGCAGTTCACTGCTGAGGTAGCCGCTCGCTCAATCAAGGCAGGGGGTCAGTAGGTTAGTCTGTATTGACGCTACTGCACCACTTCATCCACGCAGGACACGTCCGGTCAGGCGCTGAGTCATACAGCAGGAAAATCATCCCACTGACTGAAACCTTTTCAATGGTTCAGACTACTGAATGTCCGCAGCAATACCTCCTGTAATGGATGGTGGACACTCACGTTTCTGAGCGTTGGCATTCCTGTTGCATGTGGCAGAACACACCTCAATGCCTCAGTGTCTACTGGACTGTTTGGTATTGTGAAATCGCATCAAAAATGATGGTAAGTTTACTGTGCAGTGTGTGCTAGCCTTTAGATGTCAACAAAAAATGCTGATGTACTGTGACCTGCCTCCGGTAACTAACATTCATGTACTATGGAATGTTGACACTGATGTTAGGTCAGTGCCTGGAGGTAGAATGTAACTGCACCAGTTGTACCTTTGTACCTGATTTTCTTGCAGTTGAATCCTCAGGAAAGGTGTGGGCTTTGTCACTTGGTGAAGCTGCGCAGTATCACTGCAAAAGGGAGGATCCCACATTACGTCACATTACATTCGTTGAACAGACGTTCTTATCATCGTTCTTATCAGCATGACTTCCAGCACAATTGAACACAAGTGCATCCATTCACGTTGAATGAGCAACAGTGTCAGACCAGGCTAACAACACTCCTAGACCAGTGAGCGTGAGCATAACACTATTCAAGCCCTACCCTAAATTAACTTGTGCAACCTGAGTAGGCAAGGGAAGCCAGGTATACTACCAAACATTAGTCACTAGATCACATAATCTAAAACACATGGCAATACTACACGTAAAATAAACAGCAAGTACTACACGTGTTAGGGGGCAGGGATTGAGGTGGAACCGAAATGCAGTCTCAAGAGGTGGGTTTTCAGTCTGCGTCAGAAGATGGCCAGTGATGGGGGCTGAGAGAGTTGACAGCTGGTTTAAATACTGGCATTAAGGCTGAGGATTCATGAATGTTAATGGGTGGAGCCAATAAGTGCTATTGTTCGCTAACTTGTATGAACCAGTTGTACAAGTCTCCACATAAAAACCACTATGATTGGTTAAAATCAGTCACCGATCCCACATAACATGCTCTCCTGTCAATTTGGTCTCTGTTCTGGCTTTATAATGGAAGCTACAGCAACACTAATAATCATGTAAGCTGATTATCTCACTGGAGTTAACACTTCCCCTAGTGGTTAGTACCACCTGCGCTGATGGAACAGTTGCGTGCATGATATTAACACATAATCAATGCCATTTGTCAAAACTGAAAGCGCTAATTTGGCTTCTGTTATAGTAAATGCCATATAATTTCTGTTGTGAATAATCAATTAAATAACGATTACCTATTTAACATTTTATTAATGGTAATGAAAGGTGTAATTAAGGCTTTATCAGCATCATTTACTATTAGTCACTACCTGCCGTATCTCTTACATATGTAATTGGAAAAGACGTCTGCTTATGAGTGTAAAATGTTTTTAAGTGCTTAAAAAATCAATTATCCATTTTACTAAGAATAGAGTCTAGCTGGGAGCTTGTAAAATTTTAATAAAGGGGTCACTGATGTTAGATTGTCTATTAAGTTGTCATCTTTGTAACTTTATTACAACACAAGTGAGGTATGACATGCTTGTTTTATATCTTAACTCGCTGCTGTTTTCTGTCTTCTTGAGTCTTGAATTCCAGGTGTTCATGACAAGAGTAGAAAGGCTCTGAAGGTTAAATGATGACTGGACCATAAGGTACCACATTTGGATTTTCTCTGGATGTGCAAATCATTTTTTGGAATTAACATAATGCCCTAATATACCTTAGGGCCTTACTGTGTATGGCAAAGTTAATTTTGTATCCTGTGTTTTTCTCCTTTTCTGTTTCCAACTAATGTGATTAGATGGGAAGTTTAATCTGTATTTTACGACGTACGTATTTCACATGCATTTTCAGCTGTCTGGCACAGGGGGGCAGTAGACCACAGGACAGAATTGCATAGTTGCACAACACAGGAACAGCGCAGTCTCACAAACAGCAAGTCTTGGCTAGATGAGGATTTACAGTGAAATCGATAAGGAAAACTTTGAGAAATATTTTACAACAAACATTACGTATTGGGAGGTGAAGACTATGATTAGAAATGGGGAGGACTTTTATAGCAGATCTGGACTTCATTTTCCAGGAGCATTCTAGTCCATTGAAAAACAGGTAGGACATTGTGTAGGGGATGTAGTCTTATCAGTCTTTGAGCAGCGTCTGGTTTGATCATTTAAAAATGCACAAGAAACTACCAAGGTAATCTTTATATATTTTCTTTAATTGGAAGCAGAACCACAGCGATACTGCATTCTCCCATCTCCATCCCCAATAAGATCAATCATAATGATTAAAAAAAAATTATAAACATCAGTATAAAAAATCCTCTCTCATGCTAGTGTTTCGTACACACATACATAACCATGTTATTTATATATTCACAAGCCTTTGAAAAATAAATGTAAAAGTTATAATTACACAAATATTGAAATTAAAAAACTAAACTTAAAAACAATAGTCAACAGCTGGCAAATAACATCGAAAAGACACGTGCTGGCACAAGACAGATGTTTCCCATCATGCACTTCTTTATATTTACAGAGTGGGTGTCTCTGCAAGGGGGTGCGTCGGTAAGCATGCATGCCTGTGTGATCGTCCTAGTTTTTTTTTTCTTTTCTTTTTTTTGCCGTTTTGTGCTTCTGGGTGTTTGTGAACATGTGTCAGCGATTATAGGCTAGGCAAGACAGGAGTTGAGGGACGAGGGATGCTGAAATAATCTCGCTTTCGGTGGCGTTTCACACTTTTCACACTTTCTGCCACTCCTGCTACACCCATTGCCCTCATCGTTTTTCCCCCACGGTCCGTAATCCTGTGCAGTGAAGGCCGCTGATATGTGTGACGTTCCCACAGCGACGCTGTTTCAGGGCACGAGGGTGCACGTCTCTCTCCAAAACGCTGTGCCAGCCTCTTCGCGGCTGGCCAATGATATTCAGCTGTCACCTCTCATTTGGTAGATCTCTTGTACACACAACGTCCGTAGCAACAATTGGGAATTGTTCAATGTCATCGCCAGCAGTAAAACAGGATGCTGTCCTGCTCCTCTGTTTCTCACCGTCATGCTTTTTCTCTCGTCTTTAACTCGTGCACCTCAGGGAGTCAGCCGTCTCCTAACTGCAGGCACGTGACTGTACGAACATTTTGTGCTGATATAAAAACACACTGTAAACATTTCAAGACCGTTACAGACTGTTTGGGTACAGACTGCTCTAATTAGCTCAGGTTTTTTTTTCTAAACTACATGCATAGAGTTTGCTTGTGGAGAAAAGGAGAGACAGAGGAAGGAGACATTCACAGATTTCATCATGGATGGCTTCAAGGGGGAGGGACTGCTTGGTGAATCTGATTTGATTTAGCACAGTACTCTAAGTGAGACCTATTACAGAAGCCCTCAGAGGAAACACTACATAGAAATAATGTCAGTTATAACAGATATGACTTGAAAGGAAAAGCAATGATACTCAACAGAGGAATCGATACTGAGACTGATGGCATCTGATTATTGAGTCTCCTGTAATCAGGGTGACACTTGCTCTCCAGCCAATAAGCAAAAGCATGGACAACTGTCAGTGTGACTCCCGAATAACCTGGTCCAGTAGGGCTAATTTGGTTCAGTCAGTACAATCATTCTCAGACAAAAGGCCAGAGAGGTGCAATGGAGCAAGGCCTGTGAAATGGAAGAGACCTCTGTCATTTCAGCAAGGAGAATTATTAACATAGAGCCAGCATTCTAAGAAAAGGCACCTAGCAAGGATGGTTCTATGAAATTGGCAGGGAAAGTCTTTGCTTGGATGCACTAAGTATTTGTAAGATTGCTTTGCCACTGACTTGGTGTGTGACTCGCACATCTAACCAGTGAACCCAGGAGTTCATATTCAAATACTGACATTGATTTTCATGTATCATACATCATGTTAGATCCATGCTCTAATTGTTAGCGGATGATGTGGCGAATGTCATACTGACCACTTCACAAACAGCAGCCTGGGTGTTTAACACTTCCTGTGCTCAGCTCTCAGGCTATACTCTGGCTTGATGGACGTGACGTCAGCCACTCCAGGCTAAATGATTCGACTGTCATTAAAAGACAACGCAGAAGTTTAGTTTGGCATGATGTTCACTGGCCCTGTTATTGCACCAGGAGCACCTATGCTCACCACGCAAGTTTGCTGTGCTCTCAGTTCACCTGCAACACTTAATGAGCGACAATCACCCTGGGCTGATCCCCACAACACTGTAACGTGTGTGAGTTTTGTTTGTACAAGTAACACTGCAATGAAATGCCTTTGCTTTTTAATGACTCTGATTTGGTTCCAAACTTGGTATTGAGCACAAAGGGGGACCTCAGCACGTGAATCCACGAACAACAGAGCAGTCAGTCCTTGATCTGTCTGTCAGTCCCCTGTGTAACAATGGAAGGATGTTCTGTGTATCTGAGAGCAGAGCGAGAACTACACTAGGGCCCTACTTTCAAGTCCCTGTGCTCTGACTGTGGGGTTCTGTGGATGGAGAGCTTGGTCTCAAACAATAGCCAGCATGTCCGCAGTTGTAGTTCCCCCTCACAGCCAGCAGGGGGACTGTTCTTTGTGCTTTCCCAGGAGACAAGAGGGGAAATGGGAATGCTCTCTTAGTCAACATCCTATTCCTGCTGCTGCTTCTTTGTATTTTAATCTGTCAAGAGACTGTCTCTACAAAACACTGACAGTATCTAACGAATGTCGCTTTCAAAGGCAATAGTTTTGACCCTCCCCATGTCAACTGCAATAGCTCTGCAAAGCACAATGTGAGGGTCTGTAGTGCTTGTAGTGGAATGTGTTCTTTTGAAACAATCATATGTCCTCAAACTAGGTTCCATTCCCCTCTGAGTAAAAGACACTTTGGCATTTCACAAAATAACTACCTAACTAAATGACTAAGCATTCTTGCACTTTGTGTTCACCACCTTAGAAGGAGATGCCCGGCTGTACACACATGCCCACCGGCAACAGGCCTGTACTAGGCTCTGTGTAACAGTCAGCAAGGGCAAATCTAATTCATCACAGTGCTTTGAGGCTTGGCTTCATCATGCTCTATGTACAGTGTCTAGGGGGACCAGATGGACATGAGGCCTGTAGGAATGCAACAGTGTGCATTTGCCCCCTCTTTCTCCTTAGTTTCGACATGCCTTCTACATTGAGTGAATGGGCAGGGGGCCTTTTTTTCCCCTGGCTTTAGAGTTCAGGGTGAGGTCTGTGCCAAACTGAACCAGACCACCTCTCTGTGAAAAGCCTCTGTGACCTTGGTCCTCAGTTCAGTCCTAGACCTGGACCTAATCCTCGATTAACGTAAGTCTCCAGTGAGCCCACCAAAAGTTCTGCCCTGGGGAAGATGGGGGCAGCGCTTGGACAGGGAAGCACCGGCAGGTGTGGGAAAAGCGCAGAGGTTTTCAGTAAAGCTACATGCACAGAGGATTCTATTGCGTGCATCAGTCAGAGGGACAGACAGGCAGGTAACCAGGTGACAGAGCGGGCAGCAGAGAGTAGTGAAAGGAAGAGGAGGAGGAGGAGAAAGGGCTTTTTAGACCCTGCTGAATGAATGCCATTCAGCCATGTTGCCTTTCTTTCCATCATAGATTTTTTTTATAGTTGCTTTTTTTTTTATAAAAAGGTCTCCTTTGTAAACAGAAAACGGGAAATATAACTGCAGTAATGACGTGGGTGTACATGCATGTGAGCGTGCGTGTGTCTGTGTGTATGTGTGTGTGACTGTGTGTGGAGGAACTGCCGTGCATGCCATGTTTGTCTGTCTGTCAGTGTGTGGTGGCTGGTTGTAGACGTGTGTGTAGAGGGTTTCTCTGAATACATTCATTCGTAGGAAAAGCACGTCTTCCATTGTTGCTGTTAAGGATAGGGTGGACACAATGAATACTCACATCCTTGTGATCCCCGAGCAAAACAATCAGTGCTTATGTGTTTAACAAGGGGGGGCGGAATCTATATCCTATTGCTGTTTCTGAGGAGACATTACTGTGCAACAGAGCAGTGTGTGTTTCAGGCAGGGAGAGTAGGAGAGGCAACTGTAGGTATGGCAACTTATTCTCCAAAGGTTGTATTGTGTATGTATTGCGGTATTATGCCTCAGTGTTTGTGTGTGAATGTATGTGTGTGTATGTGTTTGCGCATGCGTGCGTTTGTGTGAGCACGAGCGTCCGTGCTCTGAGATGCAGTGAGCACGCTCGGCCAGCAGAGGGCGCCGCGCTCCCTCGCCCCTCTTAGCTCCCCCTGCCTTCCTCCGGGGAGCGCTGGTCGGACTTGAGCTTGACGAACTCCTTGGCCACCTCGTCGTTGTTGCGCTGGGACAGGATACGCAGCACGGTCAGGCCCGTCTCGTCCATGTGGATCCTCTTCCCCAGCGGCAGCCAGCAGGCCACGCTGCCCCGGGACGCCATCTCCTTCAGCTGCATCACCGCCATGCCCACCGTGCGGTCCTCCCGCGCGAAGCAGTAGTCCTTCACGCACACCTGCAGCTCGTAGCACTCCGGCCCTGCCTCATTGCTCAGGGTGCTGAGGGGGAGGGCAGAGGAGGCGGGAGGAGGAGAGGTGAGTGAACACCACGGCATCCGGCACACATAATTTACATGTAGATTATCTGTTATAGATGTTATATATGTAATCTATTACAGATGCTGTCTAAATATATGTTGTTAATTAACTGGGATGGCAGTGTGACATAGTGGTAAAGAGCAGGGCTTGTAACCGAGAGGTTGCTGGTTCGATTCCCCGCCGGGGTACTGCTGCTGTGCCCTTGGGGAAGGTACTTAACCCAGAATTGCCTCAGTAAATATCCAGCTGTATAAATGGATAGCATGGAAAAATTGTAATCTATGTATTGTAAGTTGCTGAGCTGGTGTAAGAGCCAGTGTGGCAGCATTTCACTTTTAACCCTTTCGCACATAACTTATTTTTTGTAGCACGCCTGTTATGTTACATAGTTATATTTTCATCAGCGTTATTAAGCTTCTCATAGTTTTCAGTTAGCATTTCCTATACTTTTTAATGTGAAATCACTGTTTCCTCAAAGCTAAAATTAGCTAGAATTTTTCCAAGCTAGTTTTATAATCGCACGGGTTTTAGCATACCCGCTAAACAGCTAATCATACCGGTGTGACCGGACGCGGGAAAGGGTTCAAATAATAATCTATTTTTCACAACGATAATGTTCACATTCCAAATGTGCCCTAACTTTACAATGTTAAATGAGAGCCCGTCTGCTATTTAGAAATTCTCTGCTTAAACACTGCATCGTTGTCATGGCGATGTTTATAGCTGGAGATAGTGTTGCTGCCGAGTACACAAGTTTAGAGAACACCGGAGAATGTGATACTTTCTAAATCGCGAAATATTTCTGTCGTTTTTATCGAGCCGTTCTTTTTATCGTTTCGCCCAAATTTTACTGCCTGCTCTAAATCCAGTTAGTGTAGCATAGTGGATAAGGTGCAGGAATCGTAACCAGGAGGTTACTGGTTCGAGAGAGAGAGAGAGAGAGAGAGAGAGAGAGAGAGAGAGAGAGAGAGAGAGAGAGAGAGAGAGAGAGAGAGAGAGAGAGAGAGAGAGAGAGAGAGAGAGAGAGCTCTCTACCTTTCAAAGCACAAATACACAAAGCTGTAGGATCTGGCTCCCTTCAAGCTAAATTTAAAAGTTGATAGATAAATATGAGCCGTTGAGCAATTGTGTGAGCTGGTGTGGATTTAAGGCGCTGCAGCACAACGGCAGACATAGCAGGCTGAAACTGCTGCTTATTGCAGCGCTGGCTTTGGGTAAAAATTAGGCACCCAATCACACTGACAGCTTTACTGACAAAGCAATACACAGATTTGATCCATACTGTGACAGACAGCTTGTTAGTACAGTTGACCATGAACATATTTCTTTGAAATTTAATTACAGACTTTTTTTCACCTGGAGTAATGCTTTTACAAATTCGACACCTTGCACAAATTTGACACCGCCAGGGAGATTTTAAAACTGTGCGAAAGCGATTATGATTAAAACGACAATCCTTGTTTCCCCTCAGAGAACGAGACAATCCTGTACCAGCTTTCTGAACACAAAGAAAAAACAGGGCTTTAAGCAGACCCCCTGGAAAGAACAGCTTGTGTGTAACATGCAGAAATGTGTGATGCAGGCCTAAGGGCCAGGGGGGTGGCACACACAATGCGAAGGTCTCGTTGAACTTCGGGGCCCAGCTGTTGTTCTTGGACTTGGTGGCAAACTTCCTCTTCCTGTCGCTGAGGTGAGGGCCAATGATGTAGACCTCCACGAAGGGCCGGAAAATCCCAGAGGTCTGCCACTGCAGGTCGTTGGCTGCAACCACTGAGGAAGAGAGGGGGGCGGGGTCAGATTCTGACATGGCACCATGGAGTGATGATCCAGTGGGTGTGGGAGGCGGAGGGGGTGGTAGTCGTGGTGACGATGTTGCTCACCTTTCACAGTGACCTTGTGCTCTCCAGTGTTGGGGTGTGTGAAGATCTCCACATGGATGGACACCTCCCCGACCGCGTCGTCCACTCCAGAACCTGGGAATCAAAGGGCAAAGGTCATATGTGTCTGCTCTATATAGCTGTCTGGAATCTTGATGCTAGTTTGCGCCCACCCAATCAGGATGCCTTGTTTCTACTACCCTCCACTCTGACTGGACAGAAAGATTCAATGTTCCAGCATAGGGGTCCTCTTGGATGGCATTTAATATATAAGTGTAAATAAGCAGAGAGGGCTTGAGACGAGGCATCCTGTGGTGTGATAGGCTCGTGCAAAGGGTCATTCCGAGGTTACAGCCAGGAGTGGGATGTGGTGAAAACTTCCTCCTGGGCTAGCATTAGCATGCGAAATCCTCAATAAAATCTTCAGCAGCTTGGGCACTATATTACCCATTGCTGCTCTACACTGCAGCTCCAGGCAAACAGAGATCCGTCGGAGATCATTATCGTCCGACGATCAAACAGTAACACAGCGCTTCAGAGACCGCAGCAATGACCGCAACGCAGAGGTAGAACAAAATGATGGATTGTCTTGGGGGGGCACAGCGTGTCTCTGGAGGGAGGGGTCTGTCTGCGGATGATGATAAATAGAGAACAGCAGGGGTGGGGAGGGACAGAACAGGGCGGGGCAGGGTGACAGGGGCGGCCACTCTTCCTATCGCTCCATCTCCTGATTAAAGTCTCAAAAGAAACAAATGAGCGCAGATCCAATCCCATAATGCAAAGCGGAGCTGTAAACGGTGATATAAACTGAGTGTGGGGCACGAGGCGAAGCCTCTGTGTGTCGGTTATACAACCCCCTCTATTAATAAACATCAGCCCCAACAAATGGGCCCCTGTCCGAGCTCCGTGCCCTGTGCTAATGAATTGAAAAGGGCTTGTTCCGGGACATCCAGGACCCGGTGCCAGTGCGAGACGGGCGTCCCATCAGAGTGCCTGACTAAAAGGCCGTAATCCCGTAATTGATGGTAATTCTAATAAAACAGGCTGTTTACACTTGGCAAATACGCGGAACGAAGGCAGTAATGCAGGTGGAGAGCTTCCGGCCAGCTCTGGCCGAGGCATCGCGTGGCATTTAATAAATCGTCCTCTCGTTCAGGCGTTCATTAAGAGAGTGGATGAGTAACGCAGTCAGGGGGCACGGCTGACTGGAACTCTGCAGTCCTGGAGAGCTCTCTGACAGGAGTGCATCAGCGCAGGACTCAATGGTAAAGCAGATGCAAACCTCATTGGCCGTTCCCTGTGATTAGTGTACAGATTTGAGAAGACCTGATTACTTTAAGGGCCCTTGGAGAGTATGTCTTACTGTAAGTGCCTTGTCATTTCAGCCGCGGTGGGAGGGGCTGGATGGAGGTGGACAGGACAAGAAAGGGGGTGTATGGAAGGGAGGGGTCTGCAGCCCCTTCAGACAAATGGAGCCAGTTAATATTATCAACCTCAACATTCAATGATATCCGAGTCTTCAAGACCTTCCAAGAGACACACTCATACACACACACACACACACACACACACACACACACACACACACACACACACACACACACACACACACACACACACACACACACACACACACACACACACCTTCACGCAAACCTACATGCGCAGGCAAACACATGCGCACACACACACGCTCTCCACGCGAGGTGTGTGGCAGTGTGTGTTGTACGGTGTGCACATGCTTGTGTGTTCTGGGAGTTCCGGTTTTTGTGGATACAGGGCATCTGCACACATACCCTTCTCTGGGTACACATCCTCACTATGGGTGTACCTCACCCCTTTCCCTCCGTGAACTAGTGGAGAGAGGGGAACAAGAAGAGAGACAGAGAGAGAGAAAAAACACAGAACAGAAAAAAGGAGAAATGAGAGAACACAGAGATATGCAGCGACAGACAGAAGCAGTCACCTTGCTTGACCTGCATACACCTTGCTGCGTTCCCCTAACTGGATGTACTGTTATGCTGCTTTCTCATTGGCTGACTGTGGGATGTGTCACATCACACTTACAAAGCCAGATGTTATCAATCCTGGTTCCATAAGCTGTATTTTGGCAAATGGGACTGGCCATGTCATCCTGACTTTGCTCACTGTGTACATGACTACCACATCAGACTGAGTCAGCTCGGCATGTCGAGACCTTCAGACTGTCATCGCAAACAGACTGGCAGACAGAGAGAGAGCATGAGGTGACCGTCATTTAGCAATGCAAAAGTACACACGATTTCCCGCTAACGAATGGCACCAACGCCAAGAAACATTAAGAACCAGACAGAAAGAGACGCAGAGACAGACAGACAGACAGACAGACAGACAGACAGACAGACAGACAGACAGAAGGCAACAGGGAGAGACGAAGTATGATACAGAAAGCAAACTTGAAAGAGAGAGCAGGATTGGGGGACAAAAGTCAAGAAGGAAAGAATGATAGAGAGAAAGAAGACAAAAAGACTGCATGATGAAGGAGGATACTGAGAGAAAGACAGAGAAAAATAAAGGGAGAGCAGGAGATAGAGAGGGTGATATAACAAGTTTAAAATATTAGCTGTAAAGCATATTGGAGTGATTGATGAGAGGCAGAGAGAGAATAACTGATCTGGCAGTAATCGCACCATTTTATGATGTGATAAAATCAACTAAATGTATTCCCAAATTAAACAGTGAACAAACAAAGCCTGGGATTCAATCAAATCCTATTCTGAGTTTAGCCATCGGCAAAACTGATGAAAAAAATGTTTTTGGTTAAATCTGAGTCAAAGTTAAGATGACTAGATCCAGGCCTAAATATCACCCCCCGACTTTCAATGATGGGGGTGCTGTAGCCAAGTTCATTCGTTTCAAGCCATATACACAGCTAGAGGCTTCATCTGAAACCCATTAGCCCTACTTAATGATTGACAGGAACATTTCTTTGCCCATGTGTGGTCCGTGGAGCACAGCATTAACTGTTCACATGGTCTAATACTCAATACAACTGATTGAATGGTGTGATCACAGCCATAACGAAGAGAGAGAGAAGGAGGGATTAAGAGAAAAACAAGAGAGAACGCAAGAATATAAGATGCAGAGAAAATGCAGGTAAAGGAGGAGAACTGACAGACAGAGGGATAGAAAGTGAGACTGGAACAGAACAAGAGATGTAGAGATAGCCATTAAAAAGCGATTAAGGGGAGTGAGAGACAGAGAGAGAGGGGGAATGAGAGCGATATAAAGATATTGAAAAGAGTGACAGATGGGTGAGAGAGAGAGGAGGGTGGGAGAGATTAAAAGAGCGAGCGAGAAAGCAAATGAGAGAAAATCAATATACTCATGCGAGTGGGGGTGGGCATGGGGGGTGCTTGCAGGACATACCCTGGGCATTCTGCGATTGGATGAATTTCTTGATGAGTTTGTCAGTAGCCTGCGTGTAGAGGGAGAGGGCGTAGCGCAGAGACTGAAGATCGGGGCTCTTCTCCAGGAAGGTCTTCTTCAGCCCCACTCCACCCGCGTGGAAATATTGCTACAGAAGAGAGGTGCATCATGGGAATGGAATAGGGAGAAACCCTGTTGTCCTGGCAAAACTGTATACTTTACTCCCTCAGTGTGGAGATCTAATGAGTTTCTGGGACATAGAAGAGTACAATAATGACACAATTATTGGTTGTATAATTCCCTCTCTACCTCGGCTGATGTGTTGTGTGTTCTGGCACAAAATGGTCGGCGTGTATCACACAGGGGGGTGCTAGACAGTGAGGGTGGAGGAAATGAGTCACACACCACCCCCTATCTTCACTGGAAATTACTTTGAGATCCTTGAATTAGGATGTATAAATTCAGTTATGAATTAATGATCAGTATGAGTTATTGTGGTTACTGAGATTGAAGGCATGTTCAACTGTTGTGTTTTTTAAAAAATATTTTTATAGTTTTCTCCCTTTATGCAACCCTGTTTTGGAATCACCAATTGTACAGTATATTTGGCTCATCAACCTCTTAAAAGCTACAAGGAGTTGGAGTTTCTGTTCATGAGAAAATCGAACACGGGGAAAAGATTTCATCGGACACACCAAGCATTTATGACAAGATTTATGAGGTCCAGTAACTTAATGTATACATTCCCTGGGTTTGATTTCTTACTGATTTTTTAAAGAATCAAATCAAATGTCCATTCATTTGCAAGATAATGTAGATTTGAAGTTTCAAACTTTAGTTTTCAGCTCCCTTTTTATAGCATTTTCTCCTGTTGCATCTAAGTTCTAACTTCAACAATTTCAGATGTTTCCCTGTAGGGTATGTCCTGCCATCTCAGTAACCTTAATGATCCCATGTGTAACCATAATTACCTTGCCCAAGGGTACAACAGCGGTGCCTCAGCAGGGAATCAAACTAATTATTTTCATTTAGCAGACACTCTTATCCAGAGTGACTTACAGAGGATATAGTTTTTTTTTTACATGCTATCCATTTATACAGCTGGATATTTACTGAGGCAATTGTGGATTAAGTATCTTGCCCAAGGGCACAACAGCAGTACCCCAGTAGGGAATCGAACCAGCAACCTTTCGGTTATGAGTCCTGTCCCCTTACCACTACGCCACACTGCTGGCCCAATGACATAATAATGATCCCATGTGTGTGTCCCTGCATATCTGTAGTTAGCTACAGATGTGCTTGGAGCAGGCGTCCGCTGCTGGGTTAGCAGCAGGTGATGGGATGAGTGCGTACCTTGATGGTGTCCAGTGCCAGCTCCACCACTGCGCACTGCTTGGGAGTCAGTGCCTTTGCCTCCTCTCGAACCATGTGCTCCTGAGCACGAGAGACAAGAAAGGAGCAGATCAGACACACACCTGCGGATCTGTAAGCCTGTCACAGTCCATCCAACAAAGGACATGCTCATACGCTGGTTGTTTAAATCAGTGTACGTTCTTAGACACAAACTCTGAATAATGGCTAGATACTCCATTTTATTGCATATTATGCAGGGGATCCTCTCTTATTCCCCCAGCCTTTGCTTAGTCTTGTTATGTGGATACTCTGGTTAATAGCACAACATCATCACAGTCCCAAAAGACATTACATTACATTACCTTATTTGCATTTAGCAGATGCTCTTATCCAGAGTGACTTACAAATTTTACAAAGTTATCCATTTATCCAGCTGGATATTTTTACTGAGGCAATTCTGGGTTAAGTACCTCGCCCAATGGTACAGCAGCAGTGTCCCAGTGGAGAATCAACCTCTTGGTTACATTTCATGCTCCTTACCACTATGCAACACTGCTGCCCTCAGACATACAGTGCTCAGGAGTTCTCATGCACAGTGTGGGTCATTCTGAAGGGAACCCTGAGATTGAGAGGGGAGGGATCTGTACCTTCAGTTTGGACAGCTGTCCCAGCTCCTTAGCCTTATTGAAGATGAGCTGAGTGCCCTGGGGAAGGGGGGTGAGGCGCAGAGAAGGACAGAGGGAAAAAAAGGGAAGGGAATATTACCAATGCTGCATACTGAAGGGAGATAACACATACGTATTCATACAGAGTTACTGTAATTTATTCCAAATTCACACATACAAGAGTAGATTGCTCTGCCTCTCACACTGCGCTGGACTCACGCACACGCACACCCACACGCGCTCACACCCACACGCACACACACACACACACACACACACACACACACACACACACACACACACACACACACACAAAAAAGCTGCAGATTCTACTGACAGAAAACGAGAATTCAGATTGCAGTATGAAAGCAACGACAGGGAGACAGAGGCGTAAATCGACCAGCAGATCGTCCACATGCCCATGTTACGGGACGACACATCAATGACACTGTCACACTCAGCTAACGGACGCAACCACACCCTGCCAGCAGCGCTGGTGTCATTTTTAATCAGCCACAAAATCTTAAAGAAGCAACGCTAGCGGCAAGTCAACCAAAAAAAAAAAAAGTCCGTATGGGGCCAAATCTTTAATGTCCTGAGACGACAGATAATACTGTTTTGACATCATTCCTACCATGAGAAACAGCTTTGTAGCCACTGCACCTAAACAGCAGTCTGGACATGCACAGCGTATGACGATATCTGGCTAGCCTGTTTGTGCTGCCAGTTTTCTGTGGCTGGGCCATCAGTGTGCAGTGAATGCAGTGGACCTGATGGGGGAGTTAGCTACTGCGGTTGCTTCACCTAAAACTAGCAGGACTTTCATGTGATCTGAAGAAGGCGAGCGTCAACAGGTTTGTCGGACCAGCCGTCGAGATGAACAGATAGGACGGAGACGGAAACAGCGTAAGTGAAAGACGGGCGGGGCGGACGGTGGGGGAATGGGGACGACAACAGGACACATTGAGCTAGAGCGTTTTTAAATACTGGGAGTCCTTACATCACTGTGACAAGCGAGCTTCACCTTGCGCTGCAAAGAGAAGGACAACTGTTAACATTGCCCGGGAGAGCCACGCCCCTCAAAACCTGATTGGCTGATCAACTGGCCTATCAAGGAAGATATAGACTGACAATAATCCCCTTTTGAGTTGTACCGGGTCCAAGCTAAATCGCTAATAGCATTTTGTAGTCCTCTCGATTCTACTAACTTTGCTCCTACTTTGCTTTGTCAGGTTATTTGTTCCTGTAACACAGGTGGTAAACACTGTCATATGTTAGATGAGAAGGGTAACCATAAAAGAGTTACCCATTTTACCCTTGTGACACCTGACAACCACCAAACACAAAAAGGAAAAAAGGGTTAACCATTTACAAAGTGTAGATCAAAACATGAATAATGATTTGGGCATCAACTGTGGATGTTATTTTCCCTTTTAAAACGCTATACCACGTGCAGGGCATGTTTGTGTGTGGGGGCTCACCGTCTGGTCAGTCAGGGGTGGTAGCACGATGGTTTTCTCCATGGTGTTCATCACCAGCTTCCACAGCTCTTTCAACACTCTCTTCAACACCGTCTTCTCACAGATCTTAGCAAACAGAGTCAGGCTGGGAGAGAGAGAGAGAGAGAGAGAGAGAGAGAGAGGCATACATTCACAAACCTCCAAATCCAATGCTCACCTCCAACAATTACTTTATGACAGGAGTGTGTGTCCATACCATGGTCAAGTAGATGTCAGTGTTTGATTGGGGTGGGAACTGTGAAGTGAGGCAATACGAATAAAACCAAGCTGAGCAATCACATAGCTGTCAGAAAGTTGTGTGGCATTGGAAGAGTGTGTGGTGTGGACACATCTTTCACTGGAAGGGAATGCAACTTTTGAACCCAGCAGACAAAAATATCACATAGCCGTGGAAACACTGCTAAGCTAGAGGAGAGAGGCACCAAGAGAGCCTACAGTCAGGCTAGGAGAAGCACAAAGAGAGGCTACACAGAGTACATTGCCTTAGATGAGGATTGCAGCTAAACACATATATACGATGTCAGTGTGACCAGTGTGTCTCTGCAGGAGGGCTGCTGTCGCTCACTTGCTGTCCAGGAAGTCCATGATGGGCTGCAGGACGTTGTCAGCGTCCTGGGCCACGCTGCTGCAGGCGCTGGCTGGCACGGTCCCCGTCCCCTTCACCTGGCTCAGGATGTCCCCCATCTGCCTCACGCTCTCCTCTATGTGGGGCTGGAAGCTGGGAGGGGCAGAGAGAGGTGCAGTGACATCACACTACATCACACTACATTACATTACGTCATTTAGCAGACGCTCTTACCCAGAGCAACTTCCAAATAAGTGCACCACAATGCTAAGAGTAGTCATCGAAAAGCACTACAAGAGGTCAGTAAAATATAAATATAATTTTATTTTAAGAGTTTCACCAAGTGCCTGTTGTCTTCCACACCCATGGTGGTGAGGATGACCTTTGACCTCCTCACACTTACCTTACAGCAAAGACCCTGCTGAGATCATCCATGACATTGTTCAGCTTCACCTGCAGCTCCTTCAGGAAGTCACTGGCTTCCACATTAAGCTGAAACACAGACAGAGTCGCTGATGCTGGCGTGCACTGATGACATCACACTGAGTCACGGCATCACGCAAGAGGGTGTCAAAATGGCAAAGCATGTAAATGAGAGGTCATAAAATGAAATGAGGAAAATCACTCACATCTTTGCCTCCCATGGCCTCAAACATCTTCTCCAGCTGGACGCGTAGCTGCTGAATGTTATTGATCAGGATGCAGGGCTGCAGAGACATCACACTCTTAGTCCCCTACACACATACACATTAATTCTCTCTCTCTCTCTCTCTCACACACACACACACACACACACACACACACACACACACACACACACACACACACACACACACACACACTCTCTCTCTCTCTCTCTCTCTCTCTCTCTCTCTCTCTCACACACACACACACACACACACACACGCAGTATACACAACACTGTAGTAATGTACACTGATCTTGCAGCAGTTAATAAGGCAGTCATTTGACAGGACACTTCCTGAGAACGGAACCAGGCAGACTCGGATTCCCGAGGCCAGCCAGGATCCACTCCATTGATCTCTCAATAAGAAGTCATTCAGAGAATTAGCTGAGCAACAGACTGTAACAACGGTATTCAAGGACCGGATGACAGAGTGAGTCACAGCAGATACTCGCTCAGCTGGGCTCCCTGAAGAGCAGGTCTGGCCACCTCTATAATGTGCCGTGACGTAGGGCTGGTTCCTGGGAGACAGGACACTCACCACTTTCTCCTTGGAGCAGTAGCTGGCAAAGTCCTTGGCGATGATGTCAGCGTAGGAGAGCAGCACATTGCCAATGGTCTAAAGAGAGGGAGGGGCAGGAGCGTGGTAATGACGGAAGAGAGACTCACTGGTGTCCCAAAAATAATCCTAATAGAATTATAATAACTGCTGCCTGGACAACAAACAAGCCTTGAGGAACTGGTACTTTGAATGAAATGCTCCCCACAGGAAACAAATATTCAAGGGACTAAACTTTGAGGGACTGAACTAAACTTTGTTATAAACCTGAGCAGCCAATCCCAAATGCATACCCCCTGTACCAGGGTGTAAATTCGGTAAACAGGGGTATCAATTTCATTGACAGACAGGCCATAAATGACCCCCCACCTTTGCAAACCTCCTCATGTAGTTGCCCACTATCTGAGGGTCGGGACACTCCAGTTTTCTGATGATCTCGAAGCTCTGGTTGAGCTGGGAGAAGACGTCCACCACAGAGCAGGAGAAGAGGGCATGTTCAGACGTCTGCTGGAACTGTAGGGGGGATGGAGAAGGGGTGTCACATCAGTGGATGGAAAGAAACAGAGAGAAAGTAAAAGCACACAGGCTGTGCGAGGTGTTTGCACGCCATGGCAGGTGGAAGATTTTCTGTCGGGCAGTAATTGGGCAACCCTGTCCCAGAGGAGCGCAGCTTCTCTCTTTCTGACTAATGAGCTGGGAACTGCCTCTGACTCTCTCTCCCTCTGAGTATCGAATAAGACCTGCCTCTCTGACTTCCTCTTCCTGACTACTGAAATAGGTGCTGTCTCTGTGACTCACCCACTCTGATTAATTAACTGGCCTAGCCTAAAAGTCAGACAATGGAAAACAGCACAAGAAATCAAACACTCTCAGAAGGATATAACAAAAGAATATTTAGCTGACAACATGTCCACAATGCTGAAATAATCCGTGAGCCATACAAATCAGAAATGATGTAAAATCAATGGGGCAGGAAAAATGAGATGGATTGTTTTTTTTTTTTTTTTTTCATTTACCCCATCCTTTTTGTCCCTCTCCAGGGCACCGTGTAGGAAGTCACGTGACACTTCCTCATTTTCATCCAGCCACTGGATCACAAACGGCTCAAACCATCTGTAAAAAGCACCAGGAAGATGAGAGAGCTGAAATGCCATTTCAACCATATAACCAAACAATCAAATCATAACCAAATAATCTTCAGATGTAATTTCACTGTGTTGAAAGCACCAAGTGCCTGTGTAGCCAAAAATGTAACTGTCAGCTATCCATATCAATCACATAATACAGTGGTTATAAAGACAATTGCCAAGGCAATTACATTACATTACATTATATTACATCATTAAAAGTTGCATTGAAATTTCTAGACTTTGATTTCTGGATTATATCATACTAAACTTGGAATTTTGTAGCAGCTTGGAAGTCAACACCTTCTCTCCTTGCATCAGAAGAAACACAAAGTATGATGGAGAAAACCACATACTGCTAACTAACATCAGCAAGGCTACAGTGCATTATGGCCCCTGTGGTGGTAGTAGAAGTGGTGGTAGTTATAGTGGTAGCTGTAACTGTAGTAGTAGTAACATCAGTCATGGCAGTGTCAATGCAGGCGGTAGTAGCAGTAGTAGTAATGTTAGTGGCAACAACTGTGTAGACATAATATTAGTGGCAGTGATCGGAGTAATAACAGTAGCAGTAATGTTAGTGGCAGTAACAGTAGTAGTAATGTTAGTGGCAATAGCAGTAGTACTAATGTTAGTGGCAGTGGGGTTGGTGGCAGTACAGCTGTACGGCTTCAGTCAGGAGCCCGCTGCACTCACGCAGGGTATTCAGGCACTCGGTTCTGGAAGGAAGGCAGCTCCTTGCAGTACTCGTTGAACAGCCACTTCACCTTGAAGTGCAGATTCATGTAGTCTGCACTCTTACACAGGCGATTCTTGTCATGCTCTGAGAAGCAGAGGAAAGGGACGATCCATTAACTATTGTTTCAAGAGCGACAGTGATCTGTGGTGTCTGTGATTCTTATACATATATCTTAAAGTTCCATTTTCCTCTGGTAATATGGAAAGTGCACAACATTGCCACAACATCCCAGTAGCGTTTAGTTAGGGTTGCGTGTCTGCTGGGAGCTGAGATGAGATCTGTGCTCACCCTCCATGGCGTACTTCATGTCTTGAGCAAACAGGTTCCACATGACCTCAGCGCTGATCTTCCCCACGTTCAGCTCCTGGGGGAACCTGCCAGAGGGGGAGAGGAGGGGGCAGAAACACAGGACAATGAGGACATGAGCAGGACTGGGGGGAGGGGTAGGTGGTTGCGCGGAGAACCGCCTGTCGCACTCACTGGTTCAGGCAGGGTGTGTATGAGTTCTTGTCTTCCTCGATGATGGACACGATGAGAGTGATGAGCTTCGACCAGAAGTCCAGGTTTTTGATGCTGGGACCTTGCTCTTCGGGAGGAATCTCTTTCTTGGCCTGGAGACACCAGAAGGGCCATGACATCATCACTACACTTCCCATGTGTTAGAGAAGGGATTATGACATCATCAGTACCCTTGGTTTAATGCTGAAAAGGGATTATGGCATCATCACTACACTTGAAATAGGCTAAAAAGGGATTTTGAAATTGTCAATACACTCACCATGCAGCCAGGAAGGTGTTGTGACCTCATACACTCTACACTCTCCAAAAGGCAGGGGAGTTTTTGACATCAATATTACATAAATGTAAACACTGTTCCAGCTCAACCTCTCCATATTCATCTCTGTGCATACAATTTGAGAAAGCCTCCAAGGGCATTATTCTAAAAAGCTGTTTATTTTCAAAAGCTGAGTAATTGAAAGTTCAAAAGAAGGGGCAAGAAGCTATTTGAACATTTAAGTATTATAGAAGATATCAGGAGTCACCTCAGGTTAATATTGCATTATTTATTTGCAGAGCAGAAGCTCTTATCTTTGGTGACTTAAAGACAGTAGCTTACATTTTTTCCTACCACCCATTTACATAGTTGGATATTCACTGAGGCACATCATGCTCACAGGTTTAACAGCAGTGCCCCATTTGGGAACTGAATCTTTCACCTTCTTATTACAAATTCCTACACTGCTACACTGCAGAGCAAACCATAATACTATCAATGTTTTATTCAATAGGTATGTTCCGCATTGTTTATTAAGCGGTTCATTGGGAAATATAACCAGCAGTTAAATCACAGTATCATATCACCACCTCATCCCTACCGGTCCTGGGCTATTAGCTCTACCCATGCTCACCGGGTCAGACTGGTACTCCCGACTGTAGAGCTCGTGACAGTTGTTGAAGATGTACTCATAGGTGGAGTTCAGACAGGCTTTCACACAGTCCTTCACCACCTGACTGGCTCTGGGGGGGCTCTGCAGCTCTTGGACCTGAGGGGGAGGTATGGAGGTCAGGGGTCAGAGGTCAGAAGGGTAGATAGGTAGACACTTGTACAGGAAAGAGATAAGTCCAGTAGTGAATAAATGGAGTCTTGGCAAAGAGAATTTGAAATGAAATATAGAAGCCCATCCAATGACGGGGTCAATATAAATTGAAAAGGAATACAGATTTAGGGAGGTGAGTCAGCAGAGAAAAGGACATAGAGATAGGGCTGGGGGGGCACCTTCATCCTGAAGAAGGTGATGCTGGTGAGCAAATCCACAGTGGACTTCAGGTCCTGCAGCCTCTCCGCGCTGCTGGCCGGGAAGTTGTTCTGCAACACAGATTCATATAAAGATGGTAAGCTGTGCACTGCAAGAGCTGATCTGTCTCACAACAGGCCTACATCCTCAATTATTCACTTCCTTCCTGGACTAAACATCTATGATTTCCTACGAGCCCAGAAACAGACCTCGTTCCCTGAGGTATAGATGGCTAAATTATTACAGCATCCAATACATAAATCTCATTTCCTCATTCAGATAAAGCTGTAGGGCTCCAACCAAGCCATCAGACTCTTCAACACAAAGCTTGTGCTGAGTTATAACAATCCAATACATAATTCTGAAGGTAAACTTTAACTGATCACAGAGAGAAAAGTGTTGTTATAGCTAGTTAGCAATCTATCCAGGTAACATTCTTTCTTCACTGGTTTAACTCTCTTGCATTCAGTCTAGCTTGCTGTTGATAAGTATATTCATTCTGGAGCCCATTCATCAAATACTTTGAGTCTAGGAACAATATAGTATATTACAGAAACATATTGATCTTCAACATAATCTGAATTTAACATTTTCTTGTCATGAAGGCAAAATAATATTATCTACTGAATATTTGCCTTCAAGGTATAATTTAAATTGAATTGATTGGAATTAAATTACATATATTCAAATTCAAGCACTCCTGATTCAACATGTCAACTAATAAGTAAAACCCTTATTAGTTTAAATAGGTTGGGTAGTGGTGGCAGTATACATCAAATACACATCTGTTAATCCCTGACCCTTAGAATAGAATCTGACATTACAATACCCGGTACATGGAGAGATCAATCCGGAGGGAATTATGCAGCTGGTCCAGAAGCTTCACAAACCGCTCTTTCTGTTAGAGACATGCACACACAGAGAGATATCAACAGAGCATTCACTGCAGAAGCAGCACAAAAGCAGCAGGCTAAAAGCCAGCAGGCATACCTAGCTATTGCTAAGTAAAGGTGAGCATTTGGAGAGCTGTACAGAGAAAGCTGTATTGCTGCTGCAAATTGTGACAGTGGGTCAGCAGGGGGCAGTCTTCCCTCTGTACCGAGTAACTCCAAAGCACAAGTGCAGGGAAGGGGATGTCCTCTTTCGTTCTCCTGACTCACTGCGGCCGTTAAAAGTTCCCATCCATTTATTGTAAAGAATAGGGGGGTTCCCTGGTGCCCTGGCAAATGTCCCAGTCTGGCTGTATTAATCTGGCCATCCAATCATCCCCTCAGGTAATTGGTTCAATAAATCTCTCCCTCTCAATCTCCGCTAATGTGTGGTGAGTGTTCTGTTGCGAAATGGCTGCTGTGCGTCACCCAGGTGGGGGTGGGGGGGGGGGGGGGGGGGGGTGCGGTTGTGGTGAGTCACCCCCTGCCACCCCTAAACCTCCTTCACAGGAACTTGCTTTCGGGAACTTGAGATCCACGGAAAGGTGCTATAAAATGTAATGCCTTATCATTGATAAACGATGCACTGCCAAGCACAGTGCTGTTACAGCTTTGGTACAGACTCAGAACTGACGGGTAACACATGCTGGGAAAGACAGGAGGGAATGCACAGAGAGAGAGAGACAGAAAGAGGGAAAGACTGAGAGCAAGAGATACCGAGACAGTGAGAGAGAGAAAGAGAGAGAGAGAGAGGGAGAGGAAAACGGGAGGAAGAAGTTTGCTACGAACTGCTACGAACGCACACTCACCCCGAAGTTGGAGGCGGCAAAGCGGTCGGAGGCGGACACGTTGTTGGAGGACTGGGTGGTGTGGGCGTAGTAGGCGTTGATGTTGGCCAGCAGGGTGCTCATGACGGCAGGCACACCTGGGCACATATACTTGGAGGAGAGGCAGGCGAAGTGGCTGAGGAGAAACACAACATGCAGAGCTCTTGTTAACCTCCCTTCACAAAGATACTGTATGGAAAATAAGATGCCTCACTCTTCATACCTTATAGTGAATGCTCTGCCCCTCAGCTGTACTGTTTTCTGATACAGTGGCTTTTAATGACCTATTTGCAAGTATTCACAAGAAAAAACTAAACTAAAAAGTAATTTGGCTTCAATATTGTGTGGGCTGAAGGCAAATAGCTATGGTTGCTATGGTCCATGACCTTTCCTTTGCTTAATCAATGTATTGTACATTATCTTTTGCCTTTATTGTGTAAGCTACCCCGGAAAAGGTGGCATTCTGGAAAATGAAGCCACTTTGGGCTGTGTTTAACATTTTAGAACTAAACTGTACACTTAAACGTATGATTTTACATATGCATTTTCCAAACACTTACACAGAGAGATAAACACAACTGTCAACACCATCTAGGGGAGAACACTCATATCTTTGAACTGAGAGTGCCAGAAGTCTGTAGTCAGACCTTAGTTCAAGAATTTTCCAGAACAGCTTAACCAGACAATGGTTACCACTATAGGGTTAAGACAGCTTATGACATATCCAAATACTGGCCCGGCCAGAAGCAATGTAGCTGTGTAAATAAACAGGGATCTAAGAGCCCTAAGTTCTGGCAGCACTGTTCATTTTAGACTCGTTTCCTCCTCCTGTGTGTATTCCTGCATGATCCCCACGAGCGTGTGCATCTGGAAACCAGATCTACAAACAGTACAGTTTCTCTGTGTGTCAGACACAGGCCTGCTGACCTCTGCAACCTCAACGCTCTGCATCAGTGTCACTACAAATGTCTGAGTGCATTACTCAGCACATCGCTCAGTGAAATATTACGAGCATTACGGAGGGCATTACAGTGGACATTACTCAGCACGTTATTCAATGCGTTACTCAGTGACTGCACTGTCTGCTCTCGTTGTAGGCTGCATTATCCACGGCACATTTCACTCCGTTATTCTCACTGCTTGGATTCACCGTTATTACAGTAGAAGTCTCTGTATTGTAATTATTATTATTTTTACAACACAATATTAATGCTTCTGCTGTCTGTGTGTGCTGTGGTTATAAACTAATAAATCTGCTGGTAGCGTATAATTGTGGCTAAATGCTGTTTGTATTTATGCATTCTGTAAAATGGCTGTTGGGTGGTTATGTGTTATTGATCAGTCTGAGTGCCTTGAGTGTCAGGTCTGATGTTTACAGAGTAATGCAGAAGGAATGCAGGGAGTCATGGAGTTTCAAAGTTGGTCAATCAGGGACTCAGGAAGTCTCAGGTTTGGACAGTTAGGGTCTCAGGGAGTCTTAGAGTTGGTGAATTGGGGAATCTCAGAGTTGGACAGTTATGGACACAGGATGTCTCAGAGATGGTGAATCAGGGTATCGGGGAGTGTCAGAGTTGGACAGTCAGTGACTCAGGGAGTCTCAGAGTTGGAGGAGCCGGGGTGTCTCACGTCATGGCCTGGTAGATGGACTCCACGCCGTAGCGCATGGCGAATTCGTCCACGATCTCCTGTGGTGTCTCCTCGAAGTACACCTTCCAGGCGTCGTCACCCTTGGCATCTGGGATCTTCACAACGCCATTGTTCTGGACGTCAGTCACGTAGTGGAACAGGTTCTGCAGAAAGAGGCAGGGCCAGTTACAACACGCCCACTGCAGCCAGACTGCCAGTCCCTTCAGCCTCCAATCACAAATGCTCTCTCACCTTACATAAGCCAATGCTGTGATGCATACAAGCTCATATGGGGTTCCTCTTTGTAAATTGCCTAACCCCACTAATATACTTTTTCAGGAATATAATACTTTTACAGGAATATATCAGTGTATGTATTTTCCTTAAAGAAGTGAACTGATCATGGCCACAAAGAGAGTTTATGTGAAATTTTTCTTTCTGAAATTTTTTCTCATGCCTGAAATGCTTCTCCAGGAACTGCCAGGATTGGGTAACAGACCTGATAAGGCTTTGTTTAATGTTGGAGTCACTCACAATTTGAGCTCCAGACCGGTGTACTGGATGTGACAGGGAGCAGCTCCAGGTGAGCTCCAGGGTTGGACTCACCTCATGGAGACAGGTGTATTGGACATGGTAGGGAGCCACTGTCTCCTCGCCTTTTATCTCCACGCTGATGTGCATCCGGATGGCCCCTGACACAGCTGACTTGTCCGTCCGCTTGTCTGTACCAAGAGACCAAAGCAAGATGTAACCTTCCACCATCTCACAGGTCTCCATGGGAAAACATATGTACAACAATTTAACTATCTAACACCAAACGATTCTGAATACTTCAATGGCAGACAGTAGTGTTGCTCTTTCTTTCTTTTCCTCCATTCAAGGTGAATGTGGGAATGTAAAATATGAGAATATCTGAAAACTTAGTTTATACATGGTTGTGTGTTTAATGACAGACTAGCTAGAGGTAGCACGTCTGTGTGACAATCCCTCTCACTTTGACGTTTTAAAATTGGCACAAAGTTATGCATCTGTCAAGCGTGTCTGTGCATATGCATAACTTTTCCTTGCTGTGACTGTCCTGCAGTGTCAGAATCTTATAACCAATAACGTATAACCAATAACCATAGAAACCACATGTCGGGTAAAAGTTCGTAAGTGTTGCTTGTGAGCACACAGTTATTTGACACAAAAAGACAGCAGTCATAAAACTGTCTTCAGTACATTATTTATATTAAACCTTTAAGATACTGAACTGCATTTGGGTCCTTCAGAGTGACCTTTGCAAAAGCGTATGATTTCTAGTCCCTGAAGATACCGAGTACCAGACTCATTTTTCTCGATTCATCACTCCTATCTACTCTGTCCCCAGCTGCCAGAGATGGAGTCTCTTTCTTCCTCTCTCCCTCCCATTCTCACCTGTTGCTCCCCCTTTCTCGTTCCTCTCTCCCCTCTACTTCCCACATCTCCGTCTCCCTATCTCTGTCCTCTGTTTTCACTCTTTCTCTCTCCTGCTATCCCCTGTGTCTCCCCCCTCATTCTCTGTTGCACCTCTGTCTCCCTGTCCCGCCCCGCCTCTCTCGGTACTGACCCAGGTTGTACCAGACGTCCATCTCCCCGCTCAGCGTCCGGACCTCGATGATGGTCTGGCCCAGGAAGTCGTCGGACTCTCTCTTGAACCTCTGTTTCACACGGGACTTGATGTCGTCGTCCTCATCCCACACGCGCACCTTGATGCGGTCTGAGGAGTTGTGGCACTCGCTGGAGACACAAAAGCCAGACAGAGCAGACTGCTTTTGAGATTCTGCTGTTACTCTTCTCCCTTAATTCTTTCACTCATTGCTAGAGGTCCACACAGTAAAGAAACATACATCAACACTACTTTCTCTTAAAGGATCTCTGGAGTGTGTCAGGGAAACTGATTGGTACAGATGGAGAACATGAAGGGGATGAGTAGTATTGGAGAGTTACTCAAAAGCAGTGGTGTACTCACAAATGGAAATTTTCATCCCAGACTGGGTTGAGGTTGCCATAGATGGTCTTGGTCCTCTTCTTGGTCTTGCCCACCTGCACAGTGACGTAGGGATCGCTGGAGCCTGTCTTGTCCTTGGCCTGGAGACCCTGGGCACACACCACTGTGAGGGAGGAACATATTGCAGCATTGTGACCTCATAATGAGCTGACGTGGTTCTTATCGCTGATGGTGCATGCAGCTGTGCTGTTGATACACCTTCATGCTGTTGAGTGAGGATCTCTGTCATAATAATCAATAGTGTGGCCCCTCCTTGTAGCAGCTCTTTAATGCTGCACCCAATGCACTCTCTGTTATAAACTAATAAATTAAACACTTCTGCTCAGCGGTGCATCCAAATTAAGTCTTAATTACGTAAAGTGGAGCCACTGATTAAAGGGGAACATTAATCACCTGTTGTTGCAGGTGTCAGTCACCTGCGTGTTGAAAGATATCATTATAACTGAAATGCTACAGTGTGACAGATGTATTCTCAAACCTTTTGTTTTTAAATGATGGAATGGCTTAAAATAATCAGCATGAAAATATGATTTCGAAATGAGTCTATTCATAATATCAGATGTGCTGTCTTTCACATACTCCACAGGGGATAGGGAACAGAAACATCTTCCTCTCCCTGTCAATGACCGGCCCTCGCCCTTCCCTCACCTGTGATGCTGATTTTGGCTGACCACTTGGAGGTGCCGTCGAGCACGCTCTGCTTGACCTGCTTCATCTGCGTGGCGTGGGAGGCCTTGGCCACGCTGAACACCTCCTGGATCAGCTCGAAGATCTCCGGCTTGTTCCGCTCTCGGATCTTCATGCGGTCCTTCAGGACCATGATGATGTTCTGGGTGCGGTCCTCCGCCCCGTGCTTGGAGCTCTTCTCCGCCGCCCCTAAAATCACAAGGGAGAGGGAGAGAGAGGGAGAGAGACACGGGGGTGCTTCAAGGGCAGGCACTGTTTGGGGCCTGGAAAGCTTTCCGAAACTAAACAGCTTTAATTGTAACTGCACTTGTATGCGCTGTCCGCTTCCTTTATTTCTAGCATTGAACAGAATGTGTGATAAATGTGACTAAGGCCTTGGCAAAGCTTGCTAACACCCTGAAATGCCAAGAAAGCTCTTTGGCAGCCTGGATCTGACCTGGAGTCAGGAGGCAGAGATGCACTCCGGAAAAGGAGAGAAGGTGGCAAGGAAGCCAAACGACTCAACGTTAAAAAAAGACGCAAGTGTGAATACCATGAGAGTGAAAGAACGAGCAAAGAGCGCCGTGAGGGAGAGGACGGAGGATACCGAAGACGTGAGGGCAGAGGAGGAGGAAAAGAGACAGGGCAAGCAGATGAAGGAGAGAACGAGGAGGAGGTGTGGAGGGAGAAGCAGAGGGAGAAGGTGGTGGGGTGGGGGTGCGGGCCTCACTCTGCAGGCAGTCGGCGTTGAGCAGGTCCTGGCACTTGTCGTGGCACTTGACCCCGCACTCGGAGCACCTCATGCCCTGCCGGGCAATGCCCCACAGCAGGCCCTCGCACTCGTAGCAGTAGGTGGGTGTGGTGGCCGTCCACACCTCGAAGTTATGCGGCGTGGTGCAGGAGATGGGGTAGATCAGGGCCTGCAGGGTCTTGCGGTAGACGTGGCTCTTCTGCAGAGGAGGTGGGCGTGGCGGGCGGACCCGGGACGAGACGAGCAAACAGATAGGCAAACGCCAGCGAGAAAGACACCCAAGACTGTCAGACTCATTACTGCATATGTTATTATTCAGCAGACACTCTTATCCAGAGTGAGTTACATAGTTCACATTTTTACATGTCATCCATTAACACGGCTGTATATTTACTGTGGCAATTCTGGGTTAAGTACCTCGCCCAAGGGTACAACAGCAGCGCCTCAGTGGGGAATCAACCCGCAACCTTCAGGGGTTATGAGCCCTGCTCCTTGCCAGTACGCCACACTGCTGCATCAAACAATGGACAACTGAGGGCATGCTCTGCTGAAGGCACGCCCCCTTTCAAGCAAACTGATTAATATACAGAGACACTGGTAACAGGCTAGCCTCAGTGCGCCTACGGGTGCCAGACCAGGGGGAGATCTCTGTTCAGACACAGCACTAACACGCAACACAGTAGTGACAGCAGTGTGGTGTAGTGGTAAGGAGGAGGGCTCATAACCAAAAGATTGCTGGTTCAATTCCCTGCTGGGGCGCTGCTGTTGTACCCTTGGGCAAGGTACGTAACCCACAGTTGCCTCAGTAAATATCCAGATGTATAAATGGACAAACTTGTAACCTACTGTATGTAAGTTGCTTCGGATAAGAGTGTCTGATAAATGACAATGTAACTCACCAGCTCTTCATTGTTCAATGTGCTGCAGGCCATGGCAGAGGTGATTCCAGCCTTCCGAGAGTTCTGGACCAGAGACTGAGGTAGACAGGTAGACAGACCAGGCAATTTAGAGAGAGCAAATGGAGACAGGAGAGAGACTTCCTCTCATTGCCTGGTATATATAAGATCATCTTCTATAGAGACATATCTTCTGTGTGTAACTGGAAAAAACTATATGCTGTCAGAAATGTCCTTCTGCACCACATCCTATACCCCCAACCCCTCCCCGCCCTCCCCCATCACCATGACCCCACCAAAAAAATGTCAGTAATGATCTCATTTCTTTCATGTCTCATTGGTGGTGGCTACAGGTACTCACCATAGCCTGTGCCAGGGCAGGTAAGGCAGGTAGAGAAAGTGTAAGGAGAGAAACAGACACATTAGATCCACAGTTTGTTTATCCAGCCTCCAGCAGATGAACACAGTCACCAGGACAGACAGACAGAGGGACAGACAGAGACAGTGAAAACACATCTGTACACAGGGCAAGAGCCCTTAACAGGGAGGCAAAGAGGGAAGGAGGTGGACAGAAAGCTGAATAAGGAGATGAACTGATGTGAAGTTACATTGAGGGACATGGGACGATAAAAAGCAAGGCATGAGAGAGGGAGTGACCTTCATGGGGCCTTTCCTGACCTTTATAGATGAAGCCTGTGATGATTAATAAATAAATATGACAGAGTGCTTGTTCAAAGGACCGCAAGTCCGTTTGAGTCTGCACGCTACCTGTGTGACTCAGTCTGTGAAGTGTGTCAGTAAACTGGCGTGATAAAGATGTCCTGTCAGGCTGTATCGACTGCAACGTGGTAATTCTTCATACTGTGTCATTTATGGGTTTCTCTGGCGATAGACCCCACACTCATAAACCTTACTTAAGTGCAAGCCAGTCAGAGGTCCTGTGGGCGGGGCTTGAGTGAAATGGAGTGACACAAAGGCTTCTATAACAGAAGACATTAGGGAATGGTCTCTCCATCTGTAGACATCCAGGGCTGTATCAAACACACCCTGTCTTGCCTACTTTCCTCTATAGGTAACAAAACCCCTGTATCACTTTCCAAACAATGAGCTGAATCTATTCATTGCACTCAGTGGCTGGCTTTCTGTACAGGCTGCTTTTCTATGCAATGGTATTAGATTCAGGGGATAGTGTTCTTTGTAATGATAAATGTATCAGAATTTCTCTTTAAATATTTTTGTCATCACTCACCAGATATGAAGATATATGAGCTTGTTTTTTTGAATGGACTTCAAGTAGATGTACTTAATACATATTAACAAATCTCAAAGTAAAAGATTTCAAAGTAAAAATTTCTATGGGAGTTAAAACATTTTTGTTGCTATATGGAGAAATTAAATATGGTGCTGGTAAACCAGGAAACAAATTATTCATAGTCATTTTATGAATGTCTGACCTCAGGACAACATTTCAAACTAACCACACAATGCACAGAATCCTTGATTAGATTAGGACTGTCTGTCTGAATAATCACTTCACAAGTAGATGCCAAATTCCTTCTCTCCATTTTCTCTGGGCCCTAGGCCACCAAAGCTGACCAAATAAGGGTGAAATGAGGAAAGGAAAGATGAGTCCCTCAGACAGAGGAGAGAGAGCCTGCTTTTGGCACAGCTCCACCCTGCAAAGGATGGAGGTGGAGAGAGAGGGAGGGAGAGAGAACACAGATACCCCAAGAGAGAGGGAGAGAATACAGGTGCAGAGACAGAGAGAATAAGGGAGAACACAGAGAGGGATAGAAAAAAGGAAAAGAGGATGCAGAGATGGAGAGACAGACAGAGACAACACAACAGGGAGCTTGGATTCCAGACATCCCAGTTACATTGGACTCAATTGGGTCTTTGCACTATTTATACAGAGATTACATAATTACAGTCTTAACTACATTTTTAATTAAGCATGCTATTAGTTACCAGATTAAGAGAGGAACTCTGTAAAAGGTGCATGTACACTTGCACATATACTTTATATTAAAAAGAAGAAATAATATGACTATACAAAACAGTTACTGCACCACTGTAACAGTTAAAATCTTTAAAAATAGTTGCCAGTTTCACTAACTTGCAAATAACATCTGCAATGTTTAGAAGAGCTCTGGAGAAGCATAGCTTACTATAAGATGAGTACTGAAGAAATAGTGCTAGACAGTATTGGTGTTACAAACCTACTCGGCGCTGCCAGAGCAGAGCTGATTCATTGTTTGCTATCACTTTATAACTCATTTATAAGGGAGAAATATGGGAGAAAAATACAGGATCCTGTTCTGAAGTATGGAAATATGGGAGAGTTGGCATGTATGAATATTAACAACAGCCATAATTCAATTCTTGCTCGGTGCAGCAGTTAATACCTCATCCGAAAGCTGTAACATATTACCTTCCTACAGCATTTTTACAATTTACTGGAGGCAACTGACTGGAATCCAAACTTCCTGTTGGCTACACAAAGACAGGAAGTCAGCATTCATGGAAGGGGTGAGGGGGCGGGTCGTGTCATGCGGAATGGATGAGTTCAGCAGAGTGAAGTAGTCCTGCATTCAGAGCATCCACTCTGTCCCCTTTCATTTGTAAGGTTATAAACAGGCTGATCTGAAATGTCCCAGGGTGCAATGGTGCAAGGTAAACCTAGCCAAGTCTGGGATTACTTTTCTGTTATTTTTCTTTGCTATTATGACAAAACCTTGGGAGTCAATTCTGGGCATATTTCTTACTTTTTTTTGCACAACTGGAAAGTTCTCATAAATCTCCATGTACTGTTAATGCCTCCTACCTCTGCATCTTTTAAACTGGTTCAGAAAACTCAGCTTAACTTTGCAAACTCCACTGCTCTACTGCACTGACATCAATGAATTTTTAGCTTGCTCTGGACTTCATACTACACAGCCTTTTATGGGACACATTTGTTATTTAAGAATGACAAACAGACAAATGGTTTATTCAACCAGATAAGACTTTTTACATTAGTCTGTTCGGCTGAAAGAAAATGTGCTCTGCCTAAAGCAAATTACTTTTTGAAATTCTATTCTTATTAGTTCAGATACTCTCAGAAGCATACAAGAAAGGGCATCTGCAAGTTGCTGGTGTAGCTAGACGTGATCTGGACGTGTGAGGTTTCTGGGAGGCTGCAAATGGGTTTTGAAGAGTCAGCATGGCACAGAATGACAGGTCCGCCCCACCCAACACAAGCTCCTCCTCCTCTCCTTTGGAGAGCTCACCAGGTCGCTGACAAAGGGGAGGGACTTGCGGCGGGGCTTAATGTCGGGCATGCTGTCAATGCTACGAAGGAAATTAACCGCCGCTCCGCTGGTCACACCACAATACCCAAAACCAGAAAGACACACACGTACACACACAAACAGCAACAGAGAGAGAGAGAGAGAGAGAGAGAGAGAGGGGACACAGAGCTTAGTAAACCAGGGGAAGCGGGAAAAAAAAAGCAAACTCAACAAAACCAAAATAGAGGACCAAAATACTGACAAATAATTAAAACAGCAGGTTAACGAGGCCTGAGTCTCCCGGGAGCGGCCATCCTGCCGGGGAGAGTCAGTCATCCAGCAGGGCAGGAAAAGCTGGAAGCCGGTGAACCATTTAGGAGTGAGGAGGGATCACTGGGACTGTCAGGTGATGTGGAGGGTGGGGTGAGCCAATCAGAGGAACCTTAGAGAAGCCCTTGAGCCAATCAGGAGGGAAGGAAAGATTTCATAGTAATTCCACCAGGATTTATAGGAGTGGGGAATGGACCTATCATCGGAGGAGGCACTGAAGCAGCACCGAGCCAATAGCAACGATCCTTTCAGAGTGAATGAGAGAACCATTCAAATAAAACGGCCTATTTCAAGGGAGGGATCAATGACCAAATGGCAACTGCAATGGTGTGATTAGTGCCCAGTGAAGCACAGAGGGGGGACAGCAGCAACTGGAGGTGAATATGAGATGCGAACCGAGAGAGAGAAAGAGAGAGAGGCCAAGAGATACACACACACACACGAAAGGACAGTCATACATCACATGTTTTAAAGAGGGGAGAGGGGAAGGTAGGATAAAAGACTCCGTAGGGGAGAGTGGGGGGTTTAACATGGCTGATAGAAACAGAAAATGTGAGGAGTGATGTGTACAGAATTGATAAATGAGAGTGTATTAGGATATTAGTGTGGTGAAATGGAAAGGGATTTTTAGTACTTTAGTCTACGGGGAGCTAAACAGATTCTACAGAGAGGGCGGGGGCAGGACTGGGGTGGACGGCAGGGTCGTATCTCTCACCAAATCTCTAACTAGAGGGATGGCTTTCCTCTTTCGGAGGTCCGGCATGCTGTCTATGCTATACAGCGCCCCGCCAGGCCTGTGAAGAAACAGCAACGCTGGAGTGACCAACGGCGAGACACCCTGCCCTGGGGCACAAGCTGACACAGAAGCCCTGTGCGAGTCTGAGGCCAGCTACAAACACATGCTGACCAGTGCTGACCAGGAATGGTCAATCAGCGCAACCAACCAATCAATTCCAGAGCAGAGCAAACCTGCTCCTTTTGTGCTACCGACTGGCTCACTGACAATGCAATTAGGAGGCTGGCAGATATAAAAACCTGCACTGGAATAAATTAGGTCCTGTATCTGATGAGTGCTGCAATTCCTCTGCATGTTAGACCAATCACATTCTGAGGTTAATGCCTTGCCAGTCAGCAGAGGGCAACTATCCCAGAGTCAAGTCAATACCGACTGGACTCAGGCCATGAGTCAGAAGGGAGGTAATTGCACACCGATATCCCTATGAGCGACCTGTCCCAGGTCTACCTGAAAACAGACTTACATGCTCAGGTCCACACTTACCTCTACCATCAACTTGGACAGCAAGCCTAGAGGGAAAAATCTGTATAATTTCTCACAAGTAATTGCACCTGAGCAGGCTGGGATTAGTGAAGTGAGAGGAAGGTAAAGGCACCAAAGGAATCCGCTCCACTCCTCCTTAGAAGAACTTTGGCTGCATATTATAATACGCTGTGGGTTTATCAGAATGTACTATCCCACACATTCTCTGCTGATCTCCCTCACTCTGCACTCCAAGGCATTCTTTCACGCCCCTGCATATAAACACTCTCACACACACACACATTCATACACTTTCTCTCTTTCTCTCTCTCTCTCTCTCTCTCTCTCTCTCTCACTCTCTCTCTCTCTCTCTCTCTCTCTCTCTCTCTCTCTCTCTCTCTCTCTCTCTCTCTCTCTCTCTCTCTCTCACACACACACACACACACACACACACACACACACACACACACACACACACACACATGTACAGACACCCACACACATATACACACTCTTTTGCTCTCACACACGCACACACAGGCATGCACAGGCACACGCACACTCATACACACTCTCTGCCTTTTACACGCACACTCACAGACACACAGACACGTGCACACACGCACAGGCCCACGTGGATGCACTCCAGCACCTCCTACCCACCACCGCCTACAGGAACTGCAGAGAGGCATGCAAAAACGTGACTCTCACTGAGTGACTGCTCGCCCCCAGCACAGAGATAGTGCAGGTCAAAAAGTCATAAAACATCACAACTTATGGTAACATTTCACACCTCAGCTTTTAAATGTAATTACATTCGTTATGAAATTGTCTGTTCAGTGATTCCTTGGATGGAATGTTGCCATTCCCTTATGAGTTTGTGCAGGACAGTACAGCGTAGCTGTGAAAATAAGTTCACTGCCACTGCTAGAGGCTTTAATGTGGTTTACACCTGTCTCTCTTTAATTAAGGATCTGGGGGTCTGAATAGTGCCAACATTGGCGAGAGTGAAAAGTGAGACTTACCCTCCTTTAAACCACAGTGACTGCGACCCTCCCGAATCCCCTCGAGCCTGTGGAAAAAGTGGAGAGGCGGAATCAGTGTGCATCTCTAGTCATCTCAGACCCTGATTGGCTCTGACCTAGGACCTCATCAGAACTTTAGCCAATCTCCTTTTCCAAATGTCTGTTTTACCCCTAGATCAGGACAGACAGTACGTAACACAGAGAGGGCACCTGGGGCCCACTGCAGCATCCTCCACATTCAGCTGGAATGCAGAGAGTCTGTGATGCTGGCGCATGCTGATGACATCACAGGGGGACACCACCATCATGCTGAGGTATATGGGAAGTATATGTGTGGAAGATGAGTGGCAGTGAGAGGTAAAAAGACTGAGATGAACGGAGGAATCACAGGGTGCAGACCAAGAGTAACTGGAACCAACTACAATGACCATTGCACATGTTTAAACCGCAAGTTTAGAAAGCTAGAACCACTGACTTCTACCAGAATCTGGCAAGCTGCTTTGGAAGGCAGATTTTGTGGTCTAAGCTTGAGGATTAAACGACTGTGAAGGCCTTTGTAATTGTCCCCTTGTGGTAGCAGTTTCTACTGAACAAAGAAACAGTCCAGGGGACACTGTGTGAACAAAACTTACTGAGCTGGGAGAAATCCAAATTTAACATTCTTTCCCATAGAGACAGATGTCTCGTTAGTTCTCACTAGTCACTGGCTGATTTCAGCAAAGAGTAGGGTGACATCATTCATATCATGTGACAACATCAACAACAACACTCGGACACACCCACCTGTCAGTCTGCTCCGGCCATGACCAATCAGAGGGCACGACATGAGAATCACCAAGAAAATGAAATACTAAAAGGAAAAAATATATATTGCAGGCATACAAACAAAAAAGAGAATGAGAAGTAAAGTAAAAACACAGACATGCAGATAATAAATTGCAAAAAAATGAACTGAACAGCAGCAACGAATTATCAATACAGCAAACTCAAAATTAAATCAAAATGATTAGCATATGATTAGCAAAAGACTCTCAGATTCACAGTCAAGCAGGTAAATTAAATGTGCGGTCCTGGGAATGAAAGCTATGGAGATTCATGGCAATAGTAAGACAGAGAGACTGTGGGGAAAACTGGAAGGGGAAGGGGGGGCTACAGCTGAGTGGCTGTGTAGAGACCCCTCCCCCCCTGCCTGATGTCCCACTGTGGAATCACAGGCCTTGGGGGGGCTCAGACACCGTACCTCCTGCAGCTGCTGCCGGACCTTGTCGAAGAGTCGGTGCCAGTTGGCCTTGGCGCGAGCGGCGGAGTCGTGAGTCTCTGCGACCCCCTCAGCCACAGGAGCAGAGCTGTGGAAGAGGATGAGGGAACAGCTGTGGTCTCTGAGCGTGTGGGAACAGTGGTCCACTCTCCTCCTATCTACACTCTGGGTTTAAAAAAGCTGCAGTGGTCTGGAGAGTTAGTGGCAAAAGAAGTGCACCTTTACACTGCTGAAGCTCCCACAAATGTCAATTTTACACAGTGAAACAAAAACTGGTGAAACAACATTTTGGCCTGTACGGTCTTCATTAGGTGACCTTTCCCCAGCATCTGAAATTTTATAGATGTGCCTATGTCCTCTGCTAGGCTATTATGTCACAGTAACCGTGATGGAAAACACACTGTACCTATCTGGCAGGGCCTCCGTCTTCTCTGGGGAAACAGCAGGGGGGCTCTCCTTGACAGGGGGCTCTTCTGTGAGAGGATACTCCTCCTCTGGAACAGGTGATTGGTCTACAGGGGTCTGGGACTGGTCCTCAGTGGCAGGGGGCTGGACTTCCTGGAAAGTGGGCTGGGCTTCATGAGCAGGGGGCTGGACCTTTTCGAAAGTGGGCTGGGTTTCGTGAGAAGGGGGCTGGACCTTCTGGAAAGTGGGCTGGGGTTCATGAGGCGGGAGCTGGACTTTCTGGAAAGTGGGCTGGGCTTCGTGGGGAGGGGGCTGGGCTGTGGATGCTGGGGGCGGAGCTGCAGGGGCAGAGGGCTGGCTTGTGGGTGCGGGTGCAGCGGGCTGGGTGCTGGGGCCTGTGCGCTGGAATATGGAGGCAGGGGACATGGTGGTGGGTGCGGCGGGCTGGCTTTGGCCTGTGAGGGAATTAGTCGCCGCAGCCAGGAGCTTGCTAACAGCAACTACGGGCTGAACTGGAAACAGAGTCTTTGCTTGGGTGGTGGGGGGCTGAGTGGGGGGTTGAGCAGGGGTCGGGGTGGGGGCTTGGCCGGGGGTGGCGCTTTGGGGAGGCTGCTGCTTGTGGAGGGAGGACTGCTTCTCCAGAGGCGGGCGGGAGACGGGGGTTTCGGGGGGCATGGGAGGAGCGGTGCTGGTCGGGGTGGGGGTGTACGGGGGCTCTTGGTCCAAGGGGTAGAGGTCCTCGTCCTCCTCGTAGATCATCTCGTCCTCGTAGACGTCGTCGGCGCCCCCCTCTCCGCCATCTCTGCTGTAGCCGCCCTCGTCGCTGTACCCCTCCTGCGGGTCGTCCGGGTCCCAGTCGGGCGAGTCCCTGCTGCAGGTGTAGCTGACGGACGAGTGGCAGGAGTGGTAGGAGTCGTTCTCGTCGTAAAACTCCCCCCGCAGGCCCTCCCCGTACTCCGGCTCAAAGTCCTCGCTCAGCTGGGAGCTGCCCTGGCTCAGCTCCCCCGAGGACACATAGCTGCCCGTGGGGCTGCAGGGAACGGGAGAGAAAAGCTCGCTTTTACTCAACTTCATAAAAGAAGGCAGAGAGTGGAGGCGCAGTTTATAAGTTCATTTCTACAATGCCTGGGCAACTCTGGATAACTGCTGTCAGACTGATATGAAGAAAATTTTAATCCTTAAATCCTTGAGAGAGAGACAGGGAGGGAGAAGTGAAAGAGAGGGAGAAAGAGGGAGAGAGGAGGGAGATATGGAGGGAAAGAGAAAAAAACAGACAGCGAAAGACAGAGAGAGGGAGTGAGCTTCAACAAAACTTTGTTGCCGGCATCACCCTCTATCACAAATACACACACACACACACACACACACACACACACACACACACACACACACACAACTTCTAACACAGGACATTTTTGAACATTAACTTGCTGTGGCTCATTCAGAGAGCGTAAGACGTAGAGAAAGAAGTTTGGTGAGAGTGAAAGAGAGAGAGGGGAGAGACAGGGGACAATGCTTGCTGGGGGGGTGGTGGCGGCAATTATTGGGTATTGAGGACGGGAGAGTAGAAGAATCTGAAAAACAGAGGGGTCTAAAAAGGAGTGAGAAGTGTTTAGAGTATTCCTCTAAACATCCACACAAAATGTTCAGAGCAATCCCCAGCATGAGGGAGATGTGCTAGCAAAGCACTGCCGAGACAGCCTTCGCCTTTAACAACCGTACAAAGTGTCTGGCGTGATGTATGCTTTAATATTCACACGTGCACCCCGGAGAACATTAACACACAAACACCTACACAATAAACAAATACAAGGTGGGAAAGAAAAATCCTCACAAGCGATAAACATTCAGCCAGAGACACAGGAGATGGGGGGGAGTTAGAAAGAGAGACAGAAATGCTGAGACAGAGCGCTTTTGCACAGGTGATGGGAGAGAAGAAACATCTCCTCCTGAGAAAATCAAAAGAAGAATATTTATCCTCTGTGATGAACGAGGCTATTAGGGGAGAAAAGGTACAGAGACATTTAGAGAGGGAGATAATACACACACACACAAACAAACACACACGCATAAACCTCCGCACATTTTACACTATTGATTAAAGGACAGCTTATAAATAATGCATGAGGCAGCAGAAAAAACCCAGAAGAATGTGTCTTTTCTCCCTCAGAGTTAAAAAAACAGCCAAACAGGCAGTAAGCCAGAGCAAGAGCCTGGACGCACAAACACATACAGACACCACACACACACACACACACACACACACACACACACACACACACACACACACACACACACACACACACACACACACACACACACACACAAACACACACACACACACACACACACACACACACACCACACATCTGTAAATGCACCACACACACACACACACACACACGCTGTTCTGTAAATGCACCTCTGTTCCTTGGAGAAAAAAAAAAACTATAATCACTCTCCAAAATGTAACTAACATCAAGCCAGGGCAATAAATACAAAAATATGTACAACTGCTACATTCTGTTTTCTCGTAAGGCAAATTTATTTTAAATAGGCAGGCGTGCCTTTGTGTCCGTGCCAGGATTTTATCGAGACCTGCAGGTCTGCAGGCTGAGCTGGGGAAATGACAGGGTTTGAGAGAAGCTGACGGTATCGCCATGACAGCAGCCAATCACAAGATGGCCGAACAAGGCAGGGTGCCATCAGAACCCAGATGCGACCCGGGGAGGGGATATCAGGCTGAACTAAAAAAAAACGATTTCAGACTTCTCACTTTTGCATACATCTGCTCAGAGAGAGAACACGACGAAAATCGTACTTAGCACTGGCCTTGAACTGGAGGCCAGAGATCGCTGGGATGCTGACAGATGCTTAACTATCATGGCATGAGTGAGGACGGTGGAGGGGGGTGTTTGAGATGAATACTGTCAGTACACTCAGACCCTAGCTTTCAAAGAGCCAATGGTACTGAACCACACCACCCTGGCAGACAAACTAAATAAAGGCCATTGGTTAAGACCTCGAAGAACCGTGCTCACAATGTGAAAAAAGGGTGAGGTACCCCAGAGTTTCTGGGAAATATCACTAAACTATTGCTAAGATGCACCTGTCTCTCTGGCACACACCTGTAGTCCCCATTGCACTCATGGACTCCAACATCCCAGAGACATTTCACACACACACAGCTCATGCATGGTGTCCACCCACTCCTCCAGACTTGAATAAAAATTAGCACAAAAATATTCAGGATCTAAAATTAGCAACCACACGATTGGATGTCATAACGGTAAGGACACAGGCTGGCCAGTCAGAGACCACCAAAGATCCCTCATCATCAACAAACGGCAACCAGTCCAGCGAGAGGGCGGGGCAGGTGAGGTTACCTCATCGTTCTCTGGTGGTCGTAGTCGTAGTCGCAGCTGCTGGCGGACCGGCCATAGTTGTCACGGGAGCCTCGGTGCTGGTGCCTCATGGGATACTGGTGGACAGAGGCGTTGGGCTGGGAGGTGGTGTAATAGGGGGGCGGGATGCTGTTACTCGTCTCGCTGCGGTAGTCACTGTCCCTGTCGTCCACTGCGCTGTCCGGGTCTTCGTCTGCCCAAGGAAACAGGACTGCATCAGGACACCTGCGCTCTGTTCACACACGCAACCAATGCCATTCCAGGACAGGAACAGGTGACGTGACAGAGACATTAATACTGTCTGCACAAAGTGCTGCTCTGTCCCAGGAGGGCCAAAGGCGTAGAGATATCCCTGGTCTCTCTCTAAATAGCAAAAGGCAGAGAAGTCAGAGTACATTAATATGGCCTAACAACTAATCCAACTTAATTATTAAAATTTTGATGGAATGAAAATCACACAACGTCTCCAGCGCTCCCACACCGGAGCCGCCCACCCCTACATCACTGCGGCACGCCCGCATTTGAAACAGCCCCCTTAACTCCGGGGAGTGTTGACTGCTCTGGAGGTGAGCCTGTTCATCAGCAGAACAAATCAGCATCCATTAATAACAACTTCACCAGTCGGGACACATCCTGTTTGGTCCGCAGATGAGAAGTGACAAGCATGGAGAGCACTAGAGGAAGTGCCCGACCGGTGTGATTACGCACGCTGCTGACACCACCGGCAATGAAGCAGCCTTGACTCCCAGCCCTTACACTGTGCGTTACGCTGTCAGTCTGGACCGGGGATGGAAATAGCGCTCTCAATGGATTGCCACTCCAGGTTGCTCTAAATGCAAGTTAATGGACTCAGAGGAGAACACCAAGGCCCAATCCACAACCACCCCTATCCCCCTTCCCTCAGTCCTTCATGATTCCCCCTCACAGATCTGAGAGGACTGGGCATAAGCACTATGGTGGAAACTCCACATAGCTCCTCTTTTCCCTCTGGTAGGCTATTACCATACTGCTGATATCTGTGCAATCCTTTCAGATTGAGGGGGCCCAGGGGAAGGGGCTAGCGGGCTGCTTCTGAATAGGACCCAACAGGCAGCTTCTAGAAAACATGCTAACCGTCTCCTAGTAAAACCTGGACTGGCTCAAACTGCTATGCGTTGAGATTGCTACTGCAATGTGGTGACAAAACAACAGAATGATACTCACTCTGCTGGTCTCTCCATAGACTCCAGTTACCTACAAAAGAGAAGGAGAAGCAAAGACTGATAATAATGACTATTGATGTATTAATCTATTCAGCAGACGCTCTTGTCTAGAGTGATTTATAAGGTCGTCAGGGTAACATAAATACAGATAATTTCATAAGAGCAGTAAGAATATGGTAAGTAAAGAGCAGGAAAGGTATAATAAAGGTATAATAACAGCAAAGTCATCAGAAATAAAGCATAAATACATAGAACCAAAGCTACATAAAAATATACTGTAAGTAGGACTTCTAAAGCTTATGAAGGAAAACATCACACTTTCATAGCACAGACACAGTGCCATATAGTGATCTCTAAGTGCAACATTATCCTTGCATCACACCAATGCACACAAAGTGACAAACAATGATCCATATCACTCCATCACCTTCCCCCTGGGATCTTAGCTAAGCTAAGGTAAGCTCACAGTGAGTGGACATGGAGCAGGAAGGAAAAAACAAGACCCTTTCAATAACTGGCCATAAAATCAATGGCAAATCCTTGACACCATGCATACATTAAAGAGACCCACTAATCACCACCCATGGGTCCCAAGGAGAGACAGGCTGGATAGTTTTGCTTCCATTAGCCACACTGACCGCCCCAGTGGGCACAGGTCAGTCTAAATGATAAGGAGCATTCCTTACCATGCATTAACTATGGGAGGATGTCTGGTGTGTATTATTTATATACCCTGCTGCTCTTTAACAGTGGTGATCTGCTAGCAACCACTGCCACTGCTGGCCAGCTAGGTCTCGGTCGCTTTCTAGCACCTAAGTGGACGGAAAAACTGTCCAGCTTGAAAGGTCATCTTGCATTGTTGAAAACCAATTGCACCAGGAGTGACCTGCTTTCAGCCACACCTCTCCTGCGCCTGGCTGTAGGTGGGAATGGCCTTTGTGACATGGCTGGTTTTCAGCGCACCTGGATACGTGCTGTTGGAAAGGAGGCACACAGGCGTAGGTGGCTCTGACTACAGCACCAGCAGGGTGGGGTGACCTTTTGCAGAAGGCTGAGGTCATGGCGGTTGACGCGCCGCGGTCGGACAGAGCGCAACGCCAGCCACCTCCCGTCTCGCTGGCGACCGTCCAGCAGGTGTCTGTGCCCAGCCTGTCCCGCCCCTCCCACCCCCCATCGGCCACGGCTGCCGGCCCATCTGCTGTGTCAGCGTCACCGGGCCGACGCTGACGAATCGGGCGGGGCGGTGTGCGCCAGCGTGAGTCAAACCCTACATACACATCGCCTGTTCCTGCCACACGCCCGACGGGCCAATCGGGCCGGGCCATCGCGCGCCCGTCGGATCTGCTCAAGCTCCTACCTCACCGGGGCTGAGAGAGGGGGAGGGAGTGAGAGAGAGACAGAAAGAGAGACCGAGCAAGACAGCGAGAGAGAGAGAGACAGAGAGAGAGAGCGACAAAGCGAGAGAGAGAGAGAGCAAGACAGAGAGAGAGAACAGGAGCGAGAGCGAGAGAGACAGAGAGAGAGCGATGGGGGGAGGGGTACTCACAGCACTGTGTCCCGGGAACCGGCAGGGGCCTCTCCTGTTCCTCCTGGTAGACATACTGAGACACACAAACGCGCACACAACACAATCAATCTGTGACTGAACAGGATAGGTATTTCACCTGCAGTAGCGACATGCACTCAGCATGCTGGTGTTATAGAACATTACGCTTCCAGGCCACGAAAAATACAATCAATTTTACCTTATAACTGTATTTAAGGATCATATATATAACAACACCTGTGATGCCAATGTAAATGAATATGGTATTGTTGTTCCAGAGTTCCCCTGCAAAGCACTTTGTAACAATATAGCAGAAATGATTTGCATTATGACAAACTGATAGCTTCGCAGGCTATTTCAAACTCTCTACTGTGCATTAAAAAAAGGCTTTCAGAGCCATCTTCACTATGAGATATGTCTTTCAATGCCAAGCTGTCTGGGTGATATTAGAAGCCCTGAGTGGGGAGAATTATCTTACATCCTGATCTCTCATGGCATTGAGCTGCTCCAGCTTCTTGGCCCAGTAGCGTGCCTCCTCTTCTGGGATGTCTGTAGAGGCAAATCAAAGCACACCATCATTCATTGGGACAGGGCACCACCTCTTGAACCGTTTCCCCCAACCAGGCCCAACCACAACTCCTTGCTTTTTTGGGTACGTTAGAAAAAGAATTGCTCAAATATAGGGCACAGGCTGACCTGGAGATCAGATTTACTGTAACGTAAGATACATGCTTCCTTAGCTGAGTGAAAGAGAGATGAGCCAGCTGAAGAGGGGTAGGCTAGCTTAAGTGTTTTTGCCTGTTGATATTCCAAATGTATTTAAGGCAGCCATTCCTTTTCAGTGGGTCACTGACGCAGGGGGTGGAGCTGGAATCGGTGGACAGATCAGTGCAGATGTGCGGCTGTCCTCACCTAGTGGCAGCTCAAAGCGAGTGTCCAGAAGGACGCGGTGGAACGTGGGGTCTTTGGTGCCACAGATCTCATTATCTGCCATGATGACCTGGGAGTCTAAGGTCAGCCACTCCCCTGGGCCTTCCTATTGGAGGAGAGAGACACAGTCTCGCCACTGGGGTTCTGCTGTTGGTTCAAGCAAGTATTAAAACATCCTTACAGTTTTTTTTCACATCAAAAACATGATCAAACTGTTGACGATTGTACTAGAGTCAAAATGTGAAGTTATGACATCACAGAAGCCCAGAATTCTGCAAAGAACCAGAGAAAATAAAAACGCAGGGAGCACTTCTGAACAACAGCATTAATATTTCAAAACTAATCTAAATACGATTATCAAAACATTTAGCATTCAGTTTATCTGTGAATCCATAAGAGACCAATTAATTTGTTAATTAATGGGACAATGCTGATATGGCAGGTGGATTTGATGGATGTGGGGGCGGGCTGTACCTCGTTGGACTGCCGAATACTGCGCAGCGGGATCCACAGGGTGCCCACCATGGTGTCCCAGATCAGACCTTTATTCCACACCTCCACCGTCAGGCCCAGATCCAACCTGCTGATCTCACTGCACAGAGCGGGAGGGAGGAGAGAGAGAGACGAAAGAGAGAAGGAAGGAAAAAGGGAGGGGGGAAGGATACAGAGGAGAAAGTATGAAGACCGAAATGAGTCAGTGTGAGAGAGTGAAAAATTAAGACGAAAATATGAGCCTATCCTGGGAAAACAAAATGAAGGTCTTGACCAAAACAGTCATCACTGAAAACGGAGTCATCACAGAAAGAGTCAGTACCCATAACAGTGTCATCACAGATAGAGTCAGTACCCACAGCAGTGTCATCACAGATAGAGTCAGCTCCAATATCAAACTCATCACAGAAACAGTCATAACCAATAACAGAGTCATCACAGAAACAGAGTCATTACTGTTAACAGTCACCAGAAGGGGACAGATGAGGTCATTTTAAACATGGAAAATGGAAGGGCATTTCTGGGAGAATCTTGCCGGATAATTAAGTCCAGGAAGCAGGGGGAATTGGAGCTCGGGCTGGATCAATGATATTTGCACTTTAGGCCTCTCTGATGACACGCAGCTACATGAACTCTGCTGATGCATCATTTCGGCGTGTAAGGCTATCAGAGCCTAATAATAGCAAATAGAAAACATCGTTCTCTCAGACAGGCCTGAGAAATCTTGCAAAGTCTGACATTTTCTCCCCTGTCGGAAATTACAGCCGAGAGGAAGAAGAGATGGAATGATCAAGGGAGGATAAAGAATGGAGAGATCGTATCTGCTCCCCGAAGCGTGTGACCAGACTCTCGAGAAAAGAGAGAATAAGTGGATCTCTTCAGACTGACTGCGTATTTATTACTTTGACAGGGATTCGCCGCCATACCTCTCTTAAAATACCCAAGATCAAAACCGGGGCTTTGTGGATCTGTAGGCAGGATTATATAACTTTTATTCTGATGCAGCACCATTACAGTCTAGGCAGGATTACACAACAGCTACAGCACCATGGTGCAGGGCTATGACTGTGCACACTGGATTGCGCAACATCTACTCTGGTGCAATGCTGTTACACTGTAGACCAGAAGCCATATTAAAGAACATCTACTTGCAACTATATTCTAACATAGTCCAGATCACACAACATATTAAAGCCATATTAAACCATAAGAAAGGAAAGAAACCATAAACCATATGAAACCATATCAAAGAACATCTACTTGCAACCATATTACAACGCAGTCAAGATCGCACCATGTCTACACTCTGGTGCAATGCCGTTACAGCGCAGACCAGATAACTCAATAGCTACTGTAGTATAATGCTGTTACACTGCAGATCAATTTACACAGCATCCACTCCGGTGCTGTGTTGTTTCTGCAATCTCCAAATTTAGGAGGAAGCCTATACAGTCTAGTTTTCGCACCAGTACAGAAAGAGACATCTTTCATGACCCTGTTATGCTGACAGTCCTTCCACGAATCTTTCAGTCTACTGAATCTATAACAACAAGGCAGGCTTTCAGGCCAAGTTACTCAGAGGACTAAATCATATATTCACTGTATGTCAGTATATCAGCAAAAATAGCTCTACTACTCAACGTGATGGTGTCAGTATCAAAGACAACTGGACAATTTTGCCCATATTACCTCATACACACAAAAGATATCATTCTCATTCTCACACTCACAGGTTTGGGAGTGTTGTTAGCCTGGTCTGACAGTGTTGCTCATTCAACTTGAATGGATACACTTCTGTTCTTTTGTGCTGGAAGTCGCTCTGGATAAGAGTGTCTGCTAAATTAATATCATGTAATGTAATGTAATTCTCAAGGAACGGTACACAATGTTTGTTTCCTTTTATTTGAAGTGGATGGAAATACAGGGACTGAACTGGAGCTCCTAAGCATCCAGCTGTCAGTGAGGAAGAAGAGGAGTAGGAGGAAGGAGACTCACAACATGAAATCCTGCTCCCAGCTGGGCTGGCTTCCCCGCACAGCGATGGTGGTGCTCTTGACATTCTGCACCTTCAGAGTCACGTAGGTGTTGAATTTCTCTGTCGGGCACAGTTCAACATGATTAATGCACACAGCGCTTGAGGTTGCAGGCTCAAATCCTGCTGCACACCCCTGAGCAAGGCACTTAAGCCAAACTTTAGTTTTAGTTTTTAGGTTAGTTTTCTTTAGTTTAAGTTTCTTAGTTTTTTGAGGTTCATTAAATATCAAGCTAGAAACAAATACAGCAGAATACCCTAATAGTACAAAGGACTGATCATGCTATTACATGTGTGACTGACCTTGTGGTCCTTCGAACTTGGCTTTCTTCACTGCAAAAGAGAAAAAAAGTAATAGTGAAATTAATGGCAAAAAGGTGTAGAAAGCATTTTCTTTGGCCGACTGCATTTAAAATATCTTTCACAAAACCCAGTTATTTTCTGACTTTGTATGCATTTTTCACATTGCCTGGAGAAGTACAGCAGCAATCATTTAAATTTATGATCCAACATACACTACACTTGAGCACATGTACTGCTTATTATGGACAGGAATGGTCAGAACCCCTGTGTCTGAACCCCAGAACTCTGATTCGACTGCTTCACCTGTCTGCAGGTTTTCAAGACCCTGGCTCCTGCTGAGTTTGACTGCAGTGCTGCTTTGTTCTTTAAGACATTTTACATTATTTATTTCCTTATGCAACATTATGAGTGCAGGAAGTCACTGAAATGAATGAAACACTTTGCAGTATGCTGGCTTCGAGGTTGTGCCTCAAAGTTAAGGGGCGAACCACACTGCGGTTAGACTGAACAGGTCCCTCCACGGAGCCATTGGCTGTGTGCTCGAGGGGGAGAGAGGTTCAGAGAGACGGGGGAGGAGGAGGAGGAGTGGCAGGATGTGAGGGTGTTGCAGCAGAGCAGAGGGATTCACAGCAGAAAGCTGCTTATTTCGAATGCAGGGGGGATCTCGCGAAGAGCGTTCTCCCACTGCGGCATGGTTTGAACTGCTCTGACGTCAGCGCCCGCCCATACATAATTAATCCACACCGCTGCCGAAACGGCAAGCTTCTCCACGCTAGGTGGCATTAACATTCAAGACTCTCATCCCTTTGCAAACCCCCCGCACCCCCCGCCACCCCACCACACTCGGCTCATCTCCCTGGATGCTAATAAAAAAGAGACGATACATTAAAAATCCCTGAGTCTGCGAAAAAACATGCTTCAAACGCTACGCCCATGACTGACGGGAAGGTGTTGCTTTATGGTTGTTGACCATTTTATGGCCGCATTATGGTTATTGTCACTTTTAGCTAACACACTCCTTTTCCCAAACAACCGCCCCCTTTAGGTGTCACACCAATCACAGCTAAAAAATAATGAGGGATTGCATTTATATACCTGAGGATTTCATCGCGCTATACAGTGGGGGGGGGTGACTCACTCCAGCACCAATGGGTAGCATCCACATGGGCGATGCAGAGCAGACATTTCACACCAGGAACACTCACCGCACATTAGAAATGGAGAGAGATGGAGAGGAGAGGAATTATTTCTCTCACCCACCCGATTGGCTGTCTCAGGCTGGCCATCCAGACTGGTCATTTAGCCAGGACATTGGGGGAACCCCCTACTCTTTGTGATAGGTTGCCATGGTGCCTCTGATGATGACTGTGAGTCAGGACCTCATTTTAACATCTCATCCAAAACACGGGGTCACCTACAGCACAGTGCCCCTGTCACTCCACCCAGGGTATTGGTCTTTTGCATGGCCCAGAGGGAAGACTTCCCCTACTGGCCCATTAACACAGTTCCAGCAGTAACCTGGTTTTCCCAGGTGGTCCAAAGGGCCTAACCTAGTCCAGCTCCAATTAGCTACAGCCAACAGGTAAGAGATTATTCTAGGGTGTTATGGCTGCATGCCCCTTTTAATAACCACACCCCTCTCAGAGAAAACCCTGTTTCACCAAGCACACCCCTCCTGGGGAATGCACCACTCACAACTACCACCTTTTAAAAAAATACACTCATCGTTAGATAATGGCAAAATGTCATTCCAATACCCATCACATCTGTTAGTGTGCGGTCAGATTAAATCTTCAAGAGTTAGCTCGGCATGGTTAAACAAATCTAGTGAGAATATTGTTGCCTCTTTTTTTAGAAAAAAATATAAAGACATAATGTCATTTCTACTGTCAGAAACAGAAACAATATTTTATGCTTTTAATAGCTGTGGATATATCATCCACTGCACCAACTATCCAGATAAACAGAATTAACTAGCAACAGTATACCAATTTGCTTTACACCTAAAAGTAACTGTTTTAATTAATGGCATGTTCTACTGTCTGCTATGCGGAGTGTTCTAATATTGTCAAGAGGCAGGTTCAACTGGAGGATAATTCAGTAGACAGAGTGAGTGGCTCATGGCATTATACAATGGGAGAGGGACATAGAGGTGCTCATCTACGATTCCTCATAGCCCAATATTTGCACTACCTCTCATGAGGCTCTCAGTCTCTCTCTGCGGAGATTTCTACTACTGCCGTTTGCGGAAGTGAAGCCACTACAGCTGTCAGTTGCTCTACACCTCTACCTGGTTACCTCTCAGAAAATGCTCTCTGCGTGACCCTCTCATTGTCTCTCTCTCTGTCCCCCCCACTTCCCTCCTCTTCCTCCAGCCCATCTGATTTCTCCTCTCATATTAACATGCGTTTATTCTGCTGTGTGGCTTGTGCATACCAATATCTGCCCGTTTGTGTCACTGTTCACGTGTTTGCAAAGACATGCGCCCCAGCATTGCTTTCACCAACACTTCCTGCCCTGTGTCATGAGAGGGTGTGAGAGTGATGGAAAAGTCCAGCAGCTGGGCTCTGATATCTTATAAGCGTCAGCGTTCACGCCAATACTCCCTGCCCTCAATGTACTTAAGATACATGCTTCACCCTTATACATATTCAGAAGTTATTACCATAAAACATTCCTATAACTTGATTTACAAGGTAAACATAATGGCATGTTTTTCACTGTGTTCCTCCCTTTACAATAACCTTGCTTCGACAGCACCTGATCTATGGATTCATAAAACAAACACGCAACACATAAAGACATAACGGACTAAAAGGTCAGTTTGGAGTTTGGACAGAGAATTCCATGGCTGAAGATTAGAGACGAAGTGGATTCTAAAAGCCCACTTTATTATTTTACCAGCCTTAAACATTTATGTTCGTTTAAACAGTTTTAAATGATGAATAATTAAAACTTGCTGTGTTTAACTCGTCAAAGGAAAAAAATGCCACCGGTGATGTATTGGCATATGAGAGGGATCAATGAAAACGAAATTGGATTGCTCAACGCAGGAAACTAATGCTTAATAATAGCACAAAATCATAAATCACTAGGCTAAATAAATCAGCTGGTGAGGCCCATTCACCTACAAGCTGCCCAGTGAAATCAATGACCGCAGCCTCCATTCCAAAGGGAGTCTGATGGCAGAAAGGCAGTGGGAAAGGCAATGAATGGCGGATGAATTTCAGTGAAATGTATCGATCGTCTCTTCACTTTTCTGATTTCCACCTTAAGATTAATAAAGCAATATATCCATTGGTATATAGCATATTCATATATATGTATTCCTTTGAAGAACCTGAAGACAATTACAATTATGCTGCATTGGGAAATTAATTTAGGACCTTACTTCTGTTGCTATAGGAATCTAAAATTAGGTTTGTATTGCACACCATAAAAAATCTTCACTATTGCAATCAACCCTGCACTGGTCATGAATCATTCAGCAGAGGCAAACAGGGGTATAGCAATAGCAAAATTAAGGCAAGCCCTTAGATGATGGGTAGTAAACTGTGCAGGAGAAACCTGCTTCCTTCTCATGACATGAGACTGTTGCTCCACCAGTTTTTCTCTTTGTGGTTGTGTGTGTGTGAGACAGAGAGAGAGAGAGAGAGAGGGGGGAGAGGAGAGTGCGCGCTTGAGTGCACTTTTGTGAATGAAAATCACGTTCAGTCATTTCAGTTCATACAGAAACAACAGGCTGATGGAAGCTTGCTCTCTGGTCTGAACAGTACATATCCAGATATGCTGACACATCCAACCTTGCCAGAGTATGAATTCCAGAAATCTAGTATGAGTGTGTTTAAAAAATGGACTGTGAACTCAGAGCCAATGAAAACATGCTGTAATTACACACTCTTCTGGTAACCAAACTCACAACCTTCCCATTTTAAAGCAGATATTCTGCCTACAGTATCAATGAATGAGTAAACTTTTGACTCAGTCATGGCCCACAGATCACAAGGTATGACATCATTAGCCATCACAACCAGCACCACTGCAAGTCGCTTCAAAATAGATCTTTCTCGTGCGTGTGCGCGTGCGTACACTCAGCAACAGTAGTAGCACGCAAATGATGATAGGCAAGCACAAACAGGTTACTTCATGCCACACAACGGCAGTACTAAGCACCTAAGCATCTAAGTTTAAATTATTTAACTGAGTTGTCTCTGATACATTTTGGGGTGCAGATGAAAATGCCAGCGTTGCACTCGTCGTTTCAGTGAGGGGTTTCCCTTCCCGTCCAAATGAATTTAGGCTTTTCCACTCGCCTATCTTGTACTTCCAATGACCACAGTACTGCTTAACCTTGGCAGTAGCATTTGTGCGAAAACATTTAAGCCTTCACACATTCGACTTCCCCCTTTCCCCTCAATTTCAGTGTCGCTGCGGCTCAAAACAGCCTCTGTTCCGACACGAAAGGCTTGCAAATGATGCAACACAAAACGAATCGGAACACGGAGACGAGCACGTTGCACCTTGATTGGGAGATATTTACTGAAGCCCTGTGCAATGCAGATTGTGATTAAACAGTAAATACATGCATCCGACACAAATACAGAAAAAGGCATGCATTTCAGGAGAACCATTGTAACCTATCATAGGATAACTGTCAGCTACTTCCTATTAACATTGTTACAGTGGTATAATTTTTGGAAAAACAGCTCGTATTTTGAGGGAAACGCAAAAACTTTTGAGAGATATGAGACTGCAAACAGTAAGAATTATGATATCAATTCAAGCCACGACTCTCGAGCACACCCACAGGATTCCCTCACGCTCGTGAGCGCCTGGCTTACCCCGCGTGACTGCAGCTGGAGCTCCTCGGGGTTTCTCCGACTCGCGCAAACAAGTCTACACATTACACCACTTGGCGAAGTGTGTCCGTGTCAGAAATCACGCCTCAGTCTTTGGGAGAATGGCTGACGACGGCGATTCCCTTACAGTAGTAATAAAAGTCTTTCATACGCCTTCACCAATTTAGAGGGTCTCCAGTATTTCCTTTGACACGTACGAAAGTCTTGATAAAGTAATGCGACGATATGCACACGGGCATGCATGCACACCTGTGTCTTATGCGTAATGAAGTATTATATAAACCCTATTGATCACCTTAATTGCCCAATTCCCACCAGATACTATACTGATAATTACTGCAGGCATCGTTACGTTCTTCACTATGCACAATTTTAATATACATATTTACTCTGTAAACAAATTTGGTATTTTTCTTCGAGGAGAGAAAATACTATCGATTAATTGAAAGAACCTGCAAACTAAATCGAGTCTGAGCAACAAGATAGACAAGGAATATTGCAACTGTGACAGGTCAAATGTAACAGACGGACAATCCCCATCACTGCCTTCCTTGGATTGTCCCCACTTACCTCCGACACACAGCAGTGACATTTCTTGTTGTGGCTATGAGCACGGCCAGCTGTCTTCTCCCAGCTCCCCGCTTATTCAGACGGGAGGAGATATTTGCAGTGATTTGTTGAAGGTTTGTGCAATTTCCACCAATGCTATAATTAGCTCCGACACAAAACTGTTGGCCGTAAATGTCTATGGTCTGAGCGCGCGCTATAGAGGAGTTTGCTCCCTTATCTTCTTCTCACTGTCTGTTTCCCTCTCTCTTCCGAGCTACTTTCCAGCCTCGCCTCGGCTTTCCGCTTTCCGACGCACAGCCATCTTGTTTCAGAACCGCTGCTGAAAGGACAGCTACTGACGTGACGTCACATGGCGCTGATGAGAGGCAGCATGAGTCCCGAGACACCTGACCGCGCGGTGGAGGAGTCTCGCCTTCCGCTTCTTAAAGGCGCACGCGGAGGAATCACGGGGAGGCTCGTGAAACATTGCTGCATTGATATTTGCGCAAACACAATGTAGCCTTGTGTCTTGTATTGATGTTGTGCGCATTTCACATTTGCAGCATTACAGGCTAAAGCGCAAATACTCACAAAGCCAGTAGAAATGCAGACACAAGCTCTACACAGAAACACATGCATATTTTACGTCACCCAAGGCAGCACAATAGTTATATTCTGTCTGCATTAGAAATAATATGCAAACAAAAATGATTAAACTTTTAAAAAGGTCTATTCTTCAAAACGAAAGCCCCTCTCTACACAGGAATGAGATACCTTTTTCATCTGCTCTATAGAGGATATACTAATATGGAATTATATTGTACTATATTATATTACATTATTAGATCATATTAATATAGAAGACCCCATGAGAATATTAAGGCTTTAAGTGTGATCATTTCTGGTCCTTACCAGGACTGGAATATCATCACACTCACAAGACTCTTGAAACACTCTGCATTGGATCAGACATGGTGCTGAATTTGAACACTATGTCTATAACCTACAACCAGATGAAGTGCAACATTAAAGATCACGTAATTACACATTTACATTCACATGCATTCATTTGGCAGACACTTTTACCCAAAGCGACTTACAAGTGCATTCAACAGGATTAGGCAATTTGCTGCACAGATACTTAATTATTGCCATCCTTGAAATATAGTTCAATATTCAGTCAAGTTAATATTCAGTCAAGCTAATACAGCTACAAGTCCGTATCGCCACAACACGTTCACCACTGAGCTTTCGCCACTGCAACTCGTTGAAGTGCCGCCAAGCTTGGTGGGGGGAGGGGTCAGAGGACCCAGACGTTGTCCAAATAGGGTAGGCTCTGAGTCTATGCCAGGAAAAGGACAGTGATGACTCACTGACTGTTCTGACTATTTTGGGGAGCTCAGTTAGAGACCAGGGCAGGGAGGGGACATGACTGTGACGAGAAACCCTTCTAGAAAAGGACAACTAAGTGGCCAGAAGTAGCCCAGCAAAGTGGCCTATCAGGAGGGTACCATGTGATAAAAACAGTACAGGGGTGCAGTTTTTGCCACTGCATGAGAGAATAGAACTCATGTTTTGAATCTTGTCCCAGCCTTGACAGGTACCCAGTGTAGAGAGATGAGGAGTGGTGTGACATTTTGACGGGCTGTAGATCAGTCGAGCAGCTGCATTCTGAATCAGCTGGAGAGGTCTGATTGCACTTGCTGGGAGACCAGCCAGAATAGAGAGACTGCAATAGTCAACTCTAAAGAACATGCTGGTTTGAACCAAGAGTTGTGCTGAGTTGGTAGTAAGAAATAAGTGCCTTTTTTCAGATATTACAGAACAGGAATCTGTAGCTCTGTGTGATTGCTACTACATTGTTTGTGAAAGTCAGGTTACTATCCTGTACCACCGCCTGGGTTCTTGGTGCTCTGGAATGTTAACACAGTCATGCTGTCATGAATGAAGGACATGTTGTGCAGTGGTGACAACTCAGTCAGTTTTGACTGTCTGTATATCAAATGAATGGGAGGGCCACTGGGGTCCAGAATACAGACTGTTACCATTGCACTAACACAGGTGTGTACATGCTCTGTACACACCTGTAAGCATTTCAATGAAATTAATCACATGATTTCATATGGACACAGTCTAAAAGTCAATGCAAATGTTGAAAAATATACGTAACGCAGCTTTGCATCTGAAGTCACAGTAAGAATGGGAGGAGAATCTGAAGGCTTGTGCCTCAGGCCTCTTTAATACCTCATCCAATATATCACATGCACAAGATCTCCATCGTCCTCTACATTGTTAAATCTTACAATGTGCAGTTGAGATGTATTATACTCACTTGTAGGCATTTCAAATTTATTATGTTAGATGATGCTCATGACATTGCTTTTTGTTTGTTTGGTTTTTGATGACATTCCAATTTTGTATAACATGGGACTGCCAAACGAAAGTAAGCCTGTGGCTCAATTGGGTACAATGCATTTGATGCATGTGAATGCAGAGGTATTTAATTGGACGTCTCTCCACAGTAAACACATGAATGAGTGTTGTTTTTTCCTATTTTAGTTTACAATTTTTGAGTAGATATGTGTGCAAAAATTTCCTTAGAAATCACGTCGTTACCTCATGCCGGATCTTGAACAATACTGCCCTCTGGTGGAAATCTTACACTTTTTGGAACACACTACTGATATATGGCATTGCACTACCTACAAGCAAGCATAAATATTGAGACGCGTTTTAAATTTAGTTCAGCACTACCCATGGCAGAATATGTTCATTACTGTATTGATTACTTAAATGCCATGCATTAACTTGGCTGAATTTGGATTCATAAAAAGATTTGAGAATGATCTGAGGTATAAAGGGCCTTGTTTCAAAGATGCAAAACCAAGGTCAGACCTAGATCTCCCCCAGTATTACTCTAAGCTATTCCACTCCTCTGACATTGCTACCAACAGACGTGGTCATTTCTGGTCTGGGAGCAATGTCTATCATTAAAGAGTCATTATGTACTCTGTATGTCAGAATAAAAAAAAAAAAAAAAAACACATACTAGTGAGTCCAATGTTCCTCACTGTATAATGTTCAGATTACATGATTGTGTATTTTTTTCCACTCGATTTGGTTCTCATAATGCAGAGCTTATATGAATTCATGCAAATAACATTACCAGATATAAAGGCCCAGATGTAGCACTAATGAAGCTCATAGAAGATTTAAGATGACAAATTACAGCCTCAAGTGGCTGGATAATGAAAGCACAAGGAAGGTATCGTTTTTCATTTTTAAGCTCCTGCGAGCTTTGGGAGTAATTTACAACATTTGCCCGTAGTACAGACTTTCCTTAATGGGTACCAAAGGTGATTCAAGTGGAAAATGAAAACCAAGGGAAAGTGTTTTGTCGGACGTATCAAGCATTGATAAATCAGTCTTATAAGAGTCATTGATCTGAAGTAAACCAACCAAAAACTTTTCCTGGGATTCATCTACACATATGACATGATTTCCCCGCAGAAATCTACAATACATGTTAAGTAGCAACTTGTATGAAGAATATAAACAAGCAGAACCTCTGACCTTTATTTCAGAGAACAGCCCAGCCATAAAAGGCCTTTAAATGGTTTTTGAATAAGGCTATTTGGAGGTGTCTTTCTCTGTACCTCATACCTATATATTACTCCCTACGCTGAAATCTCTTCCTTGTCTTTCATACTGATGTGACAGACTGAGGCTTCATGAACCCCAAAATGTTTAGAGCTATATGCATCATCAGTGACACACTGACTTCCTAATTTAATCATTGTGTTTTGCTTCTTGAGGAAAGTCTTTGGATTGGCTTATACAAGCTGGTGATTGACATGTGATAGCACCACCTGTTATTGGGTTCATGAGGTCTCTTCTGTCCTTTCTGTTTTCTTTGCAATCACACATTTCCTGACATCTCCGTTTGTTTAGTGATTGTATTTAATTATACAGTTTATTTTGACTGTTGTGTAACAACCAGACTCTCTTATGTCATTAACTGTGAAAAGCGTCACTAAAATTTGAATATAACCTCATATCATAGACATTAACATAAAAAATTATACAGAATATATACATAATTACATGCATTCAAACACACAATCACACGTATGCACAAGCAAGTGTGCGTGTACACACACGCACACACACACACTGATCTCTCTTTTCACTTTTGTCATTGTCATTTCACGTTTGCCATTTTTCCACTTTTAACACTGTGTGTGTGTGTGTGTATTTACTTAATTTGTTGTGTGCGCATTCTACAGTGGCCATGTGCAGTTGTGCTGTCTGGAATAGCTTAAAAGCCCATGCAGCCATCCCATAGTCTCTCACAGCATGCTAATCACACTGTATGTTGAATGACAGCAGCACCAAAGTCACAATGGGGAGAGCGCTTACCTGACCACGCGAGACGGGACGTCCCACAGCTGTCCTTCTGGGTCTGCCCTCCAGTAGACTGCTCAGACGACTCAGGTACGAGCCCAACACACCCAATGAGTCTGCCTTGTTATCATTCTGCCAGGCAGTTTAAAGCTGGAGACGTAGGAGAGAGAAAAAAAAAAAACAGATTTATTTGATGTTTGGGTCGGTTGATGAGATGGAGGGTAGGGAGAAATGAGACTGACAGCAAAAGGAGGGAGAACAGCTGCCTTAGTGGTGAGCGAAAATGAATGTTCTGAACCACATCTGATTAACAATAGGATTCCTGTGACGTCTTCACATCAAACCTCTTTAAAACTGAAGAAATTACTGGATATAGAAGAGGCATACTGTCCAGACACTTATAAATCACACACAAACACACAGTACACACACACAGTACACAGACAACAGATTCTGGTACAAAATGAACAAAACAAAATAAAGACACCGCAAACCCAAATGTTCCCTCAACTCCTGGTTTTCTGACATGGGGGGTGGATTGGACATAAAATGCTATTATTCCTTTGATGATACTGAAAAAAAATACTAATGGTAAACAAATAAAAAAAGAGGAAAAAGTGCTGGAGTGCGTCATCTGGTTAACTGAACTCTGCATACTGAATGTTCTTCTGGGAGGGAACTTGTCTATGAGTGTTCAGCACAAACGCAAAAGCCGAGTGGGCATGTCATCGGTCGCAGTGCTGACGCTAACACTGATAACAGATACATTAACGATGAACCCACTACACCAAACCTGGGACAGGAAGAAATTCCTCCAAGAGCCAGAAGGATGCAGCACAATGAAAGCTGAATGGATGTTGTACTGTTGAAGATGCTTCTGACATAAGATCACAGCAAGCATAGGTGCCTTGGATGTCAGGATGATGCATGAGGCCGGCAAAGCCGCACAGATTGCAGCGGAAATGTGGAGGTATAACATCACTCTGCTGGGTCTTACTGAAACCAGATGGAACCTGGCAGGAAAAATATGACTCTTGAGTGGAGAGACAGTGCTCTGCTCTGGGTGTGATGAAAAAAAATGCACCTCAGACAGAAAGAGTGGGTATAATGCTCACACAGGAAGCCACAAAGTCACTCGTTGAATGGGAAGCAGTCGGCCCAAGAATAGCCGTGGAAAAGTTCTGTGCCAGACCCCACAAACTCACTGCCATTCAGTACTACACTGCCATTCAGTACTACACAGATGCTGTGGTCTGAAACTAGATGACCTGGACTTTGCTGATGATATCTGAACATCACACACACACACACACACAAATGCAAACCAAAACTGGGTCTGAGCATCAACCGAGACATAAATCAAGGTGATTGCCATTAACAACACCAAGAACACTAACATCTCTCTGGATAAAAAAAAAAAAAAAAAAAAAAAAAGTAGAGGAAGTATTAGAGGAAGTAAGCGCTTTCATCTGCCTTGGGAGTGTGATTGTAAAGGATGGAGGCAGAGACAAGGACATCATAGCAAGGATAGGGAAGGTGAGAGCAGCATTCCTAAAACTAAGGACAATCTGGAAAGCCAAAAACTTATCACAGGACACAAAACTACACATTTTTCAACACTACTGTCAAAGCTGCACTCCTTCATGGGGGGGGGACACCTGGAGAAAAAGGGCAATCAATGACAAACTACAGTCATTCATCAACATGTACCTGCAGAACTGTAATGAAAGAGACAAAAGGCCCAAGTGCAGAGCTCTGGTGCTTTAATTCAGAAGGTCAAATCCAAGTCGTATCCTTTGGAAAGTCAAATATCACAAGCCAGGGTCAAAAAGCCAGGAGAGCAAAACAGGAATCAGAGCTAACAGTCCAAATCACAAGACAAAAGGGCAAGGTCAAAAAGACAGGTAAACAGGTCAAAAATCACAGGAGTAGAGAAGCCAAACAAACTAGGATACCGCAGGGTAGAGCAGGCTCAATACCTCACAAAGAGGTGCCTGAACTGCAGTCCTTAAATCCCCCAGTGGTGATTACGTGAATTTGCTGCAGGTGTGCTTAATATTCAGGTGACTCAGAGCGTGGGTGTGGCTGAACAGGGAGTTGGCTGGAGGCGGGTCTGACAAGAACATCCTGGGGATGCTGACCAAACATGATCAGAAATGAAGACATGTGAGGAAAAAAAAACCTTAAATAGAAACCCACACCTCCATTCTGCTTGGTTTACAGAAATGTGTTCTGTGTTTGCTCTTGCCCATTATAAATTTAGTTTTTTAGTGGTTAGTGAAAATAGAAATAATAAATGAAATACACATTATGCGTTGGCAAAATGTCTTTGAAACGCATCCACGCATATTTACTTTTTGTCAATGAATTCTTCCGGTTCCTATAAGCCAACTGTAAACAACAAACTAGCGTTTATTCATTATTTTTTGTAATTATATAACTCACTCAATAACTAATAAATAGATTAATGTATGAATCATAACCTAGCTCGTTGTAAAGATTTGATATGACTTATTTTAGCCAGATTCATGCTGGGTTATAAATGACCATTTGCTTTACGCACAAGCCGGTATTGTTACTAAAATCAACGGTTGATGAGCTGTGTTTTGCACAATTGTATTTGTGCTTGGACATGACACGGACAAGCAATCACACACGAGCGGTTACAGGACAGTACTTTGCTAAGCAAGCAGGTACTGGTACCACGCACGTAGTGTTCCTGGCATGCAGCCAACATCAAACATTCCTGAGATTGAACAACAGAACTGTATGAATCTGCTAGCAGTGGGTCTGGGGTTCATACAGGGATACACACAGAACTTTTCTCTACACCCTGCTTGGATGGTTTATCCCGTTCGCTGAACAGATCTATACATCAATAATATGCGGATAATTCTGCGCAGTAGAACGCCACAACCACTGGCAGAATAACAAAATAAAACAAACACGCAAATACAAACGTGCCTTTTTTAGATAGTTATCGTCTTTTGCACGATGTCAGTGATGCAATCGGGAATATTGCAATCAATTTCAAACTAAATTATTTATCAACTGTAATGAATTGTGGTGAATTCAAATTACACAAAGGACTGGATAACCCTTGTGCATATCCATGATCCATAAAAAGATAGTAAGATAGCTGTTGACACTAAGTATTTCATTCAGACAGCCTTAGAATTATTACCGTTTGAATGTTACTATATAACACGGGGTTAACACGTAATAATGTGAAATACACGAGGTTGTGCACAATGAATATTAAGATGTAAACTGAGTGATTCGCCTTGCATGCGGTCCGTCTGCTAAACTAATAAATAAATAAAACCAATTAGTTAAAAAAACGATCATGTGCATGGCCCTGCCCACCAAATTCCCTCCCTCCCCTGAGAATTGTTCATCCGGCCCGTGTTCTGGGCGATGCGCTGTTGTGTGTGTTTATTCCACCTCGCCCAGCAGCGTACTCAATCCAAAATGGCCGCGGGAGAGAACAACGGAAGAGCCCCTTGTCTCGGTTTCTCCAGTCCGGGGCCTTTAGGTAACGTTCAGCCGAGCAATAGCGCTCATTCTGCGGCTGCCAGCAACGGGGCATCGGGGGGAGCGTCAGGGGGGCCACAGAGTGCAGCGCGGCGCACGAACCCTCAGCCGGGGCCTGGTGGCGTTGACAACGCCGGCGTCGCAGTTGGAGCTCCACCGAACGCGCAGAACTTTAGCCCGCAGGCGGCAGCTCAGAGCGGCGCGGTCGGAGTCACGGCCGCCGGAGGGATGGCAACCTCCGCAACAAACATGACAACGACAGCGACATCGAATGCATCCTCAGCGGCGACACCCGCGACACATTCGTCGCTATCGAGTTCTCCAGCCGCCGCCGCGGTGTTGGTTTATCGGGAGCCCGTGTATAACTGGCAGGCGACAAAAAGCACCGTAAAGGAGAGGTTCGCGTTTCTGTTCAATAACGAGGTGCTCAGTGACGTGCACTTTTTAGTTGGTAAAGGGATGGGTGTTCAGCGAATTCCTGCACACAGGTAAGGACAATAGCCTGCGTGCGTATTTAACTAGTTAGATAGCATGCAATAAGCTAATAAAATTAATATTTGTCCTTGGACTGTACCCCTGATTCAGCAATATGTTTTGTGCATAAGTAATCCAGATAACATTAATTGAATTTCTGTACTGGTAGCTCAATTTGCTAGTTGCTTCGTTGTTATCATCATAGGGCATAATCACGCGGATTTAGCCAGCTCGTTTGTAAACGGTCAGTAGAGGGTGAAAAGGTCAGCTAGCTGACAGAATTCACCGATGCGTGTTACAGCTTGGTTCACATAATATCGAATGCCTGTGATTTTCAAGGTTCGTGCGTTTTTTTTTTTTTTTTTGAATTCCCCTTGTACTTACCAAGGTCATTGATCCTTTTCTGTGTCGGTGTAGGTTTGTGCTAGCAGTAGGCAGTGCTGTGTTCGATGCCATGTTCAACGGTGGCATGGCCACTACCTCTACCGAAATCGAGCTGCCAGACGTGGAACCTGCTGCCTTCCTTGCCCTGCTGAAGTAAGAGGGTTCGACTCCATAACTGTGTCAATTGTTCAGATGGCAGGAACGCCTATTTAGCTTTATTTGCTATAGTAATGCTGTATAATGAATTGAGAAATGGTATTCCAAGATTTGCGTGTGTGGATGTGCATGTCTGTGTCATTGAGCTTCTCTCTGAGTGGCTGAAGCATGTTGGTCATGCCCTGTAGATTCCTCTATTCAGACGAGGTGCAGATTGGTCCGGAAACGGTGATGACCACGCTGTATACGGCCAAGAAGTATGCGGTGCCGGCTCTGGAGGCCCATTGTGTGGAGTTCTTGAAGAAGAACCTGCGCGCTGATAATGCCTTCATGTTACTCACGCAGGTAAGATCCTCAGAGAGACAGCTGTTTAACCTGTCTTTCTGAGAGGCACAAAGTTTGGCTTTGTTTAGTTAACATATGAAAGCATGACGCCGGGTCCGTTTTAATTAGAGGTACTGAAGTCAACTTTGGACAGTCTGTGGGGGTATGTACAAGCTCAGTGAGAACAGGTGGTTTGCATTTGTACAGGTGGTTAATATTTGTGACGTTGTGTAGTTGCTTCAGTCAGCGTGTGTATGCAAGCGAGTGCTGAATAGGTTTTATAAAAGTTCTTCTGATGAAAATGTGTTAAGCAGTTGCTGCCTAGTCATCAATTTACACGTGAGACCATTGCATGGCTGACAACTGAATCTGGGTACCTGTAGTATGTGCATGATGTCAGCAAAGAAACTGACTGATTGTGTGTGTTTTAGGCACGTCTGTTTGATGAGCCTCAGCTCGCTAGCCTGTGTCTCGAGAACATCGACAAGAACACTGGTGACGCGCTGGCTGCAGAAGGCTTCACGGACATCGACCTGGGTACCGTTGCACAGACGTGCCCCCTGGTCACACCCCCTACACACACCCAAAACGGGGCTTACCCCATCTCCATGTGTTAAAGGACAAACTCTGCCTGTGCTCTGGATTGGGCCAGTTACACTAGTCTCTAATAACACAGACAGACAGAGAACTTAAAAATGGCTGCCTTTGACATACCTCCACGTCCCTCCGTCCCCTCCTCTCCACCCTCAGACACGCTGGTGGCAGTGCTGGAGCGCGACACCCTGGGGGTTCGGGAGGTGCGTCTGTTCGGGGCGGCGGTGCGCTGGGCGGAGGCGGAGGCCCAGCGGCAGCAGCTGCAGCCGACCCCCGAAAACAAGCGCCGTGTGCTGGGCAAGGCCCTGGCCCTCATCCGCTTCCCCCTGATGACCATAGAGGAGTTCGCCGCAGGTACGCCATCCAGCCACACGCCTGCTCCTCCCCATTGGCTGTGTGTCTGAGTCTCGTTTCATTTGTGTGACAAAACATACTATGGTCCATGTAAAGTGTGTCTAATGTAAAAAGGCCCTGCAGTTATTTTCAGAGGAACAAGTAACAGTGTATCTTGAGTTTCAGGTTTATGGTGGACAGCCAGCCCTTGCCATAAATATGGGAAGGATTATAGAGATTTTGGTGGACAACAGTTTGTAAGAAAAATTACTGATCTTTTGACGATTCACTCAAAAAATGTCCAGGAGGGTAACGTAAATCTTGTTGTGAGATTTTAATGAATGCAGTGGGGTTCAAGCTGCAGTAGCTAATACGGCACTCTAACATGAAGATTACAGTACATACAAACAATGGCTAGTGTGCGTACACCCAGAAAGCTGTTTCAGCCTGTTCATGGCCTTGACAAAGGCTGATTTATGTGTTTGGTATGTGTAACTACATACTTTCCCCAGGGTTTTTTTCCCCCTTCTTGAAGGAAACATCATGACTGCCTTTTAAGAGCTGCATTTTCTGTGATACGCCATGTGACTGCCTGTCTCACTTTAATGCCACGGGTCTTACCTTGAGTTTAAGTTGTTTATTCTGGCCCGTGGGTGGAAGAGTCTGTTGGTCTGTCAGTATGCATTGTGTGGTTTTCTGTTTGTCCAGGCCCTGCTCAGTCCGGGATCCTGACGGACCGGGAGGTGGTGAGCCTGTTCCTCCACTTCACGGTGAACCCGAAGCCGCGGGTGGAGTTCATCGACCGGCCCCGCTGCTGTCTGCGGGGAAAGGAGTGCAGCATCACGCGCTTCGGCCAGGTGGAGAGCCGCTGGGGCTACAGCGGGACCAGCGACCGCATCCGGTGAGAGTGGGGCGTGGCACTGCAGGCAGACAGGCACGCACACATACGTACACGTGCATGCATACATACACCTCACTCACACACACACACACACACACACACACACACACACAATCGGCGTCATCCCTATTTTGGAATGCTGTATTACAGTCTCCTGCTGGTCCCCTTCTATGGACCTGCTGGGTAATGTCCATTTCTAATGCCTTCCCATGACCTATAGAGGCAGTGTGCCGTGAATCAGGGATTGTACTGGACACAGCAGTCATTTACCCATAATTCTCTGTGACCCCTGTCAGGTTCTCGGTGAATCGCAGGATATTCGTGGTTGGATTTGGCCTCTACGGTTCCATACACGGCCCGACAGACTATCAGGTCAACATCCAGGTGCGGCTCCGTTGGTATCAGCTGGTGTCCGAGTTTGCAGAGAACGCTGAATACTGTGAGGATGCATCTCACTATTTTACTGCACACTACTTCTCCGCAGATCATTCACACAGACAGCAACACGGTCTTGGGTCAGAATGACACAGGCTTCAGCTGCGATGGGTCGGCCAACACCTTCCGGGTCATGTTTAAGGAGCCAGTGGAGATCCTGCCCAATGTGAACTACACCGCCTGTGCCACACTCAAGGTACAGCTTCCTGCTCCTCTGCTGTGTGGGCCAAAGGCACACCACAGCCTGTGTGCACTTCTGGGCTTATATTGGCTTGATTGGCTCGTGTGTTTTTAAATAAAAAATGTTTCAACTAAGAGTCAGTACCTCATTGCTACTTACAAAGTGCAAATTAAGACACTTAGTTGTATTACTACTGTCATTACTGTCAGTTTGTCAATACTGTTACCAATGAATATTGAATTTTACAATAGACATGTTTTTAGCACAAGCAGACAAACTGTTTTTTAGCTGGCAGTAAATTTTCCATTTCTGGCCATGGCTGAAGGAAGCAAAATCATCACATGTACGGTATAGTGCCTCTTCAGGACTTGTTTTGTTACTCAAGGTCAAAATGTTTTATAAGTCAGCCTGTATGTTTTAAATTTTAATTCTGCAGCTGCAAAAAAAAGTTGTAAACAATTTTTTGAGAGAATGGACAAAAGTTACCACATGCTTCACTGGGTCAGTTCGGGTCGGTTCTGGGTGAGTGACAGCGATTGGACTCTATCCCTTTCAGGGTCCAGACTCCCATTATGGTACCAAAGGCATGAGAAAGGTGACCCACGAGTCCACTGCCACCGGAACCAAAACCTGCTTCACCTTCTGCTACGCTGCAGGCAACAACAACGGCACCTCCGTGGAGGACGGACAGATTCCCGAGGTCATCTTCTACACATAGTGACCTCTTGACCTCTGCGGGGGTTATCGGAGCAGTGACTTCCTGTCTCCTCCTCAGAAACCCAGTGACAACCAATGGGGGCGCCAGGGGGGCGGGGGTGGGGTGGGGCTGACATTCGATCTGCAGGGGTTATGTGCATTGTTTTAAGTGGGTGCCCGACTCACTGACTGCAACTACTTGAGTTGAAGATTAATATTGACAAGACCAACTGACTGCAGGTGGAGGAAACAGTCGAGGCTTACCATCTAATGCCACACTCTGCTGGTGCACCCCTGACAGGTTTACAGGATTTTTTTTTTGAGAAACGGGACATGGACAGCTTGCCTGTTGGTCAGTCACACAGCCTGTTGGTCATGCAGTCAGTGGGTCTGTCAGTTGGCAGTCTCTGGCTTGGTCTGTTCGCCACACGTTTCTGTTAACGGAGAACACTTACCCTCTGACACAGCACTTACCAGTAATTTTCCCCATCAGAGTTCCCTGGGGCACCCATTTCACAAAGGTGGCTTAACTTAACTAATCCTGACTTCATGTGGTTTTGAGAGAGCTAAATAAATAATTGCTGTTGCAACCTAAGGTCAGGTTCACTTCTGGGTTTTGGGTCGTTCTATCAGGTGAGTCCCTAATGAGGAGGTGCTATAATAATATAAGCTTCATTACAGGTTAATAAGGTGTTAGGTGTTAGGTGCATCTTAATAACGTGAAATTACAAATGAGCTGGTTGTTCACTCATTGAGTCTGATTTTACTGATGGATTAAAAGACAAATGCAGATGTGTTTTGGGTCTGTAGTTTTTTTTTTTGTACATATGTAATTTCTGGTGGAATAGAGAGTGCCATGTCTTTATTGTACAATTTAAAATAAAAATACTATACAAGTACAGTAAGATGTAGTATTTCATAATGCACCATTGAAATTTGCATCCATAATTAGCAAGTTATTTCAGAGTTTAAAGGGTGGTTACCTAATGGCTGGCAGCTGAATTTGCAAACTGCAGGTAAATTGAGGATTACAGTGACTAAACTGATAACTACAGAAAATGCAGCTGTTACAGAATTTCCATCTGATGCTAACACACAGTGAACCGAGTTTTTTTTTTCCAGTGATGGTGACACATGATGGCAGTTGCAGTTTGTAAAGCTCAAGGGCTGTTTTATGCTGTCAGGATTACATTGGTTTGCAGATGACAAGCTAAGAAATTGTCATGGATATTAATGTGGGAGTGCTTTAAGTTCAGTTAACTTTGTGAAACTGCCCCCTGGACCTGTTGCCTCACTCCGTGTTTTATGCCACTGTGGCCAGAGATGAAACCCTGCAAGCCCCCGCCATCCTCTAGCCTCTTCTTTTAGTTGATCAACTGCAGATGGATTAATTGTACTTGGGCACTTTTTGGCCATGAGAGTTGCCCCACAGATATTCTAAATTCTGACCAGATATTCAGCTCACTGGACTTCATATTGCAAGTCCCCTCCCCCATGCCGAAACTAAGAGTTCTGATTTGCTGGCTTGTTAAAAATATTATCTTAGGGACATGGTCTAAAGCAGAACATCCTTAAGTAGCATTACAACACAGATCTAACCAGAATCTTGTTACCAACCACAGTGTCCTAGACAGGGTGATATGAAAGGTCAGAAGGAATGCAGGAGCTGAATATCTGCTCAGAATTTAGAACATCTGTGGCCACCCCATTTAAATATCCCAGCCTATTAACGTCACTTCACTAATCAGCAGGACTGAAAAAATAAACTTGTGGCAATGCAGCCTGGTGACTGTTTCTCTGGGAAGAGTACCTCTACTAAGGCTGACCAGCCTGTTTCAGGGACACAAGGTTTGGTCAGTCAGATGTGCAGCATGATTGCCCTTGCCGATGAAGCACTGAGGCCCTGTGTCTCATTTAAATGGAAATACGAGTACATCCATTACAAGCATGCCTTTGAAGAAAGAAATGCTGCATTGTTAGTCACAGTATTGTCTGTATTAGCAACTTAATTGGAAACATTAGGAAAAAGCTGTGTCAGCACTGGTAATCCATCTTAAGCACGAGACAAAGAAAAGCTGTGGTGAATCCGCAAAATTTTAAAGACATTAAAAAAAAGGAACTGGCTATTCTCCCAGCAAGTACTCCAAATCCAGTAAACAAATGTTCAACTTGTGCTGATCTGGTATTTCCAAATGCATTAGTTACAGTGTTTGCACTCAGAAATTCTGTAAATATTCACAAACATTAAACGCTTAAATGTACTGGTTCATGTTTTCTGCTTGTTATTTTGGTTTTTCCTCGCTAAGAGTAAAATTGCTATTCCCGGAGGGCTGGAGCATTTGGTTCAGAATCCATCATTGATTCATTTGCATGCACTGAACGTTGAAACCTTGGATAAATTCATATTTTCCAACTATTCAGACTGCAGCTGAACTGCTAGACTCAGTCTCTCCAAAACAGATGATGATGATACACTGTTTGAGAGGGTACCAAGAGGAAGCACTACACCCAGAACCAAAAAAACTTAGGAGGCTGCACCAGTTTGTTACCATGGAAACAAATAAGCTGCAACAGTCTTCAGTTTCACGACTTTGGCTACATTACTCTGTAAATTGAACACTTATATAAAACACATTAGCTGGGAAATAAGTGGCTATAGGCATCAGTGCAGTGTTCATTGCTCTTTGACAGCTGATGCTTCGGCCTATTCACTGGATTTATTAGGAACCATATAGGTCCCTCATATGCAATGCATGCCTACTGTATAATGCATCTTTACAAAACAGCCTCCAACATTTTATAACCAATAAGATCATTGGCATACAAATCCTATAGTCTCCAAACTTCCTACATATTTCTATATGTTAAATATACAGTCCCTATCATAGTACAGATCCCATCCTAATTCAGACTCAACTACCAACCCTGATAGTGCACTGCCATCAAAGGAACCCCTCAAAATTTGTCTAAAAACATGCAAACCACATTCAGCTTTGACGGGAATTTGCATGACGGCAAGAACAAAACCGATCACACAAAACTGCAAGGGAAGCTGCCTCAAAAGGCCTTTTCTGCTAAGCAGAAGCACAGGAATGCAATGGCCCATGAGGCTATTAATAGGGCAAAAACCCAGGAAATGGGTTTGGTTGGACACACCAAGCAGTCATAATTAATCCAGTTGACACTGATCCGAGTTTCATACATATACCGCATGGATGGGGACCACGGCTTTCGAGGTCACCACTGTACAAGAGGAACACCACCACAGTGCGAATGTGCGAAAACCCCATTTCCCACAGCTATGAAAAACGTGCAGTGATTACACTCCCAAACCCCCTCAGCCCCTTCCATCACACATCAGGTCCAAACATCCAGTTACCATTTTTTATTTTTCTTTATTACACTTTATAATTTTTTTATTCCATTAATTGTTTATTTTCTCAAGTTTTTTTAACTTTCCTTTTTCTTTTTTGCCAAGTTTTTTTTTTCATTTTTTTCCTTTTTTTTTTTTTGTTTATATGGTGCTCGCTGTGTTCTGTACAGTCCTGTCCCTCACTCCTGCTGTGGAGGGGGGGAGAAGGGGGGCATAGGTATAGAGAGGAGGAGGAGGGGGGAGGAGAGGGAGGAGAGGAGGAGAAAGGTGCCGTTTACAATTTGTCCAGGAAGTTGTCCAGGGCGGGGATGCCCTCCTTCAGCCCCTTGCGTTTGCGTGTCTCGGCGACGATCTGGAAGGGCTTTGAGGTGGCGTCGCTGGGGTCTCCCGGGAGGACCTGCCAGTGGTCGAACACGCACTGCGGGAAGGCCTGGCCGCCGGTGTTGGAGCGCAGGTCAGCCGTGAAACCTGGAGGCAGAGGGGAAGGGGGGGCACAGTGAGTGAGGGCGTGGCTTTACATCAGTCTGTACATATTATGTAGCACAGTTCATGGGCAGCATGTGAACTTGGACAAGAGAATGTGACATCAGCCTATAGATCCTGACTTACAGCACCAGTCAAAAGATTGGACACACCTGATAAAGATAATGGGAAAAATGCATTCAAAGACATTTTGCTCTAAAGACTTATGCTTAAATGCTTGAAATTTGTTTCTTAGATAAATATAAATAGTGAAGTTGATGCCTGTGTATGAGTTTCTTTCCAAAAATAATTCATTTAAAAAAATTTTTGGCTACTTTAAAGAATCTAAAATATAAGATAGATTTGATTTGTTTAATACTCTTCAGGTCACTGCATAATTCCATTTGTGTTATTTCATAGTTTTGATGTCTTTACTATTATTCTGATTGTAAAAAAATTGTAAAAAATAAAAACCCTTTTATGAGTAGGTGTATCAAAACTTTTTACTGGTACTGTACTATGCCAGAGATCCTCAGCTTTTTCCAATTCTGGGGACCTTGCTCTTCATCTTAGTGAGCTAACTGCATCCCATGTAGTGCAGATAAGCTGCAGGTCAAAACCAGTAGATCTACTCAGAACGCACACACACTACACTATATTTATATTCACCTGTGTGTATGTGTATGTACAGTTGGAAATGCTGTTGCTACAGGTGGTATTTACCTATCTGTTTCTATTTATTACCAAGGAAGAGGTGCCCTGAAGGTGTGGGAGTTCGAACAGCACTCCACTAACAATCTGCAGCTTGGGTCTCAAACATGTGAGCACTCAAAGTATCATCCATTTCTGTAGACGGATTCTTTGTGAAGTGATCTGGATTAAATACAGAGACTCGAGGATGCTACAGACATGTCTCTACCTGGGACTGAAACCTGAGACCTAAAACTGGGGTAGCAGTGTGGCTCAGTGCCAAAGAGCAGGGTTTGGAGGACAAAGGTTTCCAGTTTGGTTCCCAGGTGGGCTAATTTTGTTCTACCCTTGGGCGAGGGGCTGAACCTAAACCACCTCAGTAAATAACCCACTGTATAAATGGATAACATGTAAATATTGCAAGTCACTCTGACTCAGAGTGTCTGCTTGGCAGATGTAATTTAATACCTTCCGGCTAAACCACTACGTCACACAACACGGAGGGAATGCTCCGCTAAGGAGTGCCCGCGCCACTCACCGAAAGACTCGTTGACAGGCAGGTAGGCCTTGACGATGAACATGGGCGTGCCCGTCACCTGCGACTCCTCGAACACGTGACCACGTTTCCTGTTCAGCACGCCGTAGATGCCGCCCACGACCTGTTCTGGGCACTGCGGGGAGAACGAAAACACGGCAAGCGCTTGAGTCGTGCAATTCCAAACAGTAAACACCAATAATAATAATAATATCACTCTGAAGGATTGGGAGGGGTGTCGTTTTAAAAAAAGCGCGATGTTCGCGGACGCACCTGAATCTCGACCAGGTAGATGGGCTCCATGAGGCGGGGCTGGGCGGTGAGCTGGCAGGCGTACAGCACCCTGCGGGCGGTGGGGATGATCTGGCCGCCGCCGCGGTGGATGGCGTCGGCGTGCAGGGTGACATCGTGGACGTCGAAGCGCACTGCGCGCATGTTCTCCTCGCACAGCGCGCCCTGAGGGGACAGGAGAGGGGCGTCAGTCACAACACTCCACTAGGCCTCAAACCCTCCCTCCTGTCAGGATTACTTTTATTTGCTTAGGAGAGTTCATAACGCAGAGTGAGTTATACATCTTACATTACATTACTGGCATTTAGCAGACGCTCTTATCCAGAACGACTTACATAGGTTACAGTTTTTTAACATGTTACCCACGTATTAGGATATTTCCTGAGGCAGTTCTGGGTTAAGTACCTTGCCCAAGGGTACAACAGCAGTGCCCTGGGCCAGTGACTGATCAGGAGAGTTTAACCCCTGATGCCATCACAAGCAGAGGGCCTTCTCATGTGCTCCCCTCTCCCCAGGCTCACCTCCTTGGTTGCCCACTGGAAGCCAGCCACCACGCTGTCCTTGATCTCGTTCAGGTACTGCACCCCTTTGGTCACGTCCACCAGCATGTTGGGCCCGGTGCCGTCCGGTCCGAAGCACCAGATCTTTCGTGCCTCGGTCACCTCCCACTCGTACTTGTCGGCCAGGTAACGGGCGCGGGCCTTGAGCTCCTGGCGGGCGGTGACCTCGCCCTTCTCGATGTCCTCGGCCAGGCCTTCAGGGAAGGGACGGGCCTTCATGTACAGGCGGTTGTGCTTGTTGGGGGACTTGGACAGGCACATCTGGTCAGATTCTTCACTCACGGTCTCCCTGTAGGACACAACTGGGTCCGATTTCTGCAGGGCGGAGGAAAGAGGCCTATGTCATCCACCTGTTCTGCACCAATCGTATGGATATCAATTTTTTGTTTTAGATGGGCTGAATAACCTCATCTCATTAGTACACCATTCCACTGTTCTTTACAGTGTTTAGTTTTCGTTGAATGGTTACAACTACGTAATAATTGCTTTACAATGAGTCAGTGTTGCGTATTGATTTTCAGACAAACAGTGCATCAGACTCCTGCCTTTAAGAACCTTAAAATAGGAGACATGACTAGTAGGTATTAAAAAAAACAGAATATGGCAACACTCAAATACTTTGTCCCCAAGACAAAGGTATAGCCAATAAAAATGCTCAACTGTGATACCATCTTGGCAAGGATGTTTCAATAACCAAGAGGGAAGGACAGGACAAACCAGACAAAATAAAACACCAATGTTTACTGGATGTATGTAAACTTCCAAGTTTTGTCCTCTTGCCTTGTCCTTGCTTCCCCTCCATTCCAAAAGAGTAGCAGTAGTAATAATAATAACAATAAACCAGGTTATAAAAAGTGCCATGCTATTTGGGCGGGGCCTGGCTCCAGGGTGTGGCCGTGTCGTGCGGGAGAGTGGGCGTGGCCTGCGCACCTTGAGCGGGATGCAGGCGTGGTCCTCCTCCAGGTCCTTGAGGCAGATCTCCAGGTGCAGCTCCCCGGCGCCGGCAATGATGTGCTCCCCACTCTCCTCGATGATGCACTGCACCATGGGGTCCGACTTGGCCAGGCGCTTCAGCCCCTCCACCAGCTTGGGCAGGTCGGCCGGGTTCTTGGCCTCCACGGCGACGCGCACCACGGGGCTGACGCTGAACTTCATCACCCGCATGTTGTGCGCCTGCTCGTAGGTGGTGATGGTCCCCGTCTTCACCAGGAACTGGTCCACGCCCACCAGGCCCACGATGTTCCCGCAGGGCACGTCCTCGATGGGCTCCACGTAGCGCCCCATCATCAGGATAGTCCTGAAAAAGGGGACGGAGGAACGCCGCATCAGCACGCACGTGGGCAACCTGCTGCACGGTCCACCAAGGCTAAGCCTGCCAAACTCTCATGCGTCCGTGTGCCCTTTAAACAGGAGTGCTTCAGTGATTCAATCAAAAACAAACATGAGCTCAACCAACAGAGATTAATATTTGGCTGGAACAAAGGCCTGCAGTCTGCCAGGGCCAAAGAACATTGAGACCAGGTCGAGCCACCCTTGGACGGTGTTTGTTTGGGAAGGCACTGACCTCTGGATTGGCTTGAGGTAGAGGTCCTCTTTCTTGCCAGGGGTGTAGTTTGGTCCCATGATCCTCACTTTGAGCCCAGTGGAAACGCAGCCGGAGAAGACTCGGCCGAAGGCGTAGAAGCGGCCCTTGTCTGAGGTCGGCACCATCTTGGAGATGTACATCATCAGGGGGGCTTTGGGGTCGCAGTTCTTGATTCCTGGAATAAAAGGGACAGAGACTGGCGGTTTTAACCCAAAAACTGTGACATCTGTTATAGCAGTGGTGTTGAGCAGTTATGGAGAGGGACATTCAAATCCCACGTATGAGACTGCTGTTGTGTAAAAGAATTTAACCTGAACCACTTCAGTAAATATCCACCTGTATAAATAAATAAAGTGCAAACACATGTGAGGCAAGTTGCCCAGGATAAGGGCAGCTGTTACACAGGTTGATGAAGGTAAAAAGGTCATTAGCATGACACACCTTCTAAGATCACCTACCCAGCCTGAACTCTTACTCTGGCTCACAGGAAAGCAGGTAAGCTATGTACTCAAAGAACTGCACTTCCTGCCAGAGGAGGTGCCAGAGGGCGAAAGCAGCCGTACCCATGGCGGCCTCGTCGTCTCCGGGTCCCTCGTAGAGCAGCTCGCAGCGGTACTTCTGGGCGGTGACAGGGGATGGCAGGTGGATGGTGATCATCTGCAGCAGGGCCTCGCCGGCGGGGAGCCAGCGGCGCATCACGGCCTTCAGCAGGGGCTTGCCCTCCTTGTCCCGGTCCTCCGTGTCCAGCTTGATGTCCAGCTTCTCGATCAGCTTAGCCGTCTCCTCCTTCTTGAAGTTCATGATGGCGTCGAACACCTAGGAGAGCACAGAGCAGGGTTACCCACCGAATTCAGACTTCTTTTCAGGGTAAACATAACGCTGAAGGATCTTTGTACTACTACTTGTCTAATTCCCAACTTGTGCACACTCCTGTCAGAAAATACCTCTTACCTGAACTGACAATCACTATGGATCTGTCCAAACACAGCACCTCCTCACCACTCCTCCTACACTGGTATGACTTTTAACCCTTTCATTCTTAATTCACTAACACGGACCATGCTAATATGACAACATTTACTTTTTGAATTAACATTCAAAAAGCCACTCGCAATGCGACAGTTCATAGTGTAAATTCACACCCAAGGAACAAGTCTAACCCCATGGCCTGACACAGTCCTGATGTAAAAAGGAGTGTGTCATCCAGAATGATCTAAACTTATGGAATTAATCAGCCAAATAAAGGCAAAATGCTGACTGCATGAATGACCAGCTCTAAGCTGTTATGACACACAGTTAAAAATACAGAACAGCTCTGAAAATTAAAACTGGGTGCAAATTTGATAAATGTGCCAAGATCAGACCGAAGTGTTCGGCAGCCGTCTGCAGCGGTGGTAAGCTGGCACCCAGCCTGGCAGTAAGAGCTCTGAAAAGCATCAGTGCAGGGGAAACTGCGACCGCAGCAGAACGGACAGAAATGGCAAAGCAAATGATCTGCTTTAAGGTTTTATCCACACACCGCCGCTACTGCTTAGCAATGCACTTTTAGAAAATGGAAAGATTAAGGAAGACACAACGTGTAAGCAGCCTCTTACTGACCTCACTGTGTGGAGCAACTACACTATCAGCTGATACGAGTTACTGAACTAGGCTAATGATTAATGTGTGTGAAATCCCTTTGTATGACTGCCCTGCTTTACCATGTGCATCAGACTTGAGTCTCTCATCACTAGACAGTCAGGTCAAAGTGAAGAATGTTTAAGTCATCCTTTGCAGGCCTGTGTGGCCAATACATGTTTGACTAAATGGGCAGAGTCAACAAAACCAATTTGCACAGATTTGCATCTCTGAATCTGGAATCTGCCTAGGAAGATGTGTTGGAACAGTGCCGACACCCAAAGGTCCTCCCTCCTTCTCCTCCCTCACCTTGAAGATGGGGTCCAGGATGAGCTGAGCGAAAGTTCGGGGGAGTTTCTTGCCATCGGGTCCCGTGGCAGCCTTGCTGAATTTGCCAGAAGCTGGGTCGAAAAACCTGCCACGAGGAAAGGTTTTAATTAATCAATTTCTTTATTAACCAAAAGCAGACATCCAAAACCTACACAAATTCAGTGCCATTAAAGGAGATCTATTGGGCACAAAGCCAGATGTTCCTATGGACTACAAATTTACATACTAACACACCAGTTTGTACAATAAATTCACGCAAACCAACTGAACAAAGATTCACTCAGATTTTGTCATTTAGCCAGAACTATTTACTGTGATCATTTACATGCCAACTTAATTTTCTATGAAATGTAAAAAAACAATACACTGACAAAGAACAAATCACACAGAATGAATAACAGATTAAAGTATCTACACAGTAATGAGCATAGACCCGATCTATTCAAGCCCTCATACTGATGCTGAGATGTTGTAACAATGCACATACGGTTAATAGGTATAGGTGTGTTCAGTCTTGTTTGGTCCGGTTTAGGGGGCATACAGCAGGTAAACGGCTCCGCCCCGCTCACCTGTCTCCCCACAGCTTCTTCATCATGTCCTCCACCTTCTTGCAGCGCTCAGCCGGCCCCAGCTGGGCGTCGCCCTTGGCTGCGAATTTGGTCACGTACATCTCAGCAAACTGCTTCAGGGTGAAGGCCCACCCGTGAAGTCCGGAACCAAACCCCACGGTGCCCACAACCGGGTCGATCTGAGAGAGAGAGAGAGATGGGGAGAGAGAGAGAGAGAGAGAGAGAGAGAGGAGAGAGAGAGAGAGAGAGAGAGAGAGAGAGATGGAGAGAGAGAGGTGGAGAGAGAGATGGAGAGAGAGAGAGAGAGAGAGAGAGAGAGAGAGATGGAGAGATGACCCCAGTGCTCTGATCTCCCAGATCTGCCTTTTCTTCCTGAACAAGTGTATGCTTCTGATCAGCCAGCTCATAGCCCTGATCCTTCCCATAAAAACAGAGCACAATGACAGCTGGCATGTTCCTTACCCTGATGTGTTTTGGGTTGTTTAAAGAACAAAGAAGTGTTTTAATCCCAGTTCTCAACCCAGTCAAATTCAGAATCTGAACCACACCAGTCCTGCATTAGGAACAGATTTAACCCTGCTTTTAAAATTCCCCGCCCCTTCGCACCCTATTGTCCAATCAGCGGTGTCCTCTCACCATGATGTTTCCCATGGGTCCGCCCTCATCCTCCCCGTAGGTGGAGATGATGACGTTGACGTTCTCCACGATGCGCTGGAAGGTCTGGTACAGCTCCTCCGGCTCCAGCTGCAGCTCCAGCAGGGCCCGGTCCATCTTGTTCATCATCAGAACGGGCTTGATCCTCTCAGCGATGGCCTGCCTCAGCACTGTCTCCGTCTGGACGCACACACCTGGGGGACGGAGGAGGGGGACAGGGTGCATTAGGACAACCGACCAACTCCAGCAACAGCTGCCTTAATCAGGCACCAGAGACTCAACCCAATTAACAGCTGCCTTTATCACACACCAGACACTCAACCCTTTTCTGTACATTTATTTTCAAATACATTTTGTGAAGAGAAGTAGTCAGTTGAATACACACGCGCACACACACACACACACACACACACACACACACACACACACACACTATATATAGATACATGTATGACCAAAGACTACAGATTTGGAGGGTGACTTCAGATACAAGCAAAATGGCAGGGTACGTTGGGCTTAATGTTCAAATAATTAACATCAAAATCCCTCATAATCACCTTAGTCTCTAGTCAATGAGGGTGCTTAGCAACTGTCAGGGTCTTTAATGTTAGGACTGATCTGCGGCGGAGCTCTTTTCTCTGCTATCTGCCCCTCCTTGCTTTCCTCTGGTCCCCTCTTACCAGAGACACAGTCCACCACCACCAGGGCGCCGTCAGTGACACGTAGGGCGGCCGTGACCTCGGAGGAGAAGTCCACGTGGCCGGGGGAGTCGATGAGGTTGATGAGGAAGCCAGAGCCGTCCTTGCACTGCTTAATGAAGGCCAGATCGTTATCGCTGAGCTCGTAGTACATGGAGATGGCGCTGGAGGAGAGAAAAACCCAGGCAGGTTTGAGTCAAGTCTGGGGGCGTGGTGAGAGAAGGAGGGAGGGCACCTCACCCAGCCTTAGCAGCTGAGGAGTTCCATTATGACATCAACAGGCAGAATGTCATGTGACCTTTCAGAGAGGTGCTGAAAGGAGAGCGGAGGCTGCAGTTGGCTGAAACGCACCCTGCAGCCCCCTGCCTATTGAACTTGCACACTGGAGTCGAGTCAGCAGAACAGCTATGGGGAACCACATGATTCTGCACCAGACCCCACAGGAGGCACTAAGCGGACAACTGTGATGGATGGGAAGCGGGTCTCGGCCCAAACGACTCAAAGCGCCCCCGCTGGGCTTCTCTGAATGATTAATACATACAAATTGCTTGACTGGACACAACAAGCAAACAAAAACATTTGCAATATATGTCCAATCAACATATTTCCCTGGTGTTAACTTTTCAAATGCTCACTGAATTTTATGCAAAGATCTGAAACTCTAATTGAACATTTTAAATGATAATAGATTTCTACTCTCTCTATAAAACTCTCCACAGACTAAACCGTCAGTTCCTTCCACCTACGTTTTGTCCACAACATCCTCAGATCGGTGCTCTCCTCATACCCATACTAGGAGAAGCCTCACGGAGAGCAACGAGGATTTGGAGTGTGAGGAGAGAGAGAGAGAGAGAGAGAGAGAGAGAGATGACTCACGTCGATTTGATGGTGATGCAGCGCTCCTGCTCGTCCTTGCGGGTGTCGGTGAAGCGGGTCTCCCCGGCGCGGGCCGAGGCGATGATGCCGGCCTTGGACACCAGGGAGTCGGTGAGGGTGGACTTGCCATGGTCCACGTGCGCGATCACGGACATGTTGCGGATGTTGGACTTCTTGTCCATGATGGCGCGGATCTGGTCGACAGTGAAGTTCACCTGCGGCGCAAAGAGAGGGGGTTCGTTCTATGTGTCACACAATACATCATAAAACACTGCCATGCAAAGCAGTCAGCACCACAAGCAGGAGAAAAGGATACATACATCTGAACCAACCTTTCCTGTTCCTTCCCAGCCTGAAACGCAGCGTTATACAATAACGTTCCATTATATAATTTCTTGACCCGCTATAACAGGTTTGAAAAACCACTCCCCTGTCTACAAGCAAATGTTCCTTGCACTTTCAATGCCAACAGCAAGTTGCCACACCACACCACCTGCCAGCCAAATACCAGGCTACGCCTCAACCAATTAAACTTTAAACATACACAAGCAATGCGTTTTTGACACAACAGATGCGGTCATCCATCTTGCAGTGCCTACGATCTAAAGCTATTGCCTTTACATCATACTGCTCAGCAGAGCGCAAAAATGGATGAGCAGTTAGCAACTGGGAGGGGGGACGTGTCAATGATATTCCAGTGAATACAATAGCAGAAGCTTACACTGGCCCTCAAAAAGCTTCTCAACAAAAGAAATTTTTGATGATGCAAGTTATTTATCCAGGGCTTTGACAACGGGTACATTCTGTGCTCTTGTGGCGCAGAGCTTATTCTGACACAACCCTGAACACTGCTCAGCAACTTCAACCTCGCCCGTTAGCCGTAACTTTGACAGTTAGCTCCCTACCTAACTACGAACAGTTTCAACGACTTCAACCCATGAATAATAACCATCCAGTTAACCATACAGCGCGGCGATCGTTACGTTACGATTTCCACAAACACCATCTTGCTAGGCTACAAACCCTGCACGACGCACTGTCAGATGCGTCATGACGAGATGAAGCTGGTTGTGTGCAACAGCGATCTGCCAGCTAGGTAACGGGACAAGAGCCAAGAGCCGGCCAGTGACAACGACATGCGACATGTTCAAAGATATCTCGCAAGCGAACTAGCTGTCTTCATCCATGACTAACTAGAGAAACATTGCTAAATCCAGGCTATTCCACAGTTCCACAGACATTGACGCAAAGCTACATTGTTGCCCGCTAACCACCGTTCTCACGCAGTGCTGTCAGTAGCTAACATTAGCAAGCTATTTTGCTGGTGTTTCCAACTGACAGGGCAATCTAGCTAGAACTATATGCTACAGATTGCTAAGATCTTTTAAATCTAAGTAAGCAATACTCTGTATATTGCTTTTGCGTGTCGCTAGCTAGATGACAGATGGACTGTCTCCCTACGTCTCAAGACAGCTAGCTAGCAACCTGACAGACATGTCAGCGCTGGGTAACTTTACCCTCCCTTCCCCCGACGTGGAAAGTGAGTTAGGCGGGCCCAGTTATGAAACAATTGGCACTAATCACCGCAAAACAGCTGTCTGTACTTGCTAACACTCCCTAGCTAGCTAAATGCGTCAACCTACAACTGGCAGATCAGCTGGCTAACGAGCTAGCTAAATACATAAAACGCAAAGCGGCGATCGATCCACTTCCAGGCCGTTCAGCACATAGCAAGTTAGCGGTATCTTTTGTTCCATCCGTGCGGCTAAGGAAAGCCCTGCGCCATTCATAAGGTGCCATTTTGTTCAAAGGGCGTCGATATCAACGTCCATCTCTTCCCGTCTCTCATCTTCCGAACCCGAGGCACTAAAGAGGCCGTAATACCCGGCCCTGTGACCGCGGCGAGTCACCTGTCAACCGGTCAGACGCAAAGGAAATCTGCTTTACTTACCATTTTGACAGATGCAAGCGGATTCGCTTTGTGGAGAAAAAATTCACGGCAAAAATACACTGCCTATCGCGGTCGTAGATAGGCAGGGAAGAGAGCGGCGACGTCAGCCAGCACGGTTTTATACTCAAGTGCAGGCCGGGCGTCCTCTACGTATTACAGCGCGTCTGTACCATTTCGTTTTAGACTGACATGCGTAGGACTGCAGACGCCGGTGTTTGCGACCATTCTGTCTCTGCTGCAGCCAGACAGCTGAAAACCTGTACTTTTATGACTCGCACTTACAACCCGTTCCACCATTGTGGCAAATTGTCATTTCAACTTTATCATACTGACCCGCTGAATTGTCCAATAGTTGCAAAAGCCGGTAATAGGTCTTTTTTTCTTTTTTTTTTAAAAACATTTTAGAATGGAACCCTTGTAGCCTATTGTTCGCTACAATTGCATCGTCGAAAAATGTTGCAAAAACTGTTTGCCAATTTATGACTACAGTAACATTTCTCGTTCTGTGCGATTGCTTTTGTTTTGAACGTATCTTGCACTGTCATTCATAATTTGTGGTTGTTATTTTCATCCACACCACTGTCTATATGAGGCTACCTGAATATTAGATGTTGCCTAATAGATAGGCTACTACAACCTTTATTTTCTTTTATAAAACATTGTATAAAATGATGTACATTCCAATACGTCTTGTCCATATTGAGAATCAGATTAAAGGCATTTTTCAAAAGGAAAACGTTTTGAACAAGCATCCATTTTATTCATTAATTTGTAATCCTGCTTTTAGAAATAAATCGACTAAAATATGAAATCCACCGGACGGATGTGATTCTCGTGAAGTACAGTATCTTAAAAGCCGCTTGTAATTAGTGGGGAAGAGTTCTGAAGATGGGGTCCAGGATGGATGTTGTCTTAATCACCCATGGTATGAAGAGTATGCTTAATATTTGATGACTACATAACCTACAACTAGACATTGAGTATGCACTTCACTGCCGGTCATGTCTCAAAATACAAGTAAAGGGAACGGTTACAGACAAATCGTCCTCTGAACTTGATTATCACATTTGCATTATTGGTGTTTAGCAGACGCAGTACGAGAATAATTAACTCTTATCAAGGACTTTATCACACTACTTTTAAAATGTCAGTACGTCAGCTATAACGTTTACGATGCTGGATTTTAAGTAGCATGTTCTTATTTCATGAAAGTAAATGCTACATGCACAGGAGGTAAAATTAGAAAAGAAATTAGTAAAATGCTATGACAAGCATCAACAGCAGGTGGCGCTTTTGCACCAGGACCCAGTGAAGAACGTCATCAACATTTCCTTCGAAGCTCGGACGTCTCCAGTGACTTCGGAAAGCATTGACCCCTTCACTTTTTTTGCACACTTTGTTGCGTTATAGACCTAATCTAAAATGGATTAAATGTATTCTTTTAGCCGTCAATCTACACACAATAACCCATAATGCAAAGCAAAAACCATTTTAGAAATTTTTGCAAATTTATTAAAAATCAATCTCATTTACATATGAACTCTGACCCTTTGCTATGGCATTCCAAGTTGAGCTTAGGTGCATTCTGTTTGCTCTGTTTATCCTTGATGTCTCTAGAATGTGATTGGAGTCTACCTGTGGAAAACCAAATTGAATTAGAAAGGCACACATCTGTGTAGAAGCCACTGCATAAATGTTTGGAATTAGTTTAAGATGTATTGTATTGACACTTTAAACCATGCAATGTAATGTTCGTTTATTAATTTTTCACAGTCTGGATTTTTCTGCACTGTATTGGAGCAAAAACAAGGGAGTCGTGATTTAAAGACAGACTAAATTCTCATCATCAAACCAAAGGGGCAGCAGTGTAGCATAGTGGTTAAGGAGCAGAACTTGTAACCAAAAGGTTGCCAGTTTAATTCCCTGCTGGGGCACTGTTGCCGTACCCTTGGGCAAGGTACTTAACCCAGAATTGCCTCAGAAAATATCCAGCTGTATGAGTGGGTAACATGTTAAAAATACTGTAACCTATGTAGGTTGCTATGGATAAGAGCGTCTGCTAAAAGCCAGTAATGTAATGTAAGATGTATAACTCAATCTGCGCAATGGACTCTCCTAAGCAAATAAAAGTAATCCTGACAGAAGGGACAGTTTGAGGCGTAGTGGAGTGTCAGTAAATACCCTGCTCTATAAATGCAAGTCTCTCTGGATAAGAGCATCTGCTAAATGCTAATATCAATCCATCAAAGGATGTACAACTTGCAAAAGGAAGCAAAGCACGCATGATTCTGTGATACAATGCTGGTACTTGCCTGCAGCCAATTGTTTTTTTAATAAGCTGCAAGTACCATATTGCACTACTGGAGAACCAGCGCTGACTGGAGGAGCTGGTGCTTCCCTCACTGACGTCAAGTTTAGAAAGTCAATGGCATCTAATGAAGATAAGAGTGTTTTGATAGATTCCTACTGAGACATGGGTGGACTCTAGTGTCAGGGTTCCACAGAGTAAAGATAGTTTAGCTATTCCAAAGCTGAGTGGAAAAAAGGATTAAATCATGAGAGCCGAATACACTCTCTATTAATCTACGTTGCTTTGGCTAGTGTTTTTTTTTGGGATTGTACATTTACATTGTAAATTGCCTTGTGTAAAATCATAGTCATAACAATGTAAGCTGTTCTCTAAATATAAATATATTTTGCATTAGGTCATCCACTTCTGTTTTGAGGATAGGTGAATCAACTTATCTCAAGCAGATAAGAATCCACTTACATTTTATTACAGGACTATAAATTGGGATGCTGAAGTGACACAAACTGAAAATAAAGACTTCAGCATTGTGTTCATGCAGACAAGACTGTTTTGTGGTATCAGATAATGGCCACTCCCTTTTGACTGTTCAAACGGAACCCCCGCACTGAAGGTTTTGAGAGATAGGGATTGTGTTGTTGCTGTTGTGATGTCGCAACATTACATGGGTACTGCTGATAGGTTAAGCAATTGCCTGTTGCCCCTTGGACCCCTTTTCAGATAAAACTGCAATAATGATAAAATAATCATGCAATAATCATCCTGGTGGTTATTGACAGGATACAGCCCATTCCACCTTCAACAATCAAGACAGGGAGAGGGTTCTAGGAACAGCTGTGTGAATGCATAACTTTGTGAAGAACGGAATGTGACATAACTTCTAGGACACCTTTAAACCTGAGTGAACTTGGAAGTAAGGGTTAAAAAGGGAAGACATACATATCTTGGCTTGGATAAACAGAAAAACAGAGAAATTTCACAGAGAAAGTTGTACTGTTTCTCTACATGACCCTGCCAAAGACTTGACACTCAGCAACACTTTTTTTAATGTTTAAATATTTTTTTTCTGGTTCCAAGTTGCCCCACACATAAATTTCACATTACTTAGGGAAGAGGAAAGAGCTGAAAAAAACAAAATGGAGACAAGGAGAATTGAGAAACAGGCAGAGCTCAAAATAGAATTAGACAGGGGAGTATCTGGATAGGAAATCTTACAGAGAAAGTAGTTTCCAGAAGGAGAATGAGAGATAGACCCAAGGATGGGAGAGACAAGAGTGAAAGCAAGAGAAAACAAAACAGGGTGATTACTGCTTGTTATCACTTGAGTCCAAGTTAGAAAACAGCACTTAAGGAGAAACACTGTGTTTTGGTCATACAGCACAAAGTAAAAAGTTAAAAGTAAAAAGACTTTTTACTTTATTAATTTGTCACAAAGTGAAGCAAAACTCATGAAATATTAACTCATGTTTTGAATCCACATTGTAGTAAATGTTTTAACACTTTAGTATCTAGCTGTAGGCACAGCTGAACATATTTGAAGTTTAAACTCTTAATATAGAGATGTCGCCATTGACTAGGTCTTTTTTATCCTAGAGCTTTGATCATGAAACAGGAAACTCCTCTGAAATCATTTTATTTCCTAAAATGTCGGAAAAATCTTTGGGTTGATGCACACCTTAGGTTACCAAATCTACTTATCATCCCTGTAAGGAGTGAACACAAATGACGTTTTTTAATATTTAAAATCAAGTAAATAAGCAAGTATGGAAAATCTACCCCAACAATTATGTATGTTTTTATAACAGGCATGCAAAACCACACATTCTCCAGTTAGCGGTGTGCTGTTGAACAATCTACTGTGCACTAAACTGAAAAGCACAGACGGAGAGTGTTGATCCTGCATGTGGCAATAGCAGGGCACTGATCAAACAGAGTTAGGTTATGATGGCCCTGGTCCACCAGAGGCACTGCTCTACAGTGACTCATTTGTTAATGTCTGACTGAAAAATGTGTCCAAGCATGATTAAATATCCTGTGCAAATATTTTTTTTGTTTTGAAATACATATTAGGGACAATGCTTTGTGTTGCTCAAGATCCATGATTGCAGTTATATGCTAAGGTTTACCTGATCCAAATTTGGACATTCAGACAAATTCTGAGTCCTGTGATTACTATAATGGATATCATGTTGCAGATGGTGCCAGAATCTATTGACCTGGGTCAGGAGACAAACATGCACTTCACCACTGAAGGGATGCAGGCATTTCAGTACCTATAATGCAGCAATGGACAGCACACTATATATTCACAGCTATATATATATATACTGTATAATACTGTATATGCATATAACATTTGTTTAGTGCTTGTTATCTGAATCTGAACTCTACAATAGTACTGTAAATGTCACCTGAGTTGTTGCCTGGACTTAATTATGTGGGATAACACTGGATGCTGTCATTCTAAAAATAAGCACACAAAAAACAATGTTTTTTTAAATTGTGCAGAAGGTCCACACTGAATTAAAAAAATCATTATCTTTGACCCCTTGTATATCTGCCAGTTTGAAGGGGACATGGCTTCCACTATGACAAATGCTTCCATGGTGCCTCATTGGTGTGGCTGCTCCTGTCCTTCAGAGACATCACCCGGCAACAGCCAATGATTGGGAGACCTAAGGGTGAGGCATTGAGTGCTGTGTTGGAATTTAAACTTTGTTCCCACAGATTTGCACGCAGAGAAACAGAGACACAGAGATCAGGTGCTGACACATTGGGCGACGTGGATAATTCGATTGTTTTTTGCTTGTGGGATAATCTGTGGCTCTGCTTCAGGTGCCACCAGAGAGAGAGGAAAGATGGCCCATGCCTCAAACAAGGTACTGCTGAAGTTTACACCTGAGGATTTCTGACTTGTACAGTGGATCTCTTTGTACAAAACAGTCCTGACTGGTATTAGTTTCAAGCTGGGCTATCAACATGCGGTAAAGCTGCTCTGTAAGAGATGTGGTCCAAAGTTCAGGATGTTCTGCTGTGCTGATTTTAGGTGAAAGGTTATCAGCGTAGGTTTACCTGAATCAAATTATTAGCAATTTGCTGTTCTGCAGAAAGAGATGGTTCAGTAATAAAGAGGGAAAGGTGTGTGCTTGTGTGTGTGTCAGAGAGTGAAAGAGAGGAAGAAAGAGAGCAGAGGCAGCTATTACAACACTGGAGACAGATTTGGAGAATAAAAGCATGTTGAATTTAACTGGAGGCTCAGGAGATTCAGGAAGATGGCATTCCAATGCACTTTT